>JAHNEJ010000084.1:0-196461 GCA_022559845.1 Amorphophallus konjac
GATAACACACTACTAACACACTAGAACTGATACACTCAAGACATCACTCCTGCCCTTCCCCATCGGTAAGCGCGTCACCTGAAAAGCCTGGAAAAGGGGGAAACAACGGGGTGTGAGCTAACGCTCAGTAGGAAATAACAGACATGTATAAGTGATTAACAGTTTAATTACATTTTCAAAATGTCATGCTACAAATGATAAAAACAATAAAAGATAACGATGATATCACGAAACGAACTTCAAAGATCTTGCAAGGTCAAGAAATATAATGAATAGAATAGTAAGACAAGAATTTACTACAGGAGATAACGATAAAAGTTGGCCATATCAAGTCGATTCAAGTCATGTCAAGCACGTATGTAATTTCATTTCCACGTCCAAGTAATGAGCAAGTAAAGTAACCACAAGTAGAGTATAGAACAGTGACAAGTGAAAAGTGAAAAGTAGTAGAAAGTAATGTAGAGAGTAGTGGAGAGAGTAGTGGACAGTCCTAGATTTAACACATGTCAAGTACTGGTGCCAAATGCCACACCTAGTCATTCACCTCCCAAGGGTACACGTAGTGTTCGGGCGCTCTTCCCAGGACCAGACCGAGCCCTTAATTGTTTGTCAGGCATTGATTTCTTTGGATCAAAGATCCCACGAATCTAGACTTCCACAGTTTATGGCCAGAATTCCAAGGTTTAAACTAAGTAGCAATAACAACTTCAAGTAGGAAGGAGATTCATTTCCAGAATTTCAAGGTAAGTATAATCATCAAGGAGATTGAAATCAAGTCACAACAAGAGTTAATCGTGCTGCGCTACTGTACAACAGCAGCAATCAAACAAGCTAATCAACATATTAATCCTAATCATCAAGTTAAGATATCATGATTTAACCATTATCATTTGCATTAAGACAATTGCCAAGAAGCTGATTCAAGATGATAAGGCAAAGAACAACTCCCACAGGAGTGAAATAGAATGCATTAACAGAGATTTAGTTACACCATTAATCACTAATTATGTGGGTTTCTAATTAATCTTGTATGCATTGAAATGAAGATGATAAACGGTGTGTTTTTATACTAAGTTTGCATGTATGGACCAATGTTAATTGAAACTAAAAGGGTACATGAATAGGTCATTAGTTCCTCAAAAATGTAGTTTTCAAAGTGTTTAGGTTGAATGGTTTGATTCCCCGATGATCCGGATTAATCCCCGGGTCAAATCATCAAAAAAAATGGGTTTACAATGCATGGGTCGACCCTTTGGGTCGACCCCTGGAAAAATTCCAGGGATGGGTCGACCCCTGGGTCGACCCCTGGCTACCTGGCTGCATGGGTCGACCCATGGGTCGACCCCTGCAGGTTGTGGGTCGACCCATTGGGTCGACCCCTGCAAGGCAGCAAGCTGCTGCTTGCAGGGCTGAAATGGGTCGACCCGTGGGTCGACCCCCTGGGTTTCCAGACCCAAAAAGTGATGAAATCTCCACGAATTTGGGGTCTAAAAGTATTAGGATCCTAACCATAGACTCTAGGGTTAATAATATGCATCCTAGGGTCATAAAACACAATTTTAAATCACGAATTTTGATAGGAATCCAATGAAATAAATCCTATTCTATGAAGAACACAAGTAAAGTCTAGCTTGCTAGCATGCTTCTAATAACACACAAAATACTCTAGACATGATCTATAAAAATTGGGGATTTTGATGTCAAAAGAAAGCTAACATGCTATTGATTACATTCATGTATGTTAATTAGAAGTTGGGCTGTTATCACCTACCTCAAATTGAAGAGGGAACTCGAAACCTAGAATGAAGAACAACTTGACAGCACCTCACTAAAACTTTGATATCTCCACGGATACCTAATGAAAATTGGGGCTTTTGCCACCAATGGAAAGAGCTCGATGAGAGGTACAATCTGCTATACTCATGATCAAGATTTGGTTGAGAATTCCTACCTCAATAGATTGATCAAAGAAGGATGAAGGGTAGCCAACGGCCTACTGACCGACCTCCACAAATCGAACTAGATCTCTCCAGATCCGAAATTTCAGCGAACCCCACAGCAGCCAAATGAAAGAAGACTCGTAGGGCTTCATTTTGATAGCTCATAGAGCTTCTGGAGTCTTCTGAATTGGGAGTATTTGCTGCTGCAAGCTACGAGTTTAGAAACGGCGCCGAAATCCTTGACTTGACCTAACTATGTCGGCAGCACGTTTTGGGGCTAAGTTTACCTCAAATTGATTGAGGGTAAATGTTCCTTTATGTAATACCTTTCATTTGCCTCTGGAATCACCCCATTTGGTTGAGAATCAAGCTCGAATTTGATGTTCAAAGTTTGGGTGAATAGTAAATTCGAATTTGGGTTAGGTGGGTTGTAAGTCAGGCTTAATCCACTGATTAGGGTTAGATAATGATTTAATTAGCCTTACTCCAAGAAGATAAAAGTGTTAGTCGAAACATCTATTATTTAAATACTATTTTTATGAATTTTTATATGTTAGATAAAATTCCATTTCTACTATTCCGTAATTAATTAAATATTGAGTTCGGAAGAATTAGTTCGCTAATTCGGCTTAATAAACGATTGTATTAGGCTTAATTGTAGAAGACAAAGTTGATAAACAAAATTAATTCTACAAGATGTGATTTTTGGGGATTTTTAGAAAATAGTAGAAAAATGACTTATTCTATTAATTAATTAATTAATCTAATTAATTTGGATAATTCTCATTAATTTCGAATAATTTCAAATAAATTCCAAATAATTACAAATAACTTTCTAAATAAATTTTTAAGAATTTGGGGTCTTACACCCTCCCCTACTTAAAGGAATTTGGTCCTCCAAATTCACTGCACTAAAACTGAGAGTAGAAAAAGATCGCTCACCTAGAATAGATCGGGATACCGCTTTCGCATAGTCTCTTCGGATTCCCATGTAGCTTCTTCGATCCCACGCCGACTCCACTGAATCTTGACCATCGGTATCGAACGATTCCGGAGTTGCTGATGCTTCCGGTCCAGAATCTTGACAGGTCTTTCCTCATAGGTCAAATCTTCCTTCAGTTCAAAATCCACTTGTTGAATGATATGAGTGGGATCGTACACATATTTCCGTAACATAGACACATGGAAAACATTATGTACGCCAGACAAATGCGGTGGTAAAGCCAGTCTGTATGCCACCTCTCCCACTCTATCTAGAATCTCGAATGGACCAATGTACCTCGGACTCAGCTTGCCATGAATGCCAAATCTTCGGATCCCTCTCGTCGGAGAGACCTTTAAGAACACATGCTCGCCAACCTGAAATTCCAATGCCCTTCTCATGTCGTCGGCATAACTCTTCTGTCTTGACTGGGCTACTTGTAACCGGTCTCGGATAACACGGATGTTCTGTGATGATTCCGAAACAAGATCTGGTCCAAGCCACTGTTTCACACGTACCTCATCCCAACACAACGGGGAACGACAACTTCTACCATATAGTGCTTCAAAAGGAGTCATCTGAATGCTAGACTGATAGCTGTTATTGTAGGCGAATTCAATTAATGCCAAATGCTCACTCCAATTACCACCGAAATCAATCATGCAAGCTCGCAACATATCTTCCACTATCTGATTGGTTCTTTCAGTCTGTCCATCTGTCTGTGGATGAAAAGCAATACTGAAATTCAGACGAGTACCCAAAGACTCTTGCAGTCCCTTCCAGAAATGTGAAGTAAATCTGGGGTCTCGATCAGATACTATATTCACTGGGATACCATGCAATCTCACCACTTCCTTTATATACAAAGCAGCCAATACATCAATCGTCCACTTCGACTTAATTGGTAAGAAATGAGCCGACTTTGTCAATCGATCGACAATCACCCATATCGCATCAAATCCACCACGAGTCCTAGGTAGACCCATAATGAAATCCATGCCAATACTTTCCCACTTACATTGGGGTATGTCGAGTGGTTTCAATTTCCCTGCTGGTCTGAAATGTTCGGCCTTAACTTGCTGACATACCAAACATCTGCTCACAAAATCTGCAACTTCTCTTTTCATATTCGGCCACCAAAAGGACCTTTTCAAATCTCGGTACATCTTAGTGCCTCCAGGATGAATGGTATATCTGGATCTATGGGCTTCCTCAAGAATTTTGTTCTTTATTGTAGCCTCATCCGGAACACAAGTTCTGCCTTTAAATAATAATCTACCATCATCGGCCAACATGAAGTCAGGTCTGCTACTCAAGCTTCCCTTGATCTCTACCAACTCGGGATCATTATCTTGCAAGGACTTGATCTCTATCAATATTTCAGGTTTAAGTTGAATCTGAGCAATCAAGATCCGATCATTGTCAATATTGAGATCCAGACTAGATAATTGTTCTAACAATCTCCATTCTTGTAACATGAGACTTGACAATCTAGCTACCGGCTTCCGGCTTAATGCATCTGCCACAACATTACCTTTCCCAGGATGATACTCAATCGAGAAGTCGAAGTCTTTCAAGTACTCCAACCATCTCCGCTGCCTCATGTTGAGTTCCTTTTGAGAGAATAAATACTTCAAACTCTTATGATCTAAAAACACTGTAAAGGTTTCTCCATATAAGTAATGCCTCCATATCTTCAAAGCAAACACGACTGCAGCAAGTTCCAAATCATGAACAGGATAATTATCTCCGTGCTTCCTCAACTGCCTAGAGGAATAGGTAATCACCTTCCCATGCTGCATGAGTACACAGCCTAAGCCAATACCTGAAGCATCAGTATAAACAACGAATCCTCCTTCACTAGAAGGTAAAGCCAAAACAGGTGCAGTAGTCAAACACTCCTTCAGAGTCTGAAAGCTTCGCTGACAATCATCTGACCAATCAAACTTGTTCTCCTTGCGGGTTAATCTTGTCATAGGTACTGCAATCTTGGAGAAATCTTGAATAAATCTTCGGTAATAGCCTGCCAGGCCTAGAAAACTTCTAACTTCAGTTGCACTAGTAGGCTGCTCCCAATTCTTCACTGCCTCAATCTTCGAAGGATCAACAGAAATACCTCCCTTGGTGATAATATGTCCGAGAAAGGACACTTCTTGTAGCCAGAACTCACACTTACTGAACTTAGCATATAGCTGATGATCTTTCAATAGTTGCAATGCCATTCTCAGATGCTCAACATGCTCCTCCTCATTCTTAGAATAAATCAGGATGTCATCAATAAAGACTACGACCCATTGATCAAGATAGGGCCGAAATACATCGTTCATCAACTGCATGAAAGCTGCTGGAGCATTCGTTAGACCAAAAGGAATAACGACAAATTCAAAATGACCATACCTGCTGCGGAAAGCCGTTTTATAAATATCCTCTTCCTTAATCCGCAACTGGTGATATCCAGATCGAAGATCGATCTTAGAGAAATATTGAGCTCCCGCTATCTGGTCAAATAACTCGTCAATCCTCGGCAAGAGATATTTGTTCTTGACAGTCTGCTGGTTTATTTGCCGATAATCAATGCACAACCTCATCGAACCATCTTTCTTCCTGACGAATAACACAGGGGCTCCCCACGGAGAAGTACTAGGACGAATAAAACCCTTCTCGAGTAATTCCATCAGTTGCTGCTTCAGTTCCCTCAGTTCCGCAGGAGACATACGATAAGGAGCCTTAGAAATAGGAGCTGTGCCAGGAATAAGATCAATAGAAAAGATAACTTCCCGCTCAGGCGGAAGTCCTGGTAGTTCTTCTGGAAAGACATCAGGAAAATCTTGGACAACAGAAATGTCCTTAATCTCCATCTGCTGCTCAGGAGTTGCACAAACAAAGGCTAGAAAAGCCTCACACCCATGCCTTAAAAGCTTATCAGCTCGAAGAGCCGAAATGAGTGGTACGGAGTTATGGTGCTTGACTCCCGTAAAAGATAAACCAGAATGTCCAGTAAAAGTCACTGAGCTAGAACTACAGTGAACATTGGCCTCATACTTGGCCAACCAATCTGCTCCTAGGATTACATCATAATCCTTCATATCCATGCAGACCAAATCTGCTGGAAAGTTCTGTTCACCTATCATAACCTTACTAGAAGGATAGAAATACTGGATTGTTGATCTAGTGCCAATAGGGGTTGAAATCTCTAACGGAGTATTCATCAAAACAGGTTCCACAGCTAATGACTTAGCAAATCTCCATGAAATAAAAGAATGTGTTGCACCAGTATCAAAGAGAGCAAACGCGGGCTTATCGATTATAGTAAGGGTACCTTCGACGAGTCCGCCATCATCAGAAATCCCAGTCTCCTCTGCATGTAAAGCTTGAAGCTTGCCTTGTGGTTTCTTGAAGACTAGAGGTTTTGCCGGTGTAGCTTGCTCCGATATGAGAGGACAATTGGGGATACGGTGCTCCTTACTTCCAC
This sequence comes from Amorphophallus konjac, assembly GCA_022559845.1. NCBI lineage: Eukaryota > Viridiplantae > Streptophyta > Magnoliopsida > Alismatales > Araceae > Amorphophallus > Amorphophallus konjac. Next base: position 6,395 of record JAHNEJ010000084.1, read on the forward strand.
ATCGTAAACAGGCGCCTAGCTTGCGCCAGCACTCCTCTATCTTGTGACCCGGACGATCACAATAGTTGCACACGCCCTTAAATGGAACAATAGGGCCAGGCTTCTTGTCTTCATGCCTCGGCATCTTGCCCTTCCACGATCCGGACCTGCTCCACGAACCAGGTCCACTAACAGGTCTCTTCTTGGTATACCCGGGTTTGACACTCCCGGAACCCGTAGGTAATTCTTTCTTGGTGCCTTTCCCACGGATTCTCTCCGTCATCTCAAGAGTATCCTCTAGAACTTGTGCTTTCCTTACCATCTCGGAATAAGTGGAAATCTCCATCGGTGCCAATTGGTTGATATAATGAAGCTTCAAACCATTGAGAAAGCGCTTCGCCTTCATCTTCTCGGTGGAAATGAGATGTGTAGCATATCGAGAAAGCCGTGCGAATTGAGCCTCATACTCCGCCACGGACAAACCTCGCTGTTTCAAGGCCGCAAACTCTGCCGCTTTCTTCTCTTGCACTCTATCGGAAAAATACTTGCTGTTGAAGAATTCCTCGAACTCTTCCCACATAACTTGCCGATCTCCGAGAGTTGCCTTGATAGAATCCCACCAAGTACGTGCATCATGTTCCAGTTGAAATGTGGACAAAAGGACACGCTCCTGGTTGGTGCATTGCATAACTTCAAAGATTCTCCCCATCTCATCTAGCCAGTGCTCGGCTTGGTCAGGGTCAGTCGAACCAGCGAATCTAGGCGGATTCATTCCGCGGAAGTTCCGGTATAGATCACCGGTGCCATGTGGTGCCGCCCCTGCCTGAGCTACTTGCTGAAGGGCCTGAGTAAGGCCTTGAACCGTACGCTGCAGGTTCCTCCATTCAGCATGATCAGCTGCCATCTACACGAGAAATAGATTACTTAGGTTCAAATAAGATAGATAATTACACGATTAAGAAACGAACTTAACCCAAGTTCTACCCAATCTCATAGGTCAGGTCTTAAACTTTTACAAGGTTAGGGATCTAGTGCACCTAGACACGACCAAAACTCGGTACCTGGCGGAGGTAATCGGTCCGAAGACCACTCGCGCAAGTGTGCGACCTTCCCGATAGGCGTAGCCTAACGTTCGGACAACACCTTTTGATATACCGATTATTGGGATGCAATGCAAGAAAACTTAAACTTAGGGAACCTAGGAATGTGAAACCTAGGGCTCTGATACCAACTAAACTGTCACGCCCCGAACAAGGCGGAAATATCGGGACGTACAGTTAGGGACACGCTGGCAAGAGAGGGAACTAAATCTAAAACAATACACAAGTGCTACAAGATGGAAATGCTAAATGATCATTAATAAACCACGACTAATACAATAATCCTCAAGTTCAACTTAATACAACTGGAAAATCAACCACTAAAACTCAATAACATGACTGAGACTAAAAGCTCTCCAAAACACAACTAAAGAAGGATAACACACTACTAACACACTAGAACTGATACACTCAAGACATCACTCCTGCCCTTCCCCATCGGTAAGCGCGTCACCTGAAAAGCCTGGAAAAGGGGGAAACAACGGGGTGTGAGCTAATGCTCAGTAGGAAATAACAGACATGTATAAGTGATTAACAGTTTAATTACATTTTCAAAATGTCATGCTACAAATGATAAAAACAATAAAAGATAACGATGATATCACGAAACGAACTTCAAAGATCTTGCAAGGTCAAGAAATATAATGAATAGAATAGTAAGACAAGAATTTACTACAGGAGATAACGATAAAAAGTTGGCCATATCAAGTCGATTCAAGTCATGTCAAGCACGTATGTAATTTCATTTCCACGTCCAAGTAATGAGCAAGTAAAGTAACCACAAGTAGAGTATAGAACAGTGACGAGTGGAAAATGAAAAGTAGTAGAAAGTAATGTAGAGAGTAGTGGAGAGAGTAGTGGACAGTCCTAGATTTAACACATGTCAAGTACTGGTGCCAAATGCCACACCTAGTCATTCACCTCCCAGGGGTACACGTAGTGTTCGGGCGCTCTTCCCAGGACCAGACCGAGCCCTTAATTGTTTGCCAGGCATTGATTTCTTTGGATCAAAGATCCCACGAATCTAGACTTCCACAGTTTATGGCCAGAATTCCAAGGTTTAAACTAAGTAGCAATAACAACTTCAAGTAGGAAGGAGATTCATTTCCAGAATTTCAAGGTAAGTATAATCATCAAGGAGATTGAAATCAAGTCACAACAAGAGTTAATCGTGCTGCGCTACTGTACAACAGCAGCAATCAAACAAGCTAATCAACATATTAATCCTAATCATCAAGTTAAGATATCATGATTTAACCATTATCATTTGCATTAAGACAATTGCCAAGAAGCTGATTCAAGATGATAAGGCAAAGAACAACTCCCACAGGAGTGAAATAGAATGCATTAACAGAGATTTAGTTACACCATTAATCACTAATTATGTGGGTTTCTAATTAATCTTGTATGCATTGAAATGAAGATGATAAACGGTGTGTTTTTATACTAAGTTTGCATGTATGGACCAATGTTAATTGAAACTAAAAGGGTACATGAATAGGTCATTAGTTCCTCAAAAATGTAGTTTTCAAAGTGTTTAGGTTGAATGGTTTGATTCCCCGATGATCCGGATTGATCCCCGGGTCAAATCATCAAAAAAAAAAACGGGTTTACAATGCATGGATCGACCCTTTGGGTCGACCCCTGGAAAAATTCCAAGGATGGGTCGACCCCTGGGTCGACCCCTGGCTACCTGGCTGCATGGGTCGACCCATGGGTCGACCCCTGCAGGTTGTGGGTCGACCCATTGGGTCGACCCCTGCAAGGCAGCAAGCTGCTGCTTGCAGGGCTGAAATAGGTCGACCCGTGGGTCGACCCCCTGGGTTTCCAGACCCAAAAAGTGATGAAATCTCCACGAATTTGGGGTCTAAAAGTATTGGGATCCTAACCATAGACTCTAGGGTTAATAATATGCATCCTAGGGTCATAAAACACAATTTTAAATCACGAATTTCGATAGGAATCCAATGAAATAAATCTTATTCTATGAAGAACACAAGTAAAGTCTAGCTTGCTAGCATGCTTCTAATAACACACAAAATACTCTAGACATGATCTATAAAAATTGGGGATTTTGATGTCAAAAGAAAGCTAACATGCTATTGATTACATTCATGTATGTTAATTAGAAGTTGGGCTGTTATCACCTACCTCAAATTGAAGAGGGAACTCGAAACCTAGAATGAAGAACAACTTGACAGCACCTCACTAAAACTTTGATATCTCCACGGATACCTAATGAAAATTGGGGCTTTTGCCACCAATGGAAAGAGCTCGATGAGAGGTACAATCTGCTATACTCATGATCAAGATTTGGTTGAGAATTCCTACCTCAATAGATTGATCAAAGAAGGATGAAGGGTAGCCAACGGCCTACTGACCGACCTCCACAAATCGAACTAGATCTCTCCAGATCCGAAATTTCAGCGAACCCCACAGCAGCCAAATGAAAGAAGACTCGTAGGGCTTTATTTTGATAGCTCATAGAGCTTCTGGAGTCTTCTGAATTGGGAGTATTTGCTGCTGTAAGCTACGAGTTTAGAAACGGCGCCGAAATCCTTGACTTGACCTAACTATATCGGCAGCACGTTTTGGGGCTAAGTTTACCTCAAATTGATTGAGGGTAAATGTTCCTTTATGTAATACCTTTCATTTGCCTCTGGAATCACCCCATTTGGTTGAGAATCAAGCTCGAATTTGATGTTCAAAGTTTGGGTGAATAGTAAATTCGAATTTGGGTTAGGTGGGTTGTAAGTCAGGCTTAATCCACTGATTAGGGCTAGATAATGATTTAATTAGGCTTACTCCAAGAAGATAAAAGTGTTAGTCGAAACATCTATTATTTAATTACTATTTTTATGAATTTTTATATGTTAGATAAAATTCCATTTCTACTATTCCGTAATTAATTAAATATTGAGTTCGGAAGAATTAGTTCGCTAATTCGGCTTAATAAACGATTGTATTAGGCTTAATTGTAGAAGACAAAGTTGATAAACAAAATTAATTCTACAAGATGTGATTTTTGGGGATTTTTAGAAAATAGTAGAAAAGTGACTTATTCTATTAATTAATTAATTAATCTAATTAATTTGGATAATTCTCATTAATTTCGAATAATTTCAAATAAATTCCAAATAATTACAAATAACTTTCTAAATAAATTTTTTAAGAATTTGGGGTCTTACACCCATGGTGGTCAGAAAGACAGGCACTGGTGTTCCAGGCGGAGCAACAGAAGGGGTCGTAACAAATGAGCAACTGAGTGCGGTCAACAACGCCAACTATGCAGCTAACCCAAGGCTTCCACAAATGCCCCGACTTCCCCTCCAACCAGGTCCTTTCCCCTCTCGTCCTCCACCCCAAAACGATCCACCTCAGAACAACATGCCTCAACTACTTCAACCCCAGCAACAACCTCAACCCCAGCAACAACAACCACTACTTCGGTACAACCAAGTTCCACCCCCAAGAAAATTACGGTCCCCCACAGCAACAAAGGAGGCCGATTGGTCCCAAGAGAGCCTATTACCCACCATTGTCAGAAACTCTGGCAGATATTTTCAATGCCCTCATGGCCTCAAACACACTCATCCTACCCAGGGAAAGGCCCGTGTGGCCCCCGAATGTTGATACCTCCAGATACTGTGTCTACCACATGCAGCCAGGACACACAATAGAGAATTGTTTTCACTTTAAGGACTACATCTATGATATGAATGATGAGGGTGGGATTGACTGGGATGAAATGAGGCTATACGTCGCCGCTCTCAAAGCCAGGAGACCCCCTCCTAGACCACCGTTCCAACAACAGCAGCAGTTATAACAGCAGCAACAGCAACAGCCTCAACAGGCACAACAACAACAACAGCCCAACATGGGCATAATTCAGAAGCCATTGCCGGAGCACCAACAGCCCAATCACCAGGTCAACCTCATCTCCTCCTTTCTGGAAGTCAGGAGAGAGCAGGTGTGGCACCCAGAAAGTACCTCTATTCTTTCTACCGCCAACCCTATCATCATGCAACCCCTTCGCCTTGCCCGGGTAGCACCTCTCTCTCATCAATCTGCATCAGTATCGCCTTCACCATTTCCACTGCCATCACGTCCTCTCATTTGCACCCCAATGACCTATCAGCCAACACCCTCCGCTACGCCCCCACACCCTCTCATCTTCTCTCACTCCTCCATTTTGTCGTCCACCTCTACTACATTTACTCCCATGCCTTCCAAACCCCTTATCATCTGCCAACCATACGTGACCCCGCCTATCTCCACAATACCATCACCAATGCCTTCAAAACCACTCATCATCCGCCATCCCTCACAAACCATCACCCACCTCAAGCCTTATCCACCTCCACTTTGCCTCCACCTCTACATTCCAAACCCCTTATCCTTCATCGCCCATATGATATCCCCTCTACCTCCACCATGCCTCCACCGAACAAACCTCTCATCAGAATCCCTGCTCCCATTGCTACTCCAGCTTCGTCAACCATTCCTCCACCACTACCCCTCAAACCTCTGTTAAAACCCACAGCTACCCCCGTAGAGGTACAAAAGTCGCAGGCAATGGTGCTCCGGAGTGGAAGGATTTTCCACAGGGTCTTCCCCCAGAACAGTCAGAACCCCGAGCAGTCTCAGCCAGAGAAGGACGATGGAGAATAGCCAGAAAAATCTATCCCTGGAACACAGTATGATTTGTTGAAACACTTGGACAAGACACCTGCTCGGATCTCCATCCTCGAGCTGCTTCAAAGGTCCACGTCCCATCAGGCGGCCTTGATGGAATATCTTCAAAAGGTCATGGTGAATGAAGACCTCCCCGTAGAGAAATTTTCAACCGTCCTGACACCAACAGACACACAACCGGCCATCATGTTTCACAACTACGAGCTCGCTCCCAAGGAAGCTTGAAAATATGCGTTGTGCATTGCAATAAAAATCAATGGAGTCTCCATAAACCCGTGCCTTGTAGACACTGGTGCGTCCATAAATGTGATCTCCATGAGCACCCTTCAGTTGTGTGGGGTCAACGAGGAACAGATAAGACCTTCCTCGATCACAGTCACAGCTTATGACAATAGCAAAAGGCCGCCGCAAGGGATGATTATTCTGAGGGCAGAGCTATGCCCTATGTTAGTCCCCACGGAATTCCATGTCCTCGACATGGACCCCACATTCAAGGCCATACTGGGTCGCCCTTACATTGAAGCCATGGATGCTGTGCCTTCCACCAACCATCAGTGCTCGAAGTTTCCTTACAATGGAAGAATTATTAAAGTGGTCAGCACATCTGTCCTTCACACGGTGGATGCTATCAACACCTCTCTGCCCTCTGTTTGGCCATCTCATCGGCCCATATTATCATTACTGGACGTGTGTGATTCATCTCACATTCCACTAGCACCAAAGAAGCCGATCAAGGCAACCACGCCATATCTCCCTTTTCACTCCAAAGGTTGGGAGATTATGAGGAACATCGGCTATCAACAGGGCAAAGGTCTGGGTGCACAGCTACAAGGTAGGCTGAAACCACCACAGGAGATTAGGCCGAACCGCAGGTTTGGCCTAGGCTTCAAAGGACCATTCAAGGTGGATTGGAAGCCCCTCACATGGACCCTATCAAACTATTTCAACAAAGGGCCCGTTGTTCAGATGGGAGATTACCCGCAAGAAGCACATGGGGGATCACATGCTGTATATTCGACTGAAAAATGTCCGAGGGTCACCAAAAGAGGCAAGATCAAAGATCTGGAATGCGAGTGGGACAAATGGTTTGATATACGGGATATTTCCGTTGCACTGGAAAGGATGTTCTCGTCTCCACCGCTTGAAGGACCGCCATTGATCTCCGGAATGCCAGAGAATATCACCACTATTACCAAGGTTCCAAACTATCCTCGTCCTCGCCAGAAGGACCCTATCACCCGCGGATCTTCATCCGCCATCACCATCACCACCGACGACTCATTAGCCATCATCTTCTCCATTCAATCATCACAGCCTTTGTTGATGTCATCTTCCTGGGCCAGACGGTTGTCTGACGATCTTCCCAGATCCCCTTCTCTACTTACATACCTGCGCGGGTTTCTCAACCCGCGCCAGGTCTTCAATCATGATCTGCTCTACGAGCCTTCTAATCCTCTAGCCATAACCACTTTTCTCTCTCCTCCGATCTCTTTTCACTGTTTTGTCATCAAAAATGAAAACGAAAAAAAAATGTCAATTTTCAAACTCCTTAACAACACATCATCGTTGAGGAAACCTCCTACATCTCCCACGGGTGCGTCCCGCCCTGCGGACCACCTGTCCAAGGTCCGATGAGCGACCTTTTCGACCCCTCCTCTGAGGGGTCTTTCCTTGTACATTCTTCACCATCCTCTTCATCTTTTTCTTCTTCTGTAAATAATGTCAGTCAATCTAGGAATAATAAGTCAAAGGTAGTACCTAGGAAGAAATCCAAGGGTAGGCAGATCCCTCGTCGATTCCTTCTGGATTTAGCCGCCAGGTGTCAGGCCCTTCTTGCCATCCCTCAGTTGCTAAAAAATCCCACCCAGCTACCGGAAATAGAATGTGAGGGCAACTGTGCAATTGATGAGGGGTATGGAGTCTACGAGATCACGGATGAAGAATACCCTACTGAAGATGAGGGTGAAGAATATGAGGATGTGGCTGGCGCATATGCTAGTGGAATAAGGAGATTCGACGAGCCGTCAACCGCCGTAGAAGAGTCCACCAAAGAAGTCAACTTGGGAACTGAGGAAGACCCTAGGATCATCCTCATAAGTGATAATCTACCACCCTCTGAAGAAGAGGCATTAATTGAAGTTCTCAAGGAATATAAGGACACGTTTGCATGGAGCTATGAGGATATGCCGGGGCTGGATTCAACCCTGGTCGAACACCGTTTAACCCTAAAACCAGGGTCCGTCTCGGTAAAACAAAGGTTAAGGCGTTTCCACCCTCAAATGGCTTTGAAAATGAAAGAAGAAGTCGACAAGCTCCATAAAGCCAGGTTTATTAGTGTCATCCTTTATCCTCAATGGGTGGCAAACATTGTCCCGGTCATGAAGAAAGATGGGAAAGTCAGGATTTGCATAGACTTCCGGGACCTTAACCGCGCGTGTCCAAAGGATGATTTTCCCTTGCCTCACATTGATGTGTTAATCGACAACACAGCAGGATATGAGACCCTCTCATTCATGGATGGATTTTCAGGATATAATCAAATTCGTTTGGCAGAAGAGGATCAAGAGAAGACATCATTCACTACACCTTGGGGAACATATTGTTACGTGGTCATGCCGTTTGGGTTAAAGAAGTCTGGAGCTACTTACCAAAGAGCTATGATGGCCATATTTCACGATATGATGCACATATATCTAGAGGTGTATGTGGATGATCTATTGGTGAAATCAAGGACCAGGATGGAACATCCAAGGGTTTTGGCTATGGTCTTGCAGAGATCAAGGGAGTTCCAATTGAAAATGAACCTGAAGAAGTGTGTGTTTGGTGTATCATCGGGCAAATTACTGGGCTTCATTATGAGTAAAAGAGGGATCGAGATAGATCCCGACAAAGCTAAGGCCATCCGGGATATGCCTCCTCCCAAGAATTTGAGGGAAGTTCGAGGTTTAATCGGGAGGTTACAGTTTATTCGTCGGTTTGTGTCTCAGCACTCACAAAGGTGTAGACATTTCTATGAGTTGACCAAGCCAGGAGTAGAATTCCACTGGGATTCTAAATGCCAAAAAGCTTTTGAAGGGTTAAAGAAATATCTGGCTAGTCCACCCGTTCTCATTCCACCCAAATCAGAAAAACCTCTGATCCTCTACATCTCAGTCTTGGACGACTCTGTGGGAGCTGTCCTCGCACAAGCTGATGAAGAAGGCAAGGAACGGGCAACCTATTACTTGTCCAAACTTCTCAATCCCTGTGAGCAGAAGTACACAGTCATGGAGAAAACCTGTGCTGCCCTCATTTGGGTAGTGCAGAAATTGAAGCACTACTTCTTGGCTCATGAGGTCCACTTGATTGCTCGCATGAACCCTATCAAGTTCCTTCTGGAGAAGTCCATCCTTACGGATAGGCTAGCACGCTGGCAAAGTTTTCTTTCCCAGTTCGACATCACCTACATCCAGCAAAAGGCAATTAAAGGCTATGCCATAGCCGAGCATCTCGCCCACCATCCTCTTCCCAAGTTCGACCCTGTCCAATCAGAGTTTCCAGATGATGAACTAATGTCCATCACCCAGTCTGACAAGCCAATGTGGACATTATATTTTGATGGAGCTCTAAATTCCCAAGGGAAGGGTATCGGCATTGTCCTTCTAACGCCTGAAGGCGTTACCATCCCAGAGGCATTTCATCTCGCGTTCCCAGTCACCAACAACATCGCTGAATACGAGGCTCTTCTAGCTGGTCTGGAACTAGCCCGTTCTTTCTATATCACTGAGTTGCGAGTCGTGGGTGACAGTCAACTTGTTCTCCGCCATGTGCTTACCAAATATCGCACCCTCGATCCCTAGCTCAAACCCTATCAGGAGCTGGTCTCCGCCTATGCCAAATTTTTCACCAAGCTGATCTTTGTCCATGTTTCTCGCGAACAGAACATTCTGGCCGATGCCCTCGCCTCCTTGGCGTCATCCTTCAAATTCCCTTTAGGTGTATAGTTTAGATCCATCATTCTCTACAAGCGTCTTATCCCTGCCGTTCAGGACCCTTACCTCTTAAAGATCAAGGAAAGAGTCCTACAGAAGATTCAGAAGGGAGAAATTCTTGAGAAGAGGGAGATCATGTTGGCAGAAGTCGAAGAAGAGCTGGCTGACGAGGAGAAACTATGGTTTTATGAAATCGTCAAATATTGCAAAGATCAGTCTTTTCCTGAAGGAGCCACCACAGAAGATAAGAAAGCCATAAGAAGAGTGGCTCAGAAATACACATTGGTTGGAGGTCTACTCTATAGGAGGAGCCTTACTGGCATTCTGTTAAGGTGTCTTGATGACAATGAGGTTTGGAAATGCGTAGAGGAAGCACACTCGGGTGTGTGCGGTGGCCACGTGAATAGCCAAATGCTCGCTAAGAAGATCATTAGGCAAGGCTTTTACTGGCCCACTATGGAAGAGGATTGTGCCATCTATGTTCGTATGTGTGTCAAGTGTCAGCTTCACGCTGATAAAATTCATTCACCATCCTCCTAACTTCATCCAATATCCTCCCCATGGCCCTTCTCCATGTGGGCATTCGACATCATCGGTCCCCTAGGTGATCCCAATTCCCTCACCAAATAGAAATCTCTCATCCTTACTGCGATGGAATACTTCACCAAATGGGCCGAAGCAGAAGCTTATGCGGAAATCAAGGCGTCAACAGTCTGCAAGTTCATCATGAAGAACATCCTCGCCAGGTTTGGCGTCCCAAGCATAATCGTCACCGATAATGGGTCACAGTTCATTTCTCAGGACCTTCAGGACCTCTGCAAAAGGTACGCAATTGCATTGCATCATTCATCACCTTATTACCCACAAGGTAATGGCCAAGCGGAGGCCACCAATAAAACATTGATCAAAATCATCAAGAAAACCTGCGAGTTCAGTAAGTTTTCATACTGGCCAGAAAAGCTTATCGAAGCTCTATGGGCCTATCGCACTTCAATCCGTACCCCCACCGGGCAGACTCCGTTTGCCCTTACTTATGGGACGGAAGCGGGAGTCCCGTACGAGACTCTGATCCCTTCTCTCAGAGTACAATTGGATGAGAAATTTCCCCTCGACGAACGTCGCAATTCACTCCTTGCCCAGTTGGAACTCTTAGATGAGAAGCGGCTGGCCGCTACCGAGCATGCACGTGTGTATCAAAATAGACTCGCTCGCTTTTACCAAAAGAAAGTCGTTGAGAGAAAATTCAAAGTCGGTGAGATGGTCGTAAAGAGAATTTTTGTCAAACCTGGAGGGCCACGTTCTAAGCTCCAACCCAATTGGGAAGGACCTTACGTAATTCAAGCCGTGTACCCTGGCAATGCCTACAAGCTAGTCAACGCCGAAGGGACCGAGTTATCCCACCCTTGGAATGGACTTTATATTAAAAGGTACTACCCTTAGCATAGTGTCAAAAAAAAAAAACAAATAACAAAAAACAAAAAATATTGAAAATCACTAAAAATATATAAAATCTTAAAATGCCGATGCCTGGTGGTCACCATGTAGTTAAGTCGCTGCATCCAACCTCCATGTTAGGATAGGGCCCATTAAGGCTTGGTAGGCACCGGGTCTTGGTCTGCCAGAACCGTGGAGATCCCTGTCCGGCCACATCAGCCTATGCACGCTCAAAGGAAGCCAACATGTACTCACTTACGTATTTTATCCAAAAAAAGTTGGTAGCATCACCTACAGTGGGGCCTCACCCAGAAGATCTCCAGAAGCTGTAATCTTTATTCTTTTCTCTTCGACCAAATGAGACAGTCGGCGCCCTTAAAACGCTGAGCATGAGAAACCAAAACTCAAACCCCTTAAGGCAAGAGTAGGATCCATTTCCTCGAGCATCGATCAGAGCACGAGAAGAGGGCAGTGTCCCCGCAGGCATACAAAAGGGAGCCCACAACGTCAAACGACTATATCTCCCTCGCAAAAAGAAACACCAAATCAAAATCAAGAGAAAAGCCTGGTCGTGACCGTGCCTGATGCGATAAATGGAACCCCTCAAAGCAAAAGTCTGAATCCACAAAAGGGGCCATGGAATGTAAATGCTCGAGATTTGGTCCGAAGTTGTTCGAAAGAGGAGAGTTAATGGGCCCTTATTGGCTCGTCGGGTTAACGGTTTTGCGGGTCCTCTCAGGAGGTTTACCCCATGCACTCTTCTTCCTCCTCTAAAGATGAAAGCTAGATTGAGTTTCTGAAGGGCGAAACCCGCCAAGGTTTGCGACCTTATTTTAATATACACATATGGTTGCCTACTTTGAAAAGTAAAAACTATCGCTGCGAAGGAGTCTCTGTGTTTCTGGCCGGTCAAGACCCCTGCTTACCACCTTGATGTCTTCTTATTTAACCTTGGGCTTAGGCCAATGCAAGCGCGTCACCTATGGGTGCGACGGCGTCTGATTCCGGGTCAGCGTCGCGCAGTTGGTCGTTAGGGTTCCAGGGTGTTCCATCATATACCACCTAGGGTTGTGAGGAAATAGATTTGGGTCGGGCAAATCATTTACCTCGAAAACCTTTTGGGTGAATCTCTGTGGTCGGAAGCGACTGGGAGCCTAAGCATGGCATGACGGTATTGTCATCAGGGTAAGTCTTAGCCGGCGGGATTATCATTCGAGGGGTCTAGAGGCCCAAATCAACCTAGATGTGCACTTAGGATACCTGGGAGGTTAGTAAGAAACCCATGTTCTCATGTAGGTTAGGTGCCATTTGGATGCTTGCCAGGCGTTAGCAACAAAAAAATGAAATGATAAAAACAAAAAGAAAAGAAAAGAGGAAATGTACATATTTGCAAACAAAAAATTGAATATAACAAAACAACAACAAAATGTCAAATATAAAAAGAAAAACAAATCAATTTTACATGATTACATTTATATGCAGCATTTCACTTTTTAATCTCGCTTGCATTCGTGTGCTTGTCTGTCGCATTCATCATCACCACATCTTTCCCTTGCCTTCGTTAATAAAGGCTTGGCCCCTTGACCCGTTATCAAGGACAGTCAAAGTGACCATCTGCTTATTGAGCAAGGGGCCAAGTCAGAGCAGAAATTTTGATTTGTTTGTTTCAGTGATGTGTGCAGGGATTCGAGGCAACAAGAGCAAAGGTGAAAACCAAACAAAATCGAACCTTTTATTCTATTCCAAAAATAAAAAATTACATCAAGTTCCACCCTCTCTCTCTGCATTACTCGTCCCGCTACTCTCCAGGCAAAATTCTCCCAAGAGTGCTACCCAACTACGAAAAGCGGTACTCCTACCGCTCTGTACTCCTCTTCCTATTCCTACACCCTGACGTTGATCCGTGGGGGCAGCAAAAAAGCTACTAACACGAAAGCCACGCTCTCGTGCTCTTCAATAGTGCTCCTCACCATCTCTCAGCTATTGTTCAGCGAGACCAAGGCTGGTTCGGAGTTCGAACAGCTGGGCCTCTATGGCCCTTCGTTCCTCCCTTTCAGCCAATCTGTCGGCTCTTTCTCTCTCTCTGTCTCTTTCTCTCTCTGCCCGTTCTCTCTCACGGTCTTCCCTCTCCAACTGGAGAGTGATCCTCAGCTCTAGGGCATCCCTAGAAGAGTCGTCATCTGGACGGCGTCGCAGTTCCTCCTCCAACTCTACTATTCTAGCCTCCCTCTGCGCAGCTTGGGCAAGTGACTCTTGCGTCTCTTTTTCCTGCCAGATATACCATCTCAGATATACGGCAAGACATAAACAAGGAAAACTCAACACTGAGACTCTTACCTGTATAGAGAGCATTCCTTCTGCCTCCACGGCACGCTGCGTGGCACGAGCAAGTTGCTCGTGAAGCAAGTCAAGTTCTGAGGTAGGGATCCATAAGCTGGAAGAGACTCCACCGGCCCCCATCGTCGATGAGGCCGCGTCAATCTAGGCGCGCTGTAATCATGAGATGATAATTAGTGTCCGAACACCATGAATCTAGGGTCGTGATTCGGAGCGTGCACTGTATACACCTACCGAGGCACTCAAGGCACCATGTGTGTCACCCAATTGTTGCTCCGTCTCTGCCAGGTGAGATCGCAAGCTCGCTATCATGGTATCACGGACATCCTGCAGCCATAAGAGTCAGCATTTCCACAACAAAAACCAAAAGAGAGAGGGAAAAGAGGAAAGGGGGAGATCTACCTCCACAAGTCCCCAGGGTTGGAGCCGCTCTACGTACATTGTCTTATATAGACGCAGGTAATCCTCGCTATCCTGCGCATGTGATTCCACAATTGTGTCACCCCGTTGCCAATCTTCATACTGTTCGGGGAACCGCACACGCCAATCAATGCAGGTTGCCGGTCCCCATGTCTTTCTCCCGACGCGAGGTGACGCAGCCGTATCCACCCATTCCTGAGCCAGTCCTAAAGTCCTCATAACCAATCGTAGCCGAAGCGGCTCGATTTCATTCAGGCAGTGCATCCACAGTTCCCGTCCGAACCGGGCACGACTTGTTAGAACCCATGGTTGGTCGACATCTACCATGCCTGAGTAGGGTCTCCAGTTTACTTAGGTTAGGTTGTACATACCCGTTTAGCCGGTCAAAGCCAAAAACAAACTGAAAATGATTCCAAAAAAAAAAAAAAAGAATCCCACCATCGCTGCAGGGAAGTCTTGTAGCTCCCGCCTTAGCACCATCAGTTGGTAGGTTAGGGGTGCCGCACTCATGATGGGTTCCCACCGCCTGGCTAACGGCACCATCACTGGTCGCCAATGTCGAGCTCTCCCCATCGGGAGGTAATAATAGCTCCACAGCTGCATTGGCACATGCCATCAGTACCTTAAGTGGACTATTACAAAAACAAACAAAAAAATACAAAACTAAACTAAACTAAAAAAAATACCTGGATGAATGGTGTGAAACCACTCGCAGTCATCTCACGGTCTGCCTCTTGGAACAGACCTGTAAACAGATGCACCAGTATGGCAGCTCCCCAGGCGTAGTGCCCTACTCTTTCGAGGTCTGATAGCAGCTCCAGGAAACGACAATGGATATCGTCCCCTTTCGAGCTCAGTATCAATCTTCCTAGTAAAAAGAGGAGAAATCTCCTCAAATCCATGTTGAATCTCTCCCGATTGCCAAAATCTGTGCAATACACAGCACGACATCCTCTTTCCATCCTTTCCATAAATTCTTCTAAGGACTCATCGTCCCGTCGACGAGTATCAGTGAGCCCTAATGCCTCCATGATAGATGCCCTGGCTACTGACCTGTTATTCCGACCATCTAGGTCCAAACCCAGTAGCTTCTGGGCACCTTCTCGGTAGTCCGCGTAGGTGACTCCGATCACTGCCTCACCATCTACTTTGAGGCTCGTGATTCGGACCACATCTTCCAGACTGGGCACCATGTGCCCCCAGGGCATCAAGAACGCCCGGCTCACTGGGTCCCATCTTTCACGCAAGGCTTGGATCAGGACCAGGTCGAGCTTGATCGGCTCGATCCGCAGGAAGGCACCAAATCCCATCACGTCTAGCCTGGCCTTCTGAAAATCCGAGAGACCCCTGTATGCTGCCACTACTAACTCCCATGAAATGTGTGATCTCATCACACTCTTCGCGTGCATAAGGAATGGAGAAGGGTGTTGTCAAAAGAAAGGAAGAAAGAAAGGAAGGAAGAAAGAATGAGAAAAGGGCGGGAAAGCTCCGCTTACGAGTTGTGCTTGGGCCCTTTCACTGAAGTGCCCTTCGAGGTCCGAGAGCTTCCTGGAACTGCTACCACTAGACCTACTCCTCTTCGAGGAATGGGAAGATTCGCCCTCCATCCAGACCTCAGAACTCTGAGTTTCTTCTCTTTCGTAAGAATTTGTACTCTCCAAGTTGGCTTTCGATGTCCCTGGAGTAACGAAAGAGGCAGGTATTTATAGAAATGGGAGAAGTGCGGGCCAAGATTGCCTCCGTCACCTTTAACGATAGCCCTCGCGATAGGGCGCCTGCCCTACGGTCCCATGTGTCACTTCACCACTCGCGCAGGGTGACTGTTTAGACGGTGTAATATGACGACCCGCTCCCTATGTTGTCTAGGGATGCCCTATCATGATATAGAGGCCGTCCGGGAAGTTTAAAAAATCATCCGGAAGAAGGGGCTGGAGCCGTCATTATTGACTTTGACGACAGATTCCCGTGGAAAATAGTCACAGCAAGACGCGATTCTCCGTTTAGGACGGAGTCTCGGCAGACACATCACATGAGAACAGTGCAAAGGAGAAGAAGTGTAGGGAGGAAGAAACGCACAAGAGAACAAGCAAGCAGCAGAAAATCAAATCACTCCGTTCATAAGTCTACTTAAGTTGTCATAAACATCACAATCATGGAGAGGAGGCGGGTCCACGGGCTCGCCAACTCTCGCCATTATCTTCATGCTCGTCCCTCTAGGCGTCCCTCTCCTCTCCCCTAAGGTGAGGGTCCCTCAGAAGCCTTCTGGATCCCTGTGCAGTAGCACCTGCCTCGTCTCGTGGCGCCTGCTCCACAGTAGTGGCTCGCTGCTCCTCCCCTGGCGTGGTGAAGAAGCCACCAACAGAAAAGCGGCCAGACTGGCGGAGTCGCTCCCCGAACTCTCGCGCTCTCTTGTAGCGCGTCTCCATCGCTCCTAGCCTCTCCACCACGACCTGAAGGCCTAGCTGGAGCTCCCTCACCTGGGCCTCCAAGGCCTTCCTCTCGGCCTGATCTCGCTGTCGCTCGACCCTTCTCTCCTCTCTCTCTCTCTCTGCCTCTCTCCTCGTCACCTGGAGAAGGACCCTTAACTCCAGGATGTCTGGAGAAGGCCTCTCCTCTCCACGACGCCGCAGCTCTGCAACAGTCGCTACCCAGGCATCACGTTCTTCCTCCGCCCGGGCCGCACGGGCCACCGCACCGACGAGTTACTCCCGGAGGGAGGCAATCTCAAGAAAAGGGGCCGACAAGTTGGAAGATGCGCCGCCGGTCATTCCCACCGTCGTTGTCTGCTGGGCACGCTGGAGCAAACAAACAACGGCCGTCAGCTAAGCTCAAAAAAAAACAAAAAAAAACAAAAAAAAAGAATGCAGTACTTAACTTACCAGGATCGACAATTCTTGTTGAGTGACGGCCAGCTGTCGCCTGGCCTCTGCCAGTTGGGCACGCAAGCCGTTGATGTCGCGTGCATCCCCGGCTTGGGGAAGTCCCACATAACTCTCTCTCTGCTGCCGAAGGAAGTCGGCACTGTCCTGCACCAATACGCTCCCTTACTATCCAGGGAGATGTATGCGCCAGTCCTCGAGCTTCGCCTTGCCGCGACTCTCCTTCCTGACACGGCCCGGCTCATCCGCGCTCGCCCATTCATCGGCCAAACCCGAGGCCTTTGCCATGTCCTGCATCAAGAAAGGGGAGTCTTACGTCATAACGCTTTCTGGGACGCGTCCATCATTTGAGTGCAACACTCGCCGGACCCTTTTTTCCCCCCTCGCATGGCTCACTTCAAAACTCAAAATGGATCAAAAAGGAGAAGATCGAAGGACATACCGGGCCGTGTTCACCTCCCTTTGTACCATCAGGCCCCTCGGGTCCCTCAAGTGCCCGAAGGGGCCCTTCCTCTTCCATGGACGTCTCTCCATGCTCTTGCGCGTCCCTCCTCGGGCGAGGAGTCCCTCGCCCCTCTCTCCCTTCACCACGATTGGCCCACCGAACTCCATCAGTCGAGAGTTGAAGAAGACGAAGATGGGCGAGCAAATCTCGATGGGAGGCGGGCTTGTTTGCGGTCAAAGCACGGAAGAAGAAGGGCCGCCTGGTGCTTTAAATTTGAGTTTGAAAGTTAAGACGCGTCACCGCGCCTAGACGCGCCACCGCGCCTAGACGCGCCCAAAAAAGAGAGAGAGAAGAAGAAAGAAATAGGTTCCTCCATGCAAAGCGTAATTCCCTACTTCTTAGGACAAGGTCTCGTGAAACGTGCCTCGAAAGAACAAGTGCAAGGAAAGAAGCATGGGAGAGAGAAAGTACACACAACACAAGGAACCATTTCATTTCACATAAGCAAATAGTCAAAGTACATCATACAGTGAAGAAGGTGGGGTGTACAAACAACTCTCTAACTCTCGCTACCACCCTCCTGATCATCTCTCTCCTCCCTCCTCTGACGGGGATCCCTAGGGGGCCTCTGCGAACCCTGAGAGGCCGTGCTCGCCTCACCAGGTGGCACCATGCCAGCTTCCAAGGCGCGACAACGCTCCTCAGTAGAAGAAACTAGGAAGCTGCCTATGGAGAACGAACCAGACTGACGAAGCCGCGCGCCGCGCTCCTTCGCCCTCTGATACCGCTCCTCGCTCTCCCGAAGCCTCCCCTCTGCCGTGCCAAGGCTCAGTCGGAGCTCCATCACCTGGGCCTCCAGAGCCCTCCTCTCATCCCAATCTCGATGTCGCTCTGCCCTCCTGTACTCCCTCTCTCTCTCTGTATGCTCTCCCTATCCCTCTCCTCTCTCTCTCTCATCACCTCTCTCCTCGACAACTCGAGGGCGATCCACAGATCCAGCACATCGCGAGGGAGCTCCTAAGCCTCCCGTCGTCGCTCCTCCTCGAGCTCCGCTATCTGGGCTTCACGCTCTGCCGCCCAGGCGTCGCGCTCCTGCTCGGCACGGACCGCTCGAGCCAGGGCATCCCGAATCTCCGCCACCTGCCAAGGGCCACGTACCCCATAAGAGAACAGTGAAGGAAGAAGAGCAACTGGAAAGAGAGTCGGGGTCAGGCAGACACTCACTCGAGCCTCGCGGTCACACTCGGCCTCCTCAGCCCGGGCCACCGCGTACGCCAGCTGCTCCTCAAGGGCAGAAACCTCCGGAGGAGGGCCCCACGAACTGGAACCCGCTCCACCAGCCATCCCGGCTACCGCTGCCTGATGGTCCCGCTGAAACACGGAACAAACGACAGTCAGAGGCTAAGCATCAAAATCCAGGTCGCAAAACAAAAAAAATGCATTGCATAGACTCACCAGGATCTCCAACTCCTGTCGGATGGCCACCAACTACCGCTTGGCGTCTGCCAGCTGGGCCCGCAGGTCAGCAATCATGTTATCACGAGCATCCTGCATTGCATATAGGTTAGTGTCACATATGTATACATATATAAAAGGAAAACATTATCGTTTCACGCTTACCGCTGCCGCACCACCGAGGAAGAGGCGCTCCCCGTACGTGGCCTGGTACCGTCTCAAGTAGTCAGTGCTGTCCTGTACATGGGACACCCCTGGGACCCCGCCCTGCTGCCAGTCCTGGTACTGTGCAGGGAAGCGCATACGCCAGTCAACGATCTTTGCCTTCCCCTTGGTCTTCCGCCCGACACGAACCGGCTCATCTACGTCGACCCACTCCTGGGCTAGCCCCAACGTCCTCATGACCAGCCTGAACCGCAGTGGCTCGATCTCGTTCAGGCAATGGACCCACACGTCCCGCCCGAAACGAGGACGGCCGGCTACGACCCAAGGCTGGCCAGCATCGGCCATGCCCAGGTAGGGCCTCCACACCACCTGCATCACCATACATGTGTCATGCTAGTTGCCATTTTACTCAATTAAGTCACATGCATAAAAACACAAAAATCATAAGCATCATACCATAGCCTCGGGGTACTCGCTCAGCTCCCGACGAAGCGACGCCAGCTGGTAGCCGTGGGGTGCCGCGACCATGACCGGCCTCCACCGTCGTGCCAGAGGCACGGCTCTCCTGTTCCCCTGTCTGGCTCTTTCAATCGGGAAGTAGTAGTAGCTCCACACATGCATCCATCATACATCATTAGCACGAATAATTACATATTTAACTACAGTAAAATGCATAAATAAAATGTTTACCTGGAGAAAATGTGCAAAGCCGCTGACTGTCCTCTCCCTCTCTGAAGTCTGGGAGAGATCGACGATCAAATGGGCAAGCAGAGCCGCTCCCCACGCATAGTTCCCCACTCTGTCCAGGTCCGCCAGAATCCCGAGGAAGCGGCAGTGGATGTCGTCCCCCTTAGTCCCCAGTAGAAGGCGGCCCAGGAAGAAGAAAAGGAACCTCCGGAGGTCTAGATCCACCAGCTCCCAGTCGCTCGGGTCCTGGGTGAAAACTGCACGGGCGTCTCCCTCCAGTCGTGCCAGAAACTCCGCCCCAGTCTCGCTAACCCGCTGGCGAGGGTCACCAAATCCGAGCACCTCCATAATCTCCACTCGGCCGACTACCCTGCTGTCTCTGTCAGTCGCACTCGTCTCTAGCCACTGCAGGTCCAAGGCACTCTCTCGGTAATCCGGGTAAGTGACCCCGCTGACTGCCTCTCCATCAACTCGTAGCCCGGTGATCTGAGCTACGTCCTCCAGTGTCGGCACCATGTGCCCCCAGGGCATCAGGAACACCCGGCTCGGCGCATGCCACCGCTCCCTCAACGCCTGGATGAGAGGAAGGTCAAGCTGGAAGGGCTCGATCCTCAGGAAGGCTCCAAAACCCATGGCGTCCACCCGCGCCCTCTGGAAGTCCGGCAGCCCCCGATACGCTGCTACCACCAGGGACCAGCTGATCCGGCTCTTCATCACGCCCTGCACACCACAAAACACACAAAAAAGGGGAACACATCAGAGTCATGAATAATAACAACATTGTATATAATATTTACTTATTTATTTATTTTCTATTTTAAAAATACATATATATATATATATATATATATATATAGTTTTTTTAAAGGCGTCCAGCCCACTGGACGCTTTCTTGTTTATCTTTTTATTTTATATAAATAATAATAATAATAAATAAAAAAATCATGAAGGCGTCCACTTATGTGGACGCCTCCATATTTTTCATTTAATTATTTATATAATAACCCCCAAAAAAGTATATAAAAAAATTAAAAAAAAGGATGGAGGCGTCCAGGCCTCTGGACGCCTCCTTTCCTCACACTCCCCACACCTTCTGAACGATGTCTCTCGCCCCGTTTTACGCCTAATAAAGCAACAGAGTGGAAGTCTAAGGGGCTTACCGGGTCATGCTCATCTTCCCCCGCGTCGCCGAGGCCCTCAGGACCCTCCACGGCCAAGGGAGGTGCCTCCTCTTCCGCGGCAACCTCCTCCTCCACAGCAGCCTGCTCTGCATGATCCCTCGACTTCCTCAGACGACGAGCAAGTCGTTTCCGCTTCTCCCCACCCTGGCTCGTGCCTCCTTGCTCCATTAGGAATTAAGAATGGGTCGGTCAAAGTAGAATGGGTCATTGGAATGAACAGTGGAGGGGGTGAAGCCCCCTTTTATAGAAGATGCCCTTTTTTTTGGGGCGTCCAGGCGCTTGGACGCCCCCATAAAAATTTTTAAAAATAAAAAAAAATATTCAAAAATATTGGAGCGTCCAGTTGCCTGGACGCCCCCAAAAAATTTTTAAAATATTCAAAAATATTGGGGCGTCCAGTTACTTGGACGCCCCCATAAAAATTTTTAAAAAGTAAAAAATATTCAAAAATATTGGGGCGTCCAGTTGTCTGGACGCCCCCATAAAATTTTTTTAAAATAAAAAAATATTCAAAAATATTGGGGGGTCCAGGCCGCTGGACGCCCCCACTAAAAAAATAAAAAAAATGTATATATAATATATATATATGATCATAATATGAGTAAATAAAAAAAAGAAGAAGAAATAAAAATCATAATAACAAAGGGGAACAATGGTCCAAAATGCCAATTCCAGATTTTATTCCATCAGAAAGCAGAGTGAGCTACATCAGGGGCTTAGGCGATTTAGGCCTTAACTTCCCCAGTTCGGTTACATAAGCCCTCCACAACTCGCATTCTTCCTCCACATGCGCTATTGCCTTTCCCGCAACACTTGTCTTCCAGGGTACTTTAATGGCCTTCGCTTTCTTCGCATCCGCTTCCGTGCCCAGCTCCCTCTTCTTCAATAGAACGATGTCGGTTAACAATGGGAACGAGTGGCGTGGAATGCCAATCTGGAGGCAGCACCGATGCGCATTGTAAAGAACAAACTCAGTCGCGCCGATCATTTGGAGTTCAGCTCCGGGAGAAGGTCTCATGAGGAGTTCAAGTGAGAGTAGACATGCCGGCGCGCAAGTAAAGAAGCTTTATGTCATGGTTCTGAAGTGAGACCGCCAGTCTTCACGTTTCCTCAGCCACGGAACACGGTTCGCTATGGTACCACCGAAGCATAACATGTCGGCTATATGATGAAGGGGGCTTTGTTGGAAGAGCTTCGAAGCAGTCGGCATCCCCTCACGGTGGTCAAATTTGAAGTGCAAATCAATCCAGCAATTCAGAACAAGTGCGCAACCGAAAGGAGGCTTACCCATGCTGGAGGTAGTAAGGCCACTGTAGAGGTAGGCAAGGACGGCGGGTCCCACCCTCTTGCCGCTCCAAATCCCGCAGATGGCACTCAATTGGTCCTCCTCCACTATCTTGTCAGTATAAGGGAATAGGAGAGCAACTGCCAGACAAATAGTGAACCCTTTCATGATTTCTCCCAAATGGTCATCGTCCGGTGACCCTCTCAGGGCATCCATGACCCAATCCGCGAGCTTTTGTAAATCAATTCCCTTTTGAGTACGGACCTTTCTGGCTGCGCTAGGCGGCATGAAGCTTCCGAGGACACTCTTGGAAGTCACCCGTGTCAGCATCCGCATAGCCTTTATCTTCCCGTCGCTCTTGAATTTCTTCAGTCCGAGCAGAAGTTCCACCTCCTCGAGAAGGATGGTCGCCTTGAAGGTCGGGAAGATGAAAGTGTGGGTCTGGGGATGCCAAATCTCCACCAATGCACCCATGGCAGCCCAGTCCATGCGAATCCTCTCATAGTGCTTGGCATGAATAAGGAGCCCCTGAAGATGCCACCTCGAGAGTATGGCCCTCATGCCAATGGAGATGTTGGAAGTCAACTTTGAAAGCCACGGCAGTTTGGAAAACTTCCTTGGGCCTGGGAAGAGTGGATATGGCTGGAAAGAAGAAGAGAAAAGAAAAGAGGTGAAAGAAGGTTCACGCGGAGAATTTGAAATGAATCAGCTTACCATATGCGACTGGATCGTCCCACTCAGATGACCCTCGAGGTCGGAGAGTCGCCTGATCTCGCTGCTAGGCCTGCTCCTCTTCGTAACGCGGGAAGACTCTCCTTCCATCCTGAAATCCCTAGATTCTCCTCTCCTTCTCCTCCTGAGCTGTCAAAACTCTCCTTGGTGCATTTGGATGAACTAGCCTAAGGGGGGTACTTATAGGAAGGAGAGGCACTACAGGACGAAACACGTCACATCAGTGGTTAGTCGTCAGAGTTTTATCTGGATCTCCTTGTACTGTGGTGTGATTCTGTTGTAACTCTGCTATTTAATCTATGCTGGTCTGTGCAGGTTTTACTAACGCACGTCTTTGCCCCATCTTGTGTACCGTCTTTCAGTGTTTGGTCCTATCATGTCATGCATCATACTATATGATATCTACACTATTAGAACGCGTCAAGGACCTTGCGACCCGAACGAATCTGGGGTTTGAGTTCCCCTTCAACAAAAATGGTCATGATTCCAGAAGAATTTGGGTTGTGCGGATAGGCCGTTAATTTGTGGTAGCGTAGGGACGACGGTTCTGTTCAGTGAGTTGGTGCGTGGACAAACGGGCCCCGGCTCAGTATCAGCTCACCGAACGGGTATCCTGACCCATTCTTAACGAGTTGACAATATTATCCTTGGCTATTTTCTATTTTAGTTTATTTTAAATTTTTCTTTAAACCCAGCATGCATTCATATAGGACTTTGAATTTATTGCGGAAGATCATTCAAGTGATTCGATTGTGAAAGCCGTTGTGCTTCAATTCTTACAAATATGAGATATTCCACTCCGAATGAAATACAGAGTTTCCTTGAAATGGCCCTACGCTGCTCTTCCAAAGGAGACCCTTGTTTGGATAGACCCTCAGATATTCCTTTACTTTTTACCTTCTTTGACCCACCTTGGCCGCAGCACTTCCACATTGGCTGGTAACCGCTCCCCAAAGGTGAAACCTGCAGGTTTACGACCCAGGTACTTCCACACCTAGAAGTTGGTCTCCTTTATTTTCGTGCCTGAGCGCACATCGCACCCTCCCTTATTTGATCTCCCTCCAAGCAATCGTCAAAATTTGAAAGACCTTCTTCAAGGTCGCCTCATTGAAACCATAGGAAAGATTCCAAACAGTAATGTCAAAAGCGTGTCTCATCACACCTTGGCACCAACTTATTAGTCCGTTCCCACTCCATTTCACTCCACTTCGATACCATTCCATTACGTGTCACTCCCTTGCAAAGCAGACGCCAAGGCGGGGTAGCTGTAGACACGCTATTCCTGACGTCTCCTGAGAAAATCTCATATTATTATGCGACGCCCCGCAGCGGCTTTCGCATTTTGAATCGCTTGAGTGCTTCCTATTCTTGAGTCTTCTTCCGCTCCTTCGGCATCCGGAAACCGCCTCGTTGCGGAAATCATGCGGCATACGGACGACATCACCACCAATCGGACGCATCGGAAGTTTCCGGAACCAGGAGAATGTCTGGCGGACGGCTACCGACGCCATTTCGGGGAATCCGGGGGGTCTTCATGGAGGCGTCCAGGCCCCTGGACGCCTCCATAATTTTCAAATTTACAAAAATAGAAAAAATATAAAAAAAGATTGGAAAATAATGGAAACCTCCACCTGACTGGACGCCTCCATCAATGCAAAATATAAAATAATAATAATAATAATAATAATAATAATAAACAAAATATAAAAAATGATTTAATGGAGGCGTCCGGGCCCCTGGACGCCTCCATAAACTTGCCCACGGGCGCCCTCCATCCCCGCGTCGGTTTGCCGCTTGGGAAAAAATCCAAATTGTGAAGACGTTCTGCCAACTAGACGCGCCCATTCATGAATCACGGGCGCCGATCAAAACCACGCGTTGTGCCAAACCGCATGCGGCTTTCGACGGGGGTTCGGTGGGCTTTTATGGAGGCGTCCAGTTGCCTGGACGCCTCCTTGAAAATATTTGAAATAAAAAAAAATAAAAATAATATAAAATATTATTTTTGCCCTGATGAAGGCGCCCAGGGTCTTGGACGCCTCCATCCTCCGGAGCCCTATAAATAGAGACCCCCCCCTCAGTCCGAAGAGGGCTTTTGAGAGGTCCGATAGGCTGCTGGAGCCCAGAGGCTACCGGAGCCATTTCTAATCCGTGGGGTCTTTTGTAGGGGGAGATTCTGTCGGCTTCTCGGGTGCCCACGCTCGCGAGAGGAAGGTTGTCTTCGTCCACCGCGCTTCCATGTCGTCCCTACGCTGCCGAAGCTCCGCCGGATTTCACCATCGGCACATCCAATAAGCCAATCCTTTCCTTTTCTACGTAGTTCTTTTACATTCATCATCCCACATTCTCCATCTCCCTTCATAAGGGAGTCTTCTTTTACATACCTCTTTACATAATTTCATTCATCATTGCATTTCCCTCCTACTCGTGTCCGAGAGGGGTTTAATACCACACCAACCAGGTGTGTGTCCTGCCACAATTCATCACTTTCATTGCAAGAGATTGATACTACACTGCCATCTTCTAATTCTGTTTATTTACTGTCTGTTATTTTGCAAGGGTAACCGAAGAAAGCCCTCTCCGTCGGCCGGTCGAAGGGGGAGGAAGAAGCAACCCGCCACTTCCTACTAGTGAGGTAGGCGCGATCACTCTTTATTTTGGGGTATTTTGGCCCCTAGCAATCACATCATAATCTCGAGGCCGCGGCGAGTCACTTCCCGCAATGGCCGTTTAAATTCTGCTTCTTTTTATATCTTGTTATATCTCTATTCTGCTATATTCTCGAGGCCGCGGCGAGTCACTTCCCGCAATGGCCGTTTGAATCCTGCTTCTTTTTATATCTTGTTATATCTCATCTGCTTATATTCTCGAGGCCGTGGCGACTCACTTCCCCAATGGCCGTTTAAATTCTCGTTCTTTATATTTTTTCTATATTCTGTTATATTCTTATCTGCTCATATTCTCGAGACCACGGCGAGTCACTTCCCGCAATGGTCGTTTGAATTCTGTCCTCCTATTTGCATATCTTGAATTGCTTCTATATCTGCCTGCTATATTCTCGAGGCCGCGGCGAGTCACTTCCCGCAATGGCCATTTCAACTCCTGTTATTTAATTATCGCACCATTCCTATCCCCCGAGGCCGCTACTAGTCACTTCCCGCTTTGGCCGTTTAACCCCCATATCTTGCTATATTGCATTTATCCCGCTCGTCCCGCCGGAGCAATCTCCCGTGGTGGCCCCTTTTCTTTTCTCTTATTTCTATGTTGCGGAGAAAACAAAAACGAGCCCGCGCGCTCCGCATTTCATTTCTCGACCGCGTGACGTCGTTCACATAGACCATCAATTTCATGTTTTAATAGAACTATGCATACATACATATCTTTAGCCTTAATTGAAGTTAAAAGATACTCTCTTGTTCATTCGCTACAACCTATGCATCCAGATAGCCTTTTTTACTTCGTTTTATCATGGCTAGAGTAGTTAAGTCTTCTCTAAAACATGATATGTTCAAAGCATGATCTTTTATCTTTTTTTATACTGTCAACAGGTCTCTGACGGATCAGAGTTAGACCGTCACATTCGTATTACGGCCTTACGATAAGCCGTCACACTCCCTGTTATACTTAAGCTACTCTGTTATCTCTGACGGACCATAACCAGAGCGTTACAACACTCTAACGGTTCCACGATAAACTGTCACAACACTGTGACGCGCCCATGTTCGACCGTCAGAATAACTATGTTCTGTCAACCTGAGACAGAGTTAAAAATAGTCAAATTTACTTATGAATAAGCCTAGTTATCTAAGTTTTGACCTATTTTTCATAACTTTGAGTTTATAAATTGATTCATGTATGTTTAAAGCACTTTAATTATTTTAAAGTACATGTTAATTTCATATGCTAAAACTCTATAGTTTATATTTAAACATGATTTTACAAGTTGTATTGACAAAGTTTTATCATGATTTCACATCGTTACACACTCTTTTCTATCTATAGAGTCAATTTCTCTAAGTACATGGCATATATTCTGGTATATGGCCATTAGTTCACACTTTTGCACTATAGGAACATATTCTTGGACTTGAGGATCTCTCTATTGGATATTCCTTCCAATGGACTAGGAAATCTTATTTCAAGGCCTCCGTAATTCTCCGCGAGCCTGGGATTCTCACTAGGACGCCGAGTTGGTTGTACCATGAAAGCCCAATTGTTAGAAAGCACTATCGATGTTTTCAGGTTCTGGATATGTAACGGATCTATATTCGACCCTCAGGCACATCTAACGGTCCAATATATGACTGTCACATTGTTTGAGTCCATAGCTATTTTCTTCTGGATTCAACCATTCTAACGGCTCAATATTCGACCGTTATGTCCATGTAACGACCCATTGATTGACTGTCACAATGCTTGAGTGATTTAACCCGAGGTTTGACCTAAGGGTTGATATTTCAAGGTTCCTAGATGAATTATTGATGGTCTAGGACTTGTCATATTGTTCAAGTTATTAAAATTTTAAATTATGGAAAATAAGTAATGTACCGTTATGCTGTCGAATTATTTCCATAAGCATAACCTTGTTTAAGTCATTCTTGACCCCTCGCATTCTTAATTGAAGCGTTCATTCATTGAATTGTTGATATCATGAACTTATTGCACTCGTTATATTATTGGCCATATTGTTTACATGCGTGGAAGTAGCTTGATTTATACTTGAAGATGCTGATCGAGCACTGATTGTGTTCAAGGGCTCTACTCTAGTCCCCTCGGTTGATTGCCGGAAACATACTATTATAAACCATGGGGTATGATACTACTGGCGTCGCATTGCGCTGGGAGTACTTTCTTTATAAATAAGTGAAAATCCACGACATCACGAAAAATCTCAAAATTCATGGAAATTATCCACAAGATGGTATTCCACAAAAATTCATGAAGTACTTGCTTGCTTGTTACATGACTTTCTAGTACATTCTTGTTCATGAAAGGCCATATCATGTTCTTGTTACATTCTTGCTAGATCATACTTACTCATTCTATATCAAGGAATTATCTTGTTACTTGGTTTAATCGCATGATTATCGTAATCGCATGATTTTACTTTATTCTTTAGAGATAAAATGTTAATTACTTAAATATTGCTAATCATGTTGATGCGAAGATACCTACTGGGCAAGTGTGATCATTACCTATTTTCCAATCTTTTCAGGAGATGGAAGTGATATGAATTCGGATTCGAGTTGTACAAGTAGCGGGTCCGAGAGCGAGTGAAAGTCATATCAAACTGAGAGTGATGACTTAGGAAAGTCAATAATGTTTAGATCGAGTCTTTGTAATTTCCTTTTTCCTTGAATTATTGAAGGTTGAAAGCTAGTGTATTTGGATATTTAAATTATTAATGAAATAAAGTTGGAGTTTGATTAAATTATTGTGCGATTGCATTCTTATGTGTGATTGCCTTGCGCTCTGATCGTTCTTGCTTGCAAGAGACTTACCATGCCGGATGTTCGCATTCCTCGAGCTAGTCTTCCACTGTAATAAAAGGCTTGGGGCGTGACAAATACACTTAGGAAACAATGAAGTGCCCCACTCCATGACACATACCTTCTTTGACCTCTTCGACCCTTTCACATGGGAGTTCAAAGGTTGTCCCACACCTATGCACATAGAAGTCACCTTTGGGACAAGCATGCAAGTGTATAGGCTTACCACACCACTTGACATGAACACTATGTTGGGTCCATTCATTCATATCACCCACATGTCAAGTAGGAAGCATGAGTGGTAGGCCTGTCAACGGATACGGATATTATCCGGATCCGCTTCGATTCGTATTCATTTTTTCGGATACGGATAATATCCGAATTCGAATCGGAGCGGATACGGATCTTATAATATTCGCTTCGAAAAATATCCGTTCGTAATATTATATATCATATAATACATATTTTTAAATAATGTATTATAAAATAAATGATATTATAGAGAAATTTAGATATTTTATAGTTGTATTTTAATTTAAAATTTATTTTATATATTTTTGACATTTTATAATTATATTTTATATACTTTTAATATTTTATAATTATATTTATATACTTTTAAATTTGAATCGGATAATTCGGATTTTAAAACGGAGCGGATACGGATAGTCAGATATTCGCTTCGTATCCGAGTCAAATCGGAGCGGATCAAAATCGGATAATTCGAATCGAAAAATGGAGCGGATACGGATAGTCATATATTCGCTTCGTATCCGCTCCGTTGACAGGCCTAATGAGTGGTCCATATTCGGATGTAATGGTCCACCTTCATTCATCATGGATCTTAAGCATGTTAGGAGCATTCACGGATGTCCGGGACCCCCGACATTTGCTATACCCATGCACGATAGATTCCCCTACGGATGCCCCGGCCCTCCAACCATTGTTATAAAGTCCATGCATGATAGGGCCACTTGTGGCTGCCCCGGTCCACCAAAGTTCATCAAGGTCCACATGGCATCAAAGCATGATAGGACAATCTATTGTTGCCCCGGTCCACCTTTGCACACTATCCACTTTCACACCTACTCACCGCATCATAATGCATGGTACGAGAATACACATAAGCAATTCGCAACGAGCGGTGAGGTTCACAAAGAGCGGACAAAGGCTCGCAAGAGCCACTTGGAATTCTAAGTAGGCAACTTATCGATGGAGATATTGGAGTGGCTCTACCCTAGGGTCACCTCCAACTTGAGGGCATGAGGACTTGGACCTTGCCAAGTTCCGAGTGGCTTTGGCAAACCGGCTTACGGGTTGGACGAACTAATGGGTTTTGGGATTCACCCTTTTTCCTACGTGGCGGACCCGGCACCCTATATGGGCACCGCGGTGGATCCTAGTGAGTGTCTCGAGCCTACGCCTATCTTTCAGAGAGACACCCTCGGAGTGCCACGTCATATCAGCCTGAGAGCCCGACGTGAGCACACGGAGGCAATACTAGGCAAGCATGGTATCATCGCTGGAAAGAGGGTGTGCTCGTGCCACCTTGAGAAGTTGAAGCGTCGTCCCCTAACTATGGACGCGAGGTTGAGTTTGGAGATCGTGGCTCGCTCAGAGCTACATTTGGTGTGCCACTTCCCCGGTGGACCCATACTCGATGGGGTCGAGTTTTCCCCACCCCGGGGGTATGATGGGGGCATCCCTTGCCCATCCACATTTTTTCGAGGCTCGGATTGTTCGTCAACATGCGCCATTATGTTCGTCGTATTTTTCTGAGTCTAGTCATGTAATTTTTATATTTTCTTTGAGTCATAATTATGTAATTTTCCCTATATTTGAGTCAGGTACCTAGGTTTAAGGGTCAATTACCTAAGTTCTAAGTCATTATGTTGATTAGATAGGTTTATGGGCCCAATCCATTGGGCTAGGCCCAGGGGCGCCCCCCCTTGGGACAGGCTGGTCAATTATGGGTTTGTCAGGGTCACTTCGGTCCTAGGAAAAGTATGGAGTCTATAAATAGCCCCCTCCCCTCTCTCATTTGTAACCTTTGATGAATATTTGAATAGAAAGAAACCCTTTGTGAGAATTTTCTTCCCTTGGAGTGAGACTCTCCACATCCCTCCTGTTGGGACGGTGCGATGGATACAGAGGGGGGGTGAATGTATCCCCTTCAAAAATATTGCCCAAATTAAAACACTAAGCCTGAAGCTAGACACAGTTGCGGAATAAACAATTTAACTCTTGAAGAAGAAATTCAAACAGACATTTGATCAATCAATTGAACTGCTAATAATACTGGAGGCACCTGATCAAGTCTAATGCCGAAGGCAGAACTATGCAGACCAGACACACTTAGCAAAACATATAATGCTCAAGGTCACTTCAGATAGAACCAAGAATGCTCAGACGATCTGTGAAAGAGGTAGAAGACAAGGGGCAAACGCACAAGGCAAACCACGGCACAGTAGATTTTTTAGGTGGTTCGGTCCACAGACCTACGTCCACCCCTCACTCCAAACCGGAGTGAGGCTTCCACTAGCACAAGCTAGAACCGCAGACTCAGTCTGCAACAAGTGCTGCCTAACAGCTTGACCAGGGGAACAACCTCCCCTCTTCCTCTAACCCGGAGGGCAACCCTAGTGACACCCAGTCACTAGAAACCAGAGACTAGCGTCTCTCTTCCTCCACCCAGGAGGGAACCCATAAGCGACACCCAGCCGCTTGCAAACCAGAGGTCACGGACCTCTCTTCCTCCAGACCAGGAGGGAGCCCACAGGTAGCAACCACTACCTGCAAACCCGGAGTCCAAGACTCCCTTCCTCTGAGACCAGAGGGAACCCCGATCTCAAACCAGAGAATCGGAAAGAAACACAAGCCAAGTGTAAAGGAAAAGAAAACAAGAAACGAAAATTACAGCAATCAGAAAGCTGGAAATGAAACTCGAAACTGTAGCTCTCTCTTGGAGCAATGTAGCTTGGATTTGATCTAGAGGCTACTGATCCTCTTCTTCTTCTGCTGATCTCTCACTCTCTTTTTCTTTCTCTTCTTCTTCTTTCACACTCTGCCTCTCTACCTCTCTTCTCTTTTCTTCTCACTATCTTTTTTCTTCTTCTGGATCGTGCAGGCTCCTTACTGCTTCTCGATCTCCTCTTCTGCTTCGATCACTCTTCCTTGATCGGTCTTCTTCTGATGGAAGAAGCTCCATATTTATACCAGCAGCGGCTAGGGCGTGTGTAGAGCTTGTGCCCTCTTTGTCCAGAGTACACCTCGGGTCACGTGCCAGGTGCCAACCTCGGATCACGTGCTCAGACATCTGCAAGTTAAAGATAGAGTTACTTTAGTCGATCAAGAGAACACAGGCTGTATATACTTCATATCAAGCAGCAATGTTTAGACTTAACAGATGCAGTGTGCATGCAGTGTACAGACTTTACGTGCAGGCTACCAGACGTTGTATAGACCTGTTGTGCTTGCTGAGGAGGAATGTGAAGACTCTGCGTGCATGCAATGCAACAGAATGTATGGACTTTGTTTGTGCTGTGCAAACGATGTGCAGGCTTGCTATGGGGGGATGTGTAGACTTTGTATGCATGCTACCAGACGTTGTATGGACTTTGAAGATGATGCATGAACAAGCCGTAGCAAATGTATAGACTTAACTGATGCGAACATAGGCTGTACACACTTTGATTGCGTGCATGAGAAATAATGCCCAAATGCAGTGTATGGACTTAGCGTAAATGCTAGAAGATGCTAAGTGAGACAGATGTATAGACTTTGATGTATGCATAGACTTGTATGAAGAACAGACTGTACAGACTTTAGGCTCAGCTGCGAACTGAGCTAAAGAGTGTATAGACTTGATGAATGTGATGCAGACACACAGAGTGTATAGACTTGAAGTGAATGCGAAGCTAAAGCATGCAGAACGATGTACAGACTTTGCATATGTGAGACACTATACAGACTTTCAGCAATGTGTAGACTTTGTAATATGCCTTGGACAGACGCACGATGTACAGACTTGCTAAACGATGCATGCACAAGACGCTAAGGAATGTACAGACTTTGCGAGCTCTGTACAGACTTAGTGTCTTGAGTATAGTGATGCACAGATCAATGTATAGACTTGACTGATGTTGTCTGCACAGATCAATGTATGGACTTGACTGATGTGCAGGCATGCAAAAAATATACAGACTTGATGAAATGTCCATGCGATGAAATAGGACTCTGTACAGACTTAGCCTGAGCATGGGCTGTACAGACTTTACCTGCATGCAATGTATAGACATGGTCTTACAATGCATAGACTTGAAAGACGATGCATGAGATGATGCACTGTAGGCTAACGCTGCACAGACTTTGATAGCGTGAGACGCTGAATGAGACGGTCGGATGTACAGACCTTGAACGTGTGTGTGCTAGACAATGTATAGACTTGATGAATGATGTGTGCACAAAGAGAGACGATGCATGTTGTTCAGACTTGAGAGACGCTAAGTGAGACGATGCATGCTGTACAGACTTGAGAAATGATGCATGCTATACAGACTTTGAAAGACGCTACGTGAGACAATGGAGTGTATAGACTTTATGTGCAAAAATGAGTGTATAGACCAACTCTGTACAGACTTCACTCGATGTATAGACTTAGTGTTCTGAACGTAGGTAAAGATAAGGAATGCATAGACTTGTAAGATGATGCACACATGCACAATGTATAGACTTAGAAGATATGCACGAGCAGGCGACGATGTGTAGACTTGGCCAATGTATAGACTTGAATGCTCCATGCACAAAGACACTGAGTGAGACGATGTATAGACTTGACAATGCATGGACTATGCACATAGACGCTAAGAG
Organism: Amorphophallus konjac; assembly: GCA_022559845.1. NCBI lineage: Eukaryota > Viridiplantae > Streptophyta > Magnoliopsida > Alismatales > Araceae > Amorphophallus > Amorphophallus konjac. The sequence continues at coordinate 39,518 of JAHNEJ010000084.1, forward strand.
AGACGATGTATAGACTTGACAATGATGCACACACATAACAAAAAGGAATGTGCAGACTTTGTGTGCGGGCATGCCAATGTATAGACTTGTATATGCATGGAGAGGCAAGGCAATGTATAGACTATGGCATGTATGAAGAGTGCAGACTATATGACTGATGCAATGAAACACCAGAGGATGTACAGACTTACAGGCACAATGAACATGGACCGATGCAGTGAATGCATATAGCAGATATGAACTGAGTGTATGCAGGAGAACTAACAGAGCAGTCTGCAATAGGAAAGTATGTACATTGAACATGCAATGCATGAGAGACAATGTACAGACTTGTTAAATGATGCACAAAACAATTTATGCATATCAGCTAAAACATCATCAAGGCATAAGGCATACAGATCTGAGAGTAGACAGAGCATTACCTGATCTGAGTATGCACTAATCTTACCTGTCACTTGTTGACTTTTGACTTGGGTGACTTCATGACCTGTGAGTCATCCTTAAAAGCTGTTCTGTCAGTTTATCATAAACATCAAGATTATATCATCAAGGATGTAAACATAATGAGGCATAATATTTGTCATCATCGAAACTCCAGAACCACAGGGGACACTACAATCTCCCCCTTTTTGATGATGGCAATATTATGAGTCATTGCAATAGATTCATCATGATGATTATGAAATACCATATGACAGTTCATGAACATGCACCACACTGAATAGTTCAGTCAAAAATGAGCATGTAAAACACCATGTGATGCAAGTGCATGATGTGATGCAAATGATGACTCACAAAAGTTCTCCCCCTTTGACAACATCAAAAAGAATGGAATGATCATTGACTGTTGAAGGAGATGATATAGGAGCTATTATGCAAACTGAGTTACTATCAGCTAAAACTCCCCCTGACAAGATACATGCAAAAATGAATGAACATTGAACCACAGGGACATGCAAAAATTCTCCCCCTTAGATGGACAGTGATTGGAATGAAGCACAGTTAGTTCTGAAATAATGGAGTCCAATGTGAGAAAGTAAGCATTCAGAATTAATGAGAAAGGTTTTCAATGGGATATCAATTTCATAAATCTGATTAAACAAGTATTTCAGACTCTTTTATTATAGAGATTTATGAATGATCTTCATTGACAAGTCAGATCAGAATATGATGTATGCAAGGCTTGTTCATAAGCTTTCTGTACTCATATCTGAAATCATTTTTAATAAAAATGAACCTTGCTTTCAAATTGAACGTCTTGTTTAATCTTCTTCTTTCTTACTCACTCAATTTCAAAGATTCCTTTAAGAGAAGCAATCAATAGTATTGAAGTTAAACACATAAGAAAACATTTTGTTTCTGTCAAGGGGTTCCAATAGAATATTTCTTTTGCACACATTTTCAAATGATACACTAGATCAGCAATAATTTTCATAACAATCTTCAAGAGCACTTGAGTTTAGTACACCCTTGTAACTAGAGGATACACGTTGTTTAGACGCCAGTATCCCTAAGCACTTGGAAGGACTAACTGTCATGCTTCATAAGAACAGAGATTGCATTTACACTTCATGACACACTATAAATCATTTCTTTGATGAGTGAGATGTATTTCTCAGTGTGCATGCCATTGCTCTGCCAGATTATCAATCATTCTTAAGCAGAGTTAACTATGGCACCTCATGACACAGTCCTTTGGACATGATTTCTCAGTGACCAAAGTCATTGCTCTGACAAGATTTACCCTTAGACATGTTCCAGATTCTCAGATGTTTAAAATCAATACTAATTTCATACATATCAATCAAGGAATATCATGATTTCAGAATTTTCAGAATTCAGAAGAGTTTAAAAGACACAACATGAAAATGTTGGTTAAAGTTTATTAAGACTAACTCGGATATTTTCAAGATATGTTTATAAACAAACACAAGACATACATGAAACTTCAACCGGCTGAAAGTATCAGACATTCATAGTCCTATATAATAGAAGATTCCTCTTTAAGTTGTTTTCAGATTTATGATCAGGATATGCACAGAGAAGTCTTTCTGAATTTTCAGGGAAGGCCGAATCATTTTAAGGAACAGCCAATTCAACAGATACCAATGGATAGGATGAGTGAAAATGGCTAATAACGGTTGAAGCAGGAAGTTGAAATGTGTTGCATTTCACACTCATCACAGGGATTTAAGCAAGATAGCAGTTCAAACTGAAAATGAGAAGTTCAGTTGATAGAAATGAGCAAGATAGACAGTTATGTGATTTCAAGAATATGAATAATGCTCCCCCTAAATGTATGCATGAGCTAGCACTCAAGGTGTCGACACTTCTAACCAGTAAATGCAAATGCAGTGAGCTGACAGCATGTAATATATGCAATGATCACATGAATATTTAGACTGCTCTTCGTGCAACACTGACCTATGAACATTCGGAGGACTCGGTCTAAAGACCACCTCACACATAGCAAGCACTTCCAGACAGAAATCATCTGCCCTTTAGTATCTCACTATTTATATACCAAGAGTCATGCATGACAATCCAATGCAGATGCAGTTCTATATGCATCTTAAGCAGACAATATGCTACTTATATGCAATTGTGAATGCATGTGCATGTCAACTGTGCAGATGAACATTTTTAAGCATGAGACATCGTCCAAGCAACAGATTTATTCAATTCAGCTTTTCAGATTTTTCAGAATGCAATTTATTTTCAGTGATTATGCATTTTAACAAATATCAAACAACTGTAATTGGCATATGTATGCATCAAATGCAGACAACCTTTTAATCTCATGTATGCACAGATCACCCAGCAAGTGCATGATCAAAAAAAAATGCAAATGGCAGATGCAGTTATGGACATGTATGCATGAGATCTTAATTGACATATTAAGCATGATGTTCAGCTAAAAGAAAATTCAGGTGAACAAGCATTTAAACAGCAGAGTTGGGGTTTTACCAAACTTTGGATGCCTTGGTTTATTTGACTCCCTTTTATTCCTCATCCCCAAGGCATACCTGCAAAGCACAGATCTCATTTTGTGTTTCAAGGTACCCAAGACTTCTTGGGTCCTACATTGTTAGTAACACCTCTGATAGGTGCTTTCCACAATCTTTGGGCATGTAAGTCATCAGATTTCATTAAACGACAGTCACTCATGGAGTGCCCAAACTGCCCACAATAATGACAGGAAACAACATGCTTTGATTTCTTGTTATGCACACAATTATTAGCATGGAATTTTTGTGCAGGTGCATACTGGTTTCTATTTTTATTATGGAAGTTGTTCCTGTTAATCTTACCAAACATGTTTTTCTTAGAATGATGTCTAGCATATTTGAAATTTGCCCGCCTATCTTGAAGATGCCAACAGTCCTTGACTGTATGGCCATGCTTTCCACATTGAGAGCAGCTAATTGGATTTCTTATGAAAGAGCCTGACCAGCATTCGGTGGCCTTGTGACCAAATTTGTTACAGTTATAGCAAGTGATGTGCTGGTTTACAGGAACAAATTTGTTCTTATTAAAACCATGTTGGCTTGCAGGGAATTTAGCATAATATGAAAGAGATGTTTTCTTACCACTTGCAAACCAGCATTGTGTAATCGTGTGACCCAATTTGCCATAGTGAAAGCATTCTATTTTCTTTTTCTGAGATGAAGAATTTTTATCATGAAATTTCCTAGCATTCAAATCATATAGTTCCATTAATCTACACTCATGCATCAGATAGCCAATCTTGTGACAGTAATGACAAATCATTTTCTTTTTAGATGCATGTGAGTGTGTGGGTGAAACATGCAGAGTGGGAAGAGGAACATGTTGATTCTTTTCTTTCTATTTTTCTGCTGTTTTCTTTTGAGCAGATGACTGATAACCAGAAAGGTTCTGAGGGCTGTGAGAAGTTGAGCTGGAAATAAAGGAAGTTTGAACTTTATTTTTAAAACTATTCTTGTTTGAAGGGTTATAGCCCAACCCTTCCTTCTGAAAATTAACCTTTGTTCCTAGAATCTTGTCCAGATTATCTTTTCCGTCCACAAATTTTGACAAGAAATTATTCAAATCTTCAATTTCATTTTCCAGAGAAACGATGTGTATTTCATAACTGGCAATCTCTTGTTCATTGCAATTTACACATTCACTTAGTACCTTGTTGGCAGTTTTTTATTCCTCAACTTCATGTTCCAGATTTCTCAATTTTTCAGATTCTTCAATGTAAACAGATTTTCCTTTTTCTAAGAGAAGAAGTTTCTCTGACATAGCAGTGTTCAACTGCTTCAATCCTTCAACTTCTTTAGTTAATTTGTCATTTTTTGATTTTAGATTTTTAGTTTCTTCAACAGAGCCTTTATCAATTTTCATTGAGCTCATTTTATCATTCAGCTCTTCCTCTATCTGTTCAAGCTCCAGAATCTTGTTTAACAGATCTTTGTTTTCTTCCTTTAGGGAAATAATAAACTCCTTCTGCCATTCTAAATTTGAGTGAAGATTTTCATTTATTTCCTTGAGAAATGGACACTCATTACATGTAGATTTACCAGAACATATTGTTTGAACCAGGAGTTTTTCACATTGTTTCTTAAGGCATTCATTTTCAGATTTTAGAACATCCAATTCAGAGCTAACACATTCAAATTCTTTCAACTGTTTTTTATTCTGAACTAAATTATTAAAATGAACCTGATCATCATCAATCGAGCTAAGTTTTTCTTTTAGTTCAGAAATTTCACATACAAGTTCTTGGTTTTCATCTTTGAATAAGCCAATTTGTTTGTTAAGCACTTGGACTTCAGACAAGCATGCATCATAGGACTGTTTCTGTTTTAAGCAATTTTCACATGAGGACTCTGAGCTATTCAAATCAATTTTCTTTTTCAATTTTTTATGTTGTTTTCTTAACATCTCATGTGACTCAAGTAACTCAGCATATGCATTCTCCCAATCATCTAAAGAGAAATTCTCGAAGAGGTTTACCTCATCATCATCCTCTTCTTCATTTTGGCTGCCACGTTGATTACTTCTGTTAGCCATCATGCAGCTATCCTCATTTATCATGTGAGCTAGCTTCAGCTTATCCAGGATGTCTTTAGCTGACCTGCAATCATAAAAGCAAGAATGTAAGGCTTTGTCAGTAGCTGCTTTCATCAGATTAAAAGTTTTCTGATTTTCTCCATCCTTTGATCTGTGGCTGTCGGTCCATTTGGACACTTTCATTGGTAATCTGTGAGGACCTTGTGAAATTAACTTCCACAGATCAGGATTAACTGATATAACATATTCGCGCAGACTGACAAACCACACATTAACATTAGAGCCGTTGAAAACCGGTGGATCACCCATGGAAACAGATCAGATTAATGCAACAGGAATAATGATGCACCAAAAGCGAGATAGCACCGAAGACTGCAGGAACGGATCTGCAGGTCGCTAGACCTTCTATGCAGACACCCGCTCTGATACCAATTGTTGGGACGGTGCGATGGATACAGAGGGGGGGTGAATGTATCCCCTTCAAAAATATTGCCCAAATTAAAACACTAAGCCTGAAGCTAGACACGGTTGCGGAATAAACAATTTAACTCTTGAAGAAGAAATTCAAACAGACATTTGATCAATCAATTGAACTGCTAATAATACTGGAGGCACCTGATCAAGTCTAATGCCGAAGGCAGAACTATGCAGACCAGACACACTTAGCAAAACATATAATGCTCAAGGTCACTTCAGATAGAACCAAGAATGCTCAGACGATCTGTGAAAGAGGTAGAAGACAAGGGGCAAACGCACAAGGCAAACCACGGTACAGTAGATTTTTTAGGTGGTTCGATCCACAGACCTACGTCCACCCCTCACTCCAAACCGGAGTGAGGCTTCCACTAGCACAAGCTAGAACCGCAGACTCAGTCTGCAACAAGTGCTGCCTAACAGCTTGACCAGGGGAACAACCTCCCCTCTTCCTCCAACCCGGAGGGCAACCCTAGTGACACCCAATCACTAGAAACCAGAGACTAGCGTCTCTCTTCCTCCACCCAGGAGGGAACCCACAAGCGACACCCAGCCGCTTGCAAACCAGAGGTCACGGACCTCTCTTCCTCCAGACCAGGAGGGAACCCACAGGTAGCAACCACTACCTGCAAACCCGGAGTCCAAGACTCCCTTCCTCTGAGACCAGAGGGAACCCCGATCTCAAACCAGAGAATCGGAAAGAAACACAAGCCAAGTGTAAAGGAAAAAAAATAAGAAACGAAAATTACAGCAATCAGAAAGCTGGAAATGAAACTCGAAACTGTAGCTCTCTCTTGGAGCAATGTAGCTTGGATTTGATCCAGAGGCTATTGATCTTCTTCTTCTTCTGCTGATCTCTCACTCTCTTTTTCTTTCTCTTCTTCTTCTTTCACACTCTGCCTCTCTTCTCTTTTCTTCTCACTGTCTTTTTTCTTCTTCTGGATCGTGCAGGCTCCTTACTGCTTCTCGATCTCCTCTTCTGCTTCGATCACTCTTCCTTGATCGGTCTTCTTCTGATGGAAGAAGCTCCATATTTATACCAGCAGTGGCTAGGGCGTGTGTAGGGCTTGTGCCCTCTTTGTCCAGAGTACACCTCGGGTCACGTGTCAAGTATCAACCTCGGATCACGTGCTCAGACATCTGTAAGTTAAAGACAGAGTTACTTCAGTCGATCAAGAGAACACGGGCTGTATATACTTCATATCAAGCAGCAATGTTTAGACTTAACAGATGCAGTGTGCATGCAGTGTACAGACTTTGTGTGCAGGCTACCAGACGTTGTATAGACCTGCTGTGCTTGCTGAGGAGGAATGTGAAGACTCTGCGTGCATGCAATGCAACAGAATGTATGGACTTTGTTTGTGCTGTGCAAACGATGTTCAGGCTTGCTATGGGGGGATGTGTAGACTTTGTATGCATGCTACCAGACGTTGTATGGACTTTGAAGATGATGCATGAACAAGCCGTAGCAAATGTATAGACTTAACTGATGTGAACATAGGCTGTACACACTTTGATTGCGTGCATGAGAAAGCAGTGTACAGACTTGCTGTGAAGAACAATGCCCAAATGCAGTGTATGGACTTAGCGTGAATGCTAGAAGATGCTAAGTGAGACGGATCTATAGACTTTGATGTATGCATAGACTTGTATGAAGAACAGACTGTACAGACTTCAGGCTCAGCTGCGAACTAAGCTAAAGAGTGTATAGACTTGATGAATGCGATGCAGACACACAGAGTGTATAGACTTGAAGTGAATGCGAAGCTAAAGCATGCAGAATAATGTACAGACTTTGCATATGTGAGACACTATACAGACTTTCAGCAATGTGTAGACTTTGTAATATGCCTTGGACAGACGCACGATGTACAGACTTGCTAAACGATGCATGCACAAGATGCTAAGGAATGTACAGACTTTGCAAGCTCTGTACAAACTTAGTGTCTTGAGTATAGTGATGCACAGATCAATGTATAGACTTGACTGATGTTGTCTGCACAGATCAATGTATGGACTTGACTGATGTGCAGGCATGCAACAAATGTACAGACTTGATGAAATGTCCATGCGATGAAACAGGACTCTGTACAGACTTAGCCTGAGCATGGGCTGTACAGAGTTTACCTGCATGTAATGTATAGACTTGGTCTTACAATGCATAGACTTGAAAGATGATGCATGAGACGATGCACTGTAAGCTAACGCTGTACAGACTTTGATAGCGTGAGACGCTGAATGAGACGGTCGGATGTACAGACCTTGAACGTGTGTGTGCTGGATAATGTATAGACTTGATGAATGATGTGTGCACAAAGAGAGATGATGCATGTTGTTCAGACTTGAGAGACGCTAAGTGAGATGATGCAGGCTGTACAGACTTGAGAAATGATGCATGCTGTACAGACTTTGAAAGACGCTACGTGAGATGATGGAGTGTATAGACTTTATGTGCAAAAACGAGTGTATAGACTTGCTAAGTGCAGACAGCCAACTCGGTACAGACTTCACTCGATGTATAGACTTAGTGTTCTGAACGTAGGTAAAGATAAGGAATGCATAGACTTGTAAGATGATGCACACATGCATAATGTATAGACTTAGAAGAGATGCACGAGCAGGCGACGATGTGTAGACTTGGCCAATGTATATACTTGAATGCTCCATGCACAAAGACACTGAGCGAGATGATGTATAGACTTGACAATGCATGGACTATGCACATAGACACTGAGAGAGGCGATGTATAGACTTGACAATGATGCACACACATAACAGAAAGGAATGTGCAGACTTTGTGTGCGGGCATGCCAATGTATAGACTTGTATATGCATGGAGAGGCAAGGCAATGTATAGACTATGGCATGTATGAAGAGTGCAGAATATATGACTGATGCAATGAAACACCGGAGGATGTACAGACTTACAGGCACAATGAACATGGACCGATGTAGTGAATGCATATAGTAGATATGAACTGAGTGTATGCAAGAGAACTAATAGAGCAGTCTGCAACAGGAAAGTATGTACATTGAACATGCAATGCATGAGAGACAATGTACAGACTTGTTAAATGATGAACAAAACAATTTATGCATATCAGCTAAAACATCATCAAGGCATAAGGCATACAGATCTGAGAGTAGATAGAGCATTACCTGATCTGAGCATGCACTGATATTACCTGTCACTGGTTGACTTTTGACTTGGGTGACTTCATGACCTGTGAGTCATCCTTAAAAGCTGTTCTGTCAGTTTATCATAAACATCAAGATTATATCATCAATGATGTAAACATAATGAGGCATAATATTTGTCATCATCAAAACTCCAGAACCACAGGGGACACTACACCTCCCGTATCTCTCTCATATCTCTCTCTCTCTCTCTCTAAGGGGTCCCCCCTCTCTCTCTCTCTCTTCCCTACCCCCAAATTTTGAAATTTCTTCTCTCTCCTCCCATTCACTCTTCATTAATATCCCCCCTTCCCCATACACTCATTCAATTCCCCCCAACCCCCAAGGTAGAACCCACCAATCTCCAAGCCACCCTCTAACCCCCAACCACCAACTACCCTTTCCCAAGCACCCTTCCATCTCCCCAAGGCTGAAGGGGCTTCACCCAAGGCCCAAATTTGAATCTCCCTCCTTTTCTAGCTGCCCCACACCCCTCCCCAACACCCCCTTCCTACCCTGGTCACCCTCTCCATTCCCCCCTTGTTTCCCTTGGCCATCCCACCCTTATACACACAACCCTACACCTTCATCCTATTCCCAGCTCGCAGGCAGCAGAGTACAAGCTACTTTCTGAGGCTGCCACGACATCACCAATAAGCTTCAGAGGGCTTACCATATACCGTTGGATTTTTCTTACTGTCAACTTTGCAACGGTGGTGGTCTCGTCTTCGTCTGAGTTCGTGACTGCCAAGGAGAATCGTTCTTCTCCGACTGTGCAGGATAGGTCCAGTCAGCAACCTGAAGCAACTTCCAGAAGCTCCCACGGACACATTCTTGTGCTTCTTGAGGTGCCACTTATCTGAGAGCTTCTACGACAAGTCTTCTTTTATTAACAAGAAGCGGCACCCCGTTCGGCATCCGGAGCAGCGATTTCTCAATTTTCTCCCTCGGGTGCGCTGTTTTGTCCACTCTGGGACTGAACCGACACCTATTCACTATTCGGGCTGTCCCTGTCTACTCTGACCTCCTACAGCATCCCCGTGGGTCTCATTTCAAATAGGGATCGACAGCGAATCCAGCGACTCCAGCCACGCCTGAATCAGAGCCCAGGAGCACCCGTGGCGACCTCGTCTTCTTGCAGTAGTGGTGCTGAAGTAGACAGAACCAGAGAATATAGACCATGCTCACGGCCCTATTCCGACCAACGCCAGCAACCAAAAGTCCTTCCAAAAATCTGACGTCTTCCTGGGCTAACCCAGGTGGTTTTTCTGCTGGTTTCATAGCAAACGGAGTCCGGGAGTGGCCGCAGCGGTGCCGACATCGACTGCCTGTCCCCTGTTCTAGAGAGCGGACAGAACCGACAACCGCCTTCCAATTAGTTCCTAGCTCGGCTTTTCCCCTCCCTGCCTGGCCGGCTGAGCGCCCCTCCCTGTGTGGAGGTACATTTTGGTTGTAATTCTACTCTCCCACCCCTAGTCCAACCCCCTTGCAAGGGGTGTAGTGCATGTATTAGCAGGTCGCCATCCGAAGCTACACCGACGCGGTGTGCGGGTGCATACCCACCCCTCCCAGCTCGTCATCGTCTCCGGTCGGTGTCGGAGTCTTCACGTCGACTAGGTGAGCCTCGGTTCCCCTCTTGTCTGGTTTCAATTCATTGCTTAGCATAGTATTATCTCTGTTGCTTCGTCGGACGGAGAGTGAGAGCTCGGCCCAAAATTGCTATTGACGTGAGTGATCACCGCGGGTGAGTTGTGAGCGATCCCCTACATCCCACACCCTTGGTGTGCTAGCCACCCGTGAATTAGGCATCCCTGTCCCATTTGGGGTCCTCCCCAAGCTATCCAACCCTTGGAGCATCAAGGTCCCACCTCGGACCCTCTCCATCATCGCCGAGTCGCCTACGGGCACTAGTGTGTGCTACGCGAACGTGTTCACTATAGTGAGTCTACTGCTCAAGTTGCTTGCTTACAATTAAGGTCCATAGGTGGTGTCACATCAGTGGAGCAGCAACAGGGGAGAAGTCAAGAGTCTCTACTCTTCTTCTTCTTCTTCTTCTCTTCTTGTTTTTCTGCTCTCTAGGGATCCCCTGGCTTCCTTTCGTCTCTTCTTTTTTTTCTCTTGTTCTGCCCTCCTCTTTTTCTCTTCCTTTTTCAAAGGTTTATGTATCCACTGGCGTTGACCTCCGCTGGCGATGGGAGTTAATGGGGATTGACCCCTGTGCCTATCTCCGAACAGGGGGGGCTTGCGTGCTTACACCATAGGGCGACAGCTGAGCAAGGTCTTGGCTGGCTTTGACGTGATCACGCTGCGCGCCAAGGGCCACATGCACGAGCATTCAATGCTCAGTGTTTGAGAGAAACAGAGCATCGTGCTATGGATGGGACTTCTGGCAGGTGTGCCACTGGAAGGCTTGGCAGTGTGCCGCTGAAGGTCTTTGGAGTGTGCCGCTAGAGGCTGACAAGGTGTGCCGCTGGCGGCACTTAGTGTGCCGCTGGAGGCTTTCGGCAGTGTGCCGCTAGAGGCTTTCGGCAGTGTGCCGTTGGAAGTCGTTTGGAGGTGTGCCATTGGAGGGCATAGAAAGTGTGCCGTTCGAGGGCCACAGCAGGTGTGCCGTTGGAGGGGCACAGCGGGTGTGCCGTTGGGGGGCACTTGAGGGTGTGACGTTGATGGGCACTTGATGGTGTGCCATTGATGGGCACTTGAGGGGCCTCCTTTTCTTCTTTTCTTCTTCTCAACTTCTCTTCTTTTTTCTTCTCTTCTTTATTCCGTTGCACGTAAACATGGGGTGAGAATTTTTTAGTGTCCACAAATGCCCCCCACCCGCAGACGGCGCGAGAGAGGGATGAGAGTGCGGGGCATGGGGGTGCAGCCCAACTGAGAGATTCATCAACATGATGAGGAGAGCGGGTCCGCGGACCGAAGTTAAGGTCGGGAACCCAGGCCATGTGGGCCAGAACCCGGGAAGCAGGCTATGAAAGCCGAAGTTATTGGAAAGTGGGCTATGAAAGCCGAGGTTGTGCAAGGTGAGTCACAGGGCGGAGAGAAGGGTTTATTCCTTAATGGTCTGGACGGCAGGTCCAAATCAAAAGGGGTATTCGTCACCCGAAGGGATGGAGAGAAGAGTTTGTTGGGTCAATGACCTGGACGGAAGGTCCAAATCAAAAGGGGTATTCGTCACCCGAGAGGACGGAGAGAAGAGTTTGTTGGGTCAATGACCTGGACGGAAGGCCCAGATCGAACAGATTGTTCGTGACCCCGAAGGGACGGAGAGGTGGTCAAGTCGCTGACACGGGCTAGTGTTAGCGCAAGGAAAGGGGGATGATTCCTTACCTGAACGGCAGGCTCGGGCCAGGGTGAAAGGTTGTTTTGTTCTTTAATGCGCCGGGGAAATCGGCCAAGAAAGGTCTTTTAGTTCTCCAACTGGGCGGAAAGTCTACGAGCTAGATTAGAGAAATGGAGTCTTTTTATACTTCGGATGGATGGAAAGTCCGGGCTGAGGTGACAAGGAGATGTTTATTCTCTAACCAGACGGAAGGTCCGAACCAAAGTGAAAGGAATCTTTTTATTCTCTAGCCGGGCGGAAGGTCCGATCTAGAGTGGAGAGAGTCTTTTTGTTCTCTGGCTGGGCGACAGGCCCGAACCAAAGTGAAAGGAATCTTTTTATTCTCTAGCCGGACGGAAGGTTCGATCTAGAGTGAAAGGATCTTTTTGTTCTCTAGCCGGACGGAAGGTCCGATCTAGAGTGGAAAGAATCTTTTAGTTCTCCAACCGGACGGAAGGTCCGATCTAGAGTGAAAAGATCTTTTTATTCTCTAACCGGCCGGAAGGTCCGATCTAGAGTGAAAAGATCTTTTTGTTCTCTAGCTGGACGGAAGGTCCGATCTATAGTGGAGAGAGTCTTTTGTTCTCTTGTTGGGCGACAGGCCCGAACCAAAGTGAAAGGATTTTTTTTTATTCTCTAGTCGGACGGAAGGTCCGATCTAGAGTGGAGGGGTCTGTTTGTTCTCTGGCTGGGGGACAGGCCCGAACCAAAGTAAAAGGATTTTTTTGTTTTCTAGCAGGACGGAAGGTCCGATCTAGAGTGGAGAGAAACTTTTAGTTCTCTGGCCGACCAGAAGGTCCGCTCTAGAGTGAAAGGGTCTTTTTGTTCTCTAGTCGGATGAAAGATCCGAACCAAAGTGAAAGGATTTGATGTTCTTTAATGCGCCAGGAGTACCGGTTGTGAAATCTGAACTCGGGGAAAGTGGACCGCAAGGGCCAGAATCGGTGTTGCGGAAGTAGGCCGTGAAGGCTGAAATCGGGGAAGCAGACTACAAGAGCCGCAATCGGGAAGCTGGCTACAAAAGCCAAAATTGGGGAGCCGACTATGAGAGCCTAAATTGAGGAAGCGGACTACGAGAGCCGCAATCAGGAAGCTGGTTACAAAAGCTGAAATTGGGGAGCAAGCTATGAGAGCCCAAATTGGGGAAGCGGACTACGGAAGCCGAAGTTGGGCGATTAGCAAGCCGCAAGGGCAGAAAGTAGGCCGTGAGGGCCAAGATTGGGCTGTACGAGCCAGAACTGGGAAAGCAGGATGCGATAGCTGAAATTGAGTTTATTTTTTATTATTATCTATTTATTTCTTTATTCAAGCATGCAAGCATTTGTCAGCAGGCATAACATAAGTATAAATAAGGCAGCTCCCTCTATAGGAGATGAGATAGGGACATCATCCATAATTCGCAGACACGGTGCGGGCCAGAAGGCACAGCTAAGGGATGGTGCACCCGTCAAGAGGATATCGCATGTTTTGCTTGTATAGCTTAAATTCACGTATTTCACCCAAGATAACTCTTTGTGGAGTGGAGGAGCAAACGTGTGAGTAAAAGGCCCTAAACATAGGGATATGCAGGTTTTCTAAGCAACACTAGAGGACTACTCTAGCGCCTACACATGGGTTTCAGGCTCTCGATTTTGGTAGCTTCGCACAGCCCCCATCTATTTATTTTGATAGTGGATTTCACCGTTCGACGCGAGTATCCTCATTTATTTCAGTGGGGATTCCCGACTACTAGGATTCATCCTTGTCATAATTCTATTGAAGATTCCACAGTTTGACGCGAGTTTCCTTATGTGTCTCAATGGGGATTCCCGGCTACTAGGCTTCATCCTTATTGAAATTCGCTTCACCATTTAGCGCGAGTCTCCTCATTTATTTCAGTGGGGATTCTCGGCTACTTGGATCCGCATTCGACTAATTCATCATTTCTCCTTTTTTTTACATCTTTTTTTAAGTGGGGGTAGGCAGCTCTTTCCTTACGATTACTTTTCACGCGAGTGCAGAAATTCAAGCATCCGTAGAGTGCTAAGAAGAAAGTCGGGCAATCCCTATGGTTAAAGACCATTGAACACATTAAGCGTGAAGTGTGGGAGTGATGCCTCAGGTTTATTTTGTGAGTTGGGCTTAGCAATTTAGCCATGACTCTTCCCCTTGACATGTGCACCCGCCATAATTGGGTTCCCTTCGAGCGTATGTTGTGACGCACGTGCATCCGGAATCGGGGCAGCATTATTTAGCAAGGAAACATGGTCCTAAAAAATTTCAAGGAAGTGTGTTATTCTATATTATAAGTAAGCATGCAAGCAGGGCAGCCAAGCAATTTTTTTGTCTCTTTTTTTGGTCTCTTTTTTTTTCTCTTATTTTTTGCGTAGGAACATTCTGTCGTTACGTATATGTATCTTGTATGTGCATATAGAATCAATGCCGCAGCCAAGGTGCTGAGGAAGGAGACCGCGAAGGGCCGAAAGAACATTGGGGAAGCGGGCTATAAAAGTCGAAGTAGATATTGGAAGTGGGCTACAATAGCCAAAATTGAGGAGAGCGGGCTGCGAGAGCCAAATTCTGAGAAGCAGGCTATAAGAGCCAAAGGTATTGGGAAGCGAGCTGCAAGCCGAAATTGAGAAAGCGGGCTACAAGAGCTGAGAAGCAGGCTACAAAGGCCAAAGGTTGGTGAAGCGGGCTACAAGAGTCGAAATTGGGAAAGTGGGCTACGAGGGCCTGTGGACGCGGATTTTTATTTATTTATTCATTTATTCATTTATTTATATTTATGGATTTATTGGCGTGCCAGTCACATGTGTGACGATTTCATTGTGCGCTCGATCTGACATGGTCAGTCGATTGTGAGTGATCGTGTCGGGACCTGAAGTCCGTCATACCATGAACGTTATGACGTTAATTACGTCCTTCCGGGGAAGGACAACCCTTGATTAAATGCTAAAGTAAGAGGCCTCGAGAGGCAAACAGATATTCACATGCTTAACTTTAAACTTCATACCAGGGCCGGGGAGGCGGGTAAGATAATAACATCAACCACAGAAACCGACTAGATCGTGTGGTTGGCGGTTCAAAACAGTTATACTTGGTGGAAACAAGGATATAGAAGATATTTATCACGCAAAGCCATGGCCATGATATAGGTTTAAAGCTTCGATCGGTATTTCGACGGCCTTTTCTCTTAATCTGGGTTATGCCCAGGGGAAATAGACTATCACCCACGGAATGCCGAGATGAAAGCCGAGAGCTAGAGAGGCCGAACCTCCCAACCCGTGTACATATGGGCTATGGGGCAATGTGTGATTTTCCCTTTGACAAGCTAGCGGGATTCATGCAGTGGCAAGACCCCCCCCCCCCCCGAGCAAAAGGGTTATTCGTAAATCCGTTGTAGTTAGGTGGAACATAGGGGTTATGACTCCCCTTCAATTTTATCCCCGGGACATATCGGGTGATCCACAGATATCCCTTGTGTGGGTTCGCTTTGGGTATTGGAATTCATTGGGTGGTAGATTGGGCTCTCGGCACGCTCTGAATGGACACAGGCTCTCGGCACGACCCAAAAATGGGAAGGCCAGGGCTTCCGGCGCCAAAACAAGAAGGCTGGGGGTTCCCGGCGCCAAGACGAGAGGGCTTGGGTTCCCGGCGCGACGAAGAGGAGCCAAAGGGGAGAGGGCCTTCGGCGCAGGCTTCCCGGCGCGAGGGAGAAATGCTAGAAGAGGGTCTCGGCGCGACGCGGCTGAGGGAGGCTCCCGGCGCGACGTGGCTGCAAGGGGGTGGCTCCCGGCGCGCTCAGCCGAAGGGGAGGAAACCTCCCGGCGCGGCCAGAATGCAGGGCTCCCGGCGCGACGGCCAGAGTACAGGGCTCCCGGCGCGACGGCCAGAAAGCCAAAATCAGGTCCCGGCGCCCGAAGGATGGTGCCGAGAACTATTCACCGTGTTTACTGTAGGTTGATCCGAGAGGTATGAGGGCGCCGGGACCAGAACAGAGCTTACGGTACTCTGTTTTGGATTTCTGATTGATTCAGGCCAAGGGGAAGGGTTTCTTTGGGGTCAAAAATAGGTCAGGGTATCAAAGTTGAATTAGATTAAGCTTGGGCTTCATAGGAACATCAGGATCTAGGAGGACTTTGGGAAGGCCAAGGCATAGAGAATCCCTGTCACCAGTGTCATACAGAGTCCCGAGGACAGTTTAATGTCGGCTTTCGTGGTCCTGGGAGAATTTTGACAGCATCAGACGATCACCCACGGAGTGCCGGGGTGAAAGCCAAATAGAGGGGTATTGGACCCCTGATCATGTACATGCCTACAGCATTGTTCCGATGTCCCTTTAGAGGTCAACAAAGCTTACGCAGTGGCGGAGCTCCATTGCCTCGGAAGGTTATAAAAACCGATCGAGTCCGAAAAACCTCGTAGAAAAGGAGAGGGTTATCCCCATTAATTGTCACCCCCGAGGTGCACATGATGGCCCAGGGCATCCCTTGACATAACAAGAGTATTGATGGGGCTTCTTCAGTGGTAGCAGAGGTTTTACGATTTGGGGTTTACAGGTTGGCTTTTCGGCATAGATGGCAAGGATGCCAGAGAGCTCCCGGCGAAGGCTTCTCGGTGCGCTGATAGGATGGCCCGAAGGGTCTCCCGGCACACGAGGAAGAAAGAGGGCCTCCCGGCGCGCGGGGAAGAAAGCCAAGGCATAGGGACTCCCAGCGCGCGAAGAAAAAAGGGGGGAGGAGCTGATCCTGATGGTTCTCGACGCCTGAAGAAGCGGCGCCGGGAACTATTCACCAAGTTTACTGTAGGTTGATCCGAGAAGTATGAGGGCGCCGGGATCAGAACAGAGCTTACGGTACTCTATTTTCTGGTTTTAATGGTAGTTTGGGCTGAAAGCGACGGACTCTATGGGCTCTGAGCTGTCCGAAGCATCCACTTTGAATTGGATTAGGTCTAGAATCCAGAGGAGTATTGGGATTTGAGAGGCATCTGGGAGGCCAAAGTCTGAATACCCCTGTTCATCGCCGTTATCATGCAGAGCTTGGGGACAAACTTAATATGGTCATTCGTCACCCTGGGAACCAAGAGATAGCTGTCTCTGGCCCCAGAGGCGACTTCTGTGACATCAACGAAGGAGACACATAGGCTTGGAACCCCGGAGTTTCTCAAGCCTCAATCATTGCACAGCGCGGTTTCATCCCAGCAGCCAAGGAATAGTCTGTTCTGGGCTCTGGGGTGAGCAATAATAGTGCTACGAGGCAGAGAAAAGACACAGACAAAACTGATCATCATGCTATTGATTTACAGATAACACGGGGAATAGCAATAGGGCTTAAGAAGAAGAAGCAAAAATCAAGCTCAAACTACAGCCCATCATACATATATATCCATTCGTTTGATGATGCCCATCACGGAAGGCACATGGTCAGAAAACCCATATGAAACATCATTCCCACACCCAAACTGATTACAGGGAGAGAGTGAGGGAAAGGGGAACGGACAGATGCCGAGATGTCTCGGCTACATTGCATGAATCAAGGAAAGACTCGAAACTATTACATGAAATAGAAGAAAAGAGAAAACAAACATGGGGGAGGGCGGAGCATTGACTCCTCTCCCTCCCCCGGATGCCCACCTAGAGCTTCTTCCCCGGGAATGGGTCTCTTCTCTCTTTCTTTTTCAGCGGAGGAGGCTCTCTCTCCCTCTGGTCTCTTCTCTTTTCTTTCTTTTTGATCGATGGTCTGGCTTCTGATCCTCCGATCCTCCGATCCTCTGATCCTCCGATCCCCTTTTCTTTCAAAGGGGGTATGTTTATATAGGTCTCATCCTTCTGTGCTCTCGGTGGAGGGCAGTCGGTGTGTCCAGTTCCATTCGAGACATCTCCCGGCGCGACAAGTAGCCCTTCGTTGAGGCTCCCGGCGCCATTCTCAGAAGCCCAATCGGCCGGCCCATTTGGTGCTTTTAGGCCTCATAATTGCCTTGGCTCCTAAGACTTTTGAATTGACTTTCATAAGAACCGAAGGAGGCCCCTTTAATAGTGTCATAACTTTGTTGAGCTCATCTTGAGGTTCCATCAGTGGACAAACAGGGGTTTAATCAGTATTGCCGTCTGAATGACGACAAAACCGGATATGTTTCATCGGCATTGTCATCCGAACGGTGACAAGACCAGACATCAGCTTCAGTCTGACAGACTTCGGCCGGGTATGTAATCTGTGGAGAGGGTTGCTCTTCTGTTCTGACTTTGTAGGAGCCCTGACAATCTTTATCTATCGGTACCGGTTTCATCTTTATCTCATATTACATCTATCAGTAAGCTGACATCTGGCTTACCCTGACATATCATCCGTGGATCCTCGGACGAAGCAGTAGTACAGCTCTTCTTAAAAGGCTGGGAGGTCTCATCAGTCGAGTGACTGCGGCTTCATCGACGCTGCCGTCTGAATGACATCGGCACCGGGCATCAGCTTTGGCCGACAAAGGCTTTAGCCGGGTGAATGGTTGACGAGCTTCATCAGTGGTCTTCCACTGTTGGTCTGATCTTTTTTTCAGTTATGCTTCCACCCCTGTTGATTTTCTAGGTGTCAACAAATGCCCCCCACCTGCGGGCGGCGTAAGTGCAGAATAAGCGACACGGGGTCTGCAGGTGTTCTTCATCATTTGAGGGTATATTCCTCAGTTTTATCCTTGACATTGTCCTTCAGCTTGATCATGTTGCTGTAGTAACCCTTTTGCATATCCATCTTTCATTTTGATGTCTTCATTTTTGTATTTTCTTTATTTCCAGCATTTCGGAGCTTCTCGGCAAGGACCTCCCGGTGCGAAGGATATCGGCGCGTATGGGCTTCTCGGCGCGCATCACGGCCGACAGGGGTTCTCGGCCTGGGAGTTGTCGGCGCGGCTTTTGGCTGACGGGGGTTCTCGGCGAGGGAGCTCTCGGCGCGCCTTTTGGCCGATGGGAGCTCTCGGCCGGGGGGGTTCTCGGCGCGCATTTGGCCGCGCCGAGAGCCCCTCAGCTTTGGGCCTTTTTAAGGCGCCGAAAGCCTTGGTGGCACTCATTCTCTCCCCTTCTTTCTCTTTGTTCCCTTTGGCGGTGGCGGTGAGCTGTGAGCTTCCCCCCCGAGAGCGTCATTTCCCCCCCTTTCTTTGCCGATTTTTTTTGGGGTAGGTTCGCTATATATATGGGATTGAGTCCCATCTTATGCTCGGGATCACTCCCTCTTGGTGGGTGATTCCCTATTCTTTTTTGGGCATACCTCGGACAAGAAGAGATGCTGCCGAAATTTTTGAGAATTTGTTTATCTTATTGTTTCATGCCCATTCATCTTTCTGAAGCTTCTTTTCTTGTCTTTTTCTGACTGCAGGTGCCGACATGGCTTCCAGTTCTGCTGCTGCATCTTCCGGAGCCGTTGGAACAAGTTCATCGGCTCAGCCGGACATATCTCGGGCCAAAGTCAACTGGTTGAATGTATACAGCCTGAGCTTTGGCTATGACCAGATTGCTAGTGTCGACGAATCTTCCGATTCTGAAACTGACACCGTATCGACCGCTGAAGTTTATTCTTCCCTGGAAGGTACTGAATTCAGGAGAGCTGCTGACTATCGCCCGGACTTGCCGAAGGATCGTCATTTGCTGTCGTTTGTTCGGACTTTCACTATACGCGGAATGCGGGATGTTATTATTGCCCGTTCCGTGGAAGCGGCAATACTTGCCGATAGAGACAGCATGAAGGGCTCTGTCTATCGAGCCCGAGCCATATATCTCCCAGGTGAACAGAGGGACTGGAATGCTGTGCTGGGCATTTCTGATTTAGAACCCGAGAAGAAGATGCTGACCCGGGCCCCAGAATTCACCCCTGCAAGGTGGGACCATACAACTGGCCGTGTCCACCGAGAGAAGACCTCATTCGGACTCTTTTTGGCGCCTGCGAAGTGGGGTTATAGGGACGAGCCATTTGTTCTTAACTGCCTGGCCGTTCAGTTTAAATATCAGATGGCTGCCGGCTGGTTTGGAGATGCCAAATTGACAGATGCCCATCTTTTTAGGGTTGGAGCAGTGGAATTCACAGAATATGTTTTGAAGGAATATGCCCCTCTATTGGTTAGAGCTGGGGTATACCACGGTGTGTTTTCCTCCAGGTTCCGCTATCCCGTCTCTCGGGGATTGTGTTGCGGCATGCTTGAAGTGTTCTGCCCGCAGTTCAATACATTCTATACGGCGGAAGGCGAGACATCCCTCGACCTCTGGAGTTTATCGCAGCTTTCTGGCCTACCCATGGACGGAGAGCCATATGAGGAGGTCTGCCTGGATGATTCCATCAAGGATGCCTCTAATGGAGAGGGCCGCTATTCCTTCGGTTATGCATACCGGTATCTGATGAAAGCTTACCGGTCCATCTGTTTGGCCTACAGTAGGGGGTCCTCCAAAGGCTATCAAGCCAGGGAAAAGAGCAGCCGACTGAGAGTCCGTGTGGGGCAGTGGATACAATATTTCTTCGGGGGTCCCTTGAGGTACGCAGACTTTCCTTCCGTAGGGCTGACTTCGGGTAAACAGGTCAGGGCCCCCCGTTACAAGTCAGCACTGCCAGCTTCATTGCGCCGGACAGACGCGGATGGCCCGAACCCAGTAGGGGTTGATCCCATCACCCATTGTGCAGCCTATTTGACTTTCTGGCTATGCACTTTCGCTCTCCCTCAAGGGGACGAGACGATTATTAGACCAGAGGCTATATATCCGGCATGCCAGATGGCTTGGGGGATGCGATTGTCTTTGTGCCCAGTGGCTCTGTGTTTAGTTTACAAATCCTTGGGGGACTTGCATAGACATCGGACTCCCCGCTCTTCGAGGACCGTGGGTCCCTTTCATTTCTTCAATGCCTGGGTTTGCAGCATTTTCCCTGAGCTGGCCCCGAGAACTTTGCAGTCAGACACACTGCTCCCTCGTATGATTGAGTTCGCTAGCGCTGAACCTGGTCCCTTCTCGGAACAGCTGTTCAAGATGAGGGGTAGATTAATAAGAGTGCCTATAGACGCACCCGGCAGCATTCACTTTTGGAGCTTGGCAGCAGGTTCAGCTCCCTCAGAGGGAGTGCAAAATGGAGGAGGTGGAAGCTTATGTCCATCCTGTTTCGGGGGTCGCCGCCACCCGGCCTCTTTTAGAACCAGAATTGGTGAGGTGGGCCATGGCCATACGGCCCAGTGTATTAGTTTTCAGGAAGGGGGGCCTGCTCATTTTGGAGCCCTATTATCCCTTCCGCTTTGGCAGAAATTTTGGTTACGACCAGCATATCCCTCCATCGACTGCTCAGTTTCCTCTGGAGAGCCGGGCCAAGCACGGGTCCAGTATTGCCGGCGACGGTCGGATATGGTGGGATTTCTTTCATCGTCGGGAAGACACAACTTTCAGGGTCCCGACCGTCTCCAATCGTCTCCCTCGGGTCTCATCAGACTATATCAAGTGGTGGAACATACGCACCAATTTTTATAAAGATGGCAGAGGCGCTTTCTGGGATGTGGCCGAGCGCTCCTTTTTGAAGCGGCAATCGGGGCCTGTATTTGATATTGACGAGCTTCATCTGAGGAGGCTTTATTCCCAGCACCAGAGGGAGGCAGAAGCTTATATCGCTGCCCGCCGGTCTTTGAAGGAGGCGGGTGCGGAACTACCCACTCCTGTCTTTTCTGAAGTTGATGTGGACACTTTCACCAGAGACTTGAGACAGCTGGGCCACATAGGGGACACTCATTTGGAGGTGCAGTATCCATTCCCCTTGGAGGAACCACTTTCGAAGGCTACTTCTTGGAGGGGTCCGACAGACAGGTTTCATCCTTATAGGACCTTCGTGCGGAGGGAGGACCGCACCCAGTCATATTATCAGCACACCTCCTGGATTTTTGTACTGTTAAATGTCCACGGGCTGACAGTGGAGAGCCCGGTAGCTGTCATTCTAAATAAGCAGCTTTTTGTTTCTTTTCATTATGTTGACGCCTGGTGCATAGATTACCTCGGCCTATTTCATTGCCTTGATTTCCATGGCCATAAGGACTTGGCCGCCCTGACGGAGAAGTGTCAGACTATTGGCGATGTATGCTGGCTCGTGAAGGAGGCCGCCTCCCGATCAAAGGAGGTAGCTTATATGTATTGGCCGCTTTCCACATTTTATGACGGCCCAGCAGGTGTGCTCCTTGTTTGTTTGATCATGGCTTCTTTCTTCTTATTGTCATGTTTTGCATATGTTGACTATGACTGCCTTTCTCGTGTCTCGTACAGATAGACCAGACATAAAGCAGCAGGGGCTTTACAGGAAGATAATTGCTCAAGCTGAGAAACATGCCCACTTTGAAATTCCTGAAGCAGCACCTACGACCACTCCCCTGCCTCCGGGCAAGAAGAGGAAGCCTTCTGTGGTGAAGGTTGCAGTCGCCAAGGCTAAGAAGGCCAAGGTTGCTCGGACCCGGAAGTCGGCTTTGACTGCGAAGGAAGCTGGAACCCCTCTTCCTGATATCCCTTCATTTGACGCATTCGCATCTCAGAGGGAGGCCGCACAGGCATCTGCCGAAGGTGACGGTGATAGCTTGTAGCTGGAACTTCCTTTGTCATCTTGACCAATCTCCTACGGAGTTCTTTGAGGCTGAGCTTCTTTTTATCTGATACAGCCCAGGAGCAGGTTGAAGCGCCTGTGGAGACGGACACAAGACTGCCTTCTCCCACCCCGGCTGGCGAGGAGGAGGGTAAATGTGCTTTTTTCATTTGTCTCATACTTCCGTTATTTTCTTTGCTATACTTCTCAGAAGTTTTCTTTTCTTGTAGCAGTGGCAGTCGGGGAGCAAGCCGAGGCCATGATAATGACAGAAGAGCTGCCTCGACCACAGGAGGGTCACAAGACTCGGCCAAAGTAGAGTACTATTCCGGCCAGACGCATAATCACTCGATCTACATCCCGCCATACTTTAGAGGTACCGGCCCAGCATATAGCTAGTGTGGAAATATCTTCGGGCAGCTCCCAGGTCGCCTCCCATGAGGAGGAAGTAGATTTCAGCGACAGCGAAGGAGAAGGTATTGCCGAATCAGAAGCCCCTCCTGCATTTGCGAAAGGTGTTCTGTCTCTTCGACCCGCCGAACTATCAGTGTTATCCCCTGAGGATGAATTCCAGGAGGAGTTTTCCGGGCTCGATACTGAGATTGACATAACTCCACCACTCGCCATTTCGGCTACGGAACTTTCTTCTCTTTCGCCTCATTTTGAGGGTGCGGACCCTGCTCCAAAGGTGGGTTGTTCATCATATATGCTGCTTCATTTGTTTCTTTTATTTAGTGCTGAAGGTCGCTTTGCTTTGGTCTCAGAGTATTGTTGCTGCTACCTCGGCCACCTCCACATCCTTCATGGACATTTCCCTTGTAGATTTGGCTATTGTTCCTTTTCTGCCTTTAACTTGCACGGGGACTCCTGAGATCATTCGCCCTGTGCCAGTGCGGATACAGTCCTCGACAGACTTGGCGTCATTAGACTTGGGGGCTGCAGAAGAAAGCATCATCCTTGCTAGGGCTTCAGATCTTAGAGCCGAAACAGATCCGGCTAGGAGCTCTGCTTTCATACCGGCCGCAGTAATGTCAATTGCGCCCGAGTTAGCAATTCCTGCCATAGTGGCTGCAGAGTCCGAATTCCTGCCTACACAGTCTAAGGCACCTATGTCCCCATCACCAGAAAGGGCAGCTGAAGGTGCAGCCTCCATTGTAGAGATAACCCCATTACTCATTGATTCTCCTCCCGCGGATGTCCAAGGTGTAGCTCCCGAGGCAGCAGCAGAGGAGGAGTCTTCAGTCCAGCAGGGGAGTACAGAGAGATATCGGCTAGCTCTTTCGGCAGATTTGCCTTCTTCGTCCTCCCAAGCGGGCATTGGACTATGGGCAGATATTGACGGAGAGGTGACTTTCGAAGTCGTCGCATCTGCTTCCTTTGGCTTTACTTCTCCTGACAGCTTCGTCTGGCAGCATCTGGACATGTTACGCCAGCTGGTAGAGTCTCAGCCTGGCTTGACATATCTACAGCTGAAGGAAATCGCCAATCGCCTCACTGCTGGGCTGCAAGCCATGGGCTGCCCTTTGGACATATGGGCTCAGCGGGTCTTGCTTTTATTGAAATTCATGCATCGGAGAGACTTCCTAGCACGAATCATGGTTGACAGGCTGACGGCGTTGAAGTTGCAGAGGTCAGAATGCAAATCCGAGGTGGAAAAGCTAACGCTGACACTTGATGAACGCCAGGCCGAGCTACAGAGTATTATTCAGCGAAAGGAGGCTATCCAGAAATGGGTAGCCGTTTTGGAGGCGGAGCTCACTGAACTTCGGGCTGAGCTGCAGCAATTATCTTCTGTTTGGCCACAGTCCACCGAGGAGGTGGCTTCACTGGAGGGTCGGGTGATGTCTTTCCAGGACCTGTCCATGAGGCTTCAGGAGGAGGAAGCGCGCCTTCATGAGTTAGGAGCCGCCCCCTATGTTGGTCTTCTAGCCTTTGAAGATATCTTTCGGCGGCCATGAATTATCTTCACTTTCTTTTCTTTTCTTTCTTCTCTTCCCATCTTTTTTGTTTGTGACACAGCGTCCCCTCGGGGCCCCTTATGTACTCACTTCGTAATGAAATGAAAAGAGATCTTTTGGCTTCATGTGTATCCATCTTGTCTACCATGTGGTTTCATCACTTCGGAAAGTGGGGTAGTGGTTTTAGCAATCCCTCATGTGAATGGCTCGTACCTAGCAGGAGAGCGTCCACCCCTTCAGAGAAAGGATGGGGAACTCGCTCCACCGCGTGACGGGCATCCGAAGAGGTGCTTAAACCGGATTGTGTTGGTATCATCAAACGTCCCTCTTGGCGACATGTGCTATGAGGGAGACAGTTTGCAGGGATGTGACAGAAGGGGTTTCATCAGAATAGACGGAAAGTCTAGACTTGGTAGAGGTTATGGCAGGTGGGACATTTGAATGGGGCATAGTTTTCATCAGAACAGACGTAGGGTCCGAACTGGACAGGGTTTTATCATTGATCGGGCGTGGCACCGGTCGATCAACGGTGGTTTCATCATCGATGCAAAGGGTTTTATAAGTTTCATCAGAATAAACGAAAGGTCTAAACTGGGTAGGGTTTCATCATTGATCGGGCGAGGTGCCGGTCGATCAACAATTGATTTCATCATCGATATTGGGCTTATATCAATGCAAGGAGATTTCATAAGTTTCATCAGAATAGACGAAAGGTCTAACTGGACAAGGTTTCATCATTGATCGGGCAGGATGCCGATCGATCAACGGTTGGTTTCATCATCAATATTGGGTTTATATCGATGCAAGGAGATTTCATAAGTTTCATCAGAATAGATGAAAGGTCTAACTGGACAAGGTTTCATCATTGATCGGGCAGGATGCCGATCGATCAACGGTTGGTTTCATCATCAATATTGGGTTTATATCGATGCAAGGAGATTTCATAAGTTTCATCAGAATAGACGAAAGGTCTAAACTGGACAAGGTTTCATCATTGATCGGGCAGGATGCCAATCGATCGACGGTTGGTTTCATCATTAATATTGGGTTTATATCAATGCAAGGAGATTTCGTAAGTTTCATCAGAATAGATGAAAGGTCTAACTAGACAAGGTTTCATCATTGATCGGGCAGGATGCCAATCGATCGACGGTTGGTTTCATCATCAATATTGGGTTTATATCGATGCAAGGAGATTTCGTAAGTTTCATCAGAATAGACGAAAGGTCTAACTGGACAAGGTTTCATCATTGATCGGGCAGGATGCCAATCGATCGACGGCGGGACGTATGTGAAGGTGTTGGTCTCGTCAGGACAGACGTAAGGTCTATTCCAACAGGTTTTATCGCATATGGGGCTTGCCAAGAAATGCGTAGGCTTCATCAGGGCAGACGTGAGGTCTGAGCTGGACAGGCTTCATCAGGGTGGTGATGGGTTTCATTGTCGGTGGGACGTTTGAAAGTGGGTATGTAGGTTTCACCAGGGTAGACGTAAGGTCCACCCCGGGAAGGCTTTATCATCGGTGGGGCATAGAGCCAGATGACCGACGGAAGGCTTCATCAGTGAAGGGGAGGCAAAGGTAGCGTGCCGGTTGGCATGGAGCTTTTAAATTACCACATTACTGACCCAAGTGCCCTTTCGGGTTTTCACCGGAGCCAGCCCCCTCTTGCTTTTGCCCACGCGCCCTTTCGGGTTTTCACGTGGCGGGGTACCCGATTTTGCCTGCGGTGCCCTTTCGGGTTTTCACCACAGCCGGGTTTTTGGCCATTTTTGCCCTTATCCGGGATGTCCGAACAAGTCTGGCGGGGTATCTCTATTTTTAACCCCCTCTCTTTTTTTTATATACATAGTTTCCCTGAATTGGGACTTCAGCACGGATCTGGCGATGTGCTACTTCATTAGTGCATGTTCTTATCATCGGTATTGGGTATATACCGACGCAAGGATTCCATAGGTTTCATCAGGGTAGACGTAAGGTCTACACTGGGCTGGTTTTATCATTGATCGGGCAGGGTGCTGATCGACCAATGGTAGGTTTCATTACGGCGGGACGTAAAGGGATTTGCAAATTTGATAGGACGGGTTTCTTTGTTGATCAGGCAGGGTGCCCATTGATCAAAGGTGGGTTTCATCATCGGTATCAAGTTTATACCAATGTAAAGATCTTATGAGTCTTCATCAGAATAGACGTAAGGTCTACCCTGGGCTGGTTTTATTGCCGATCGGACAGGGTGCCAATCGATCAACAGCATGTTTCATCATCGGTATTGGGTTTATACCAATGCAAAGGTTTCATGGGTTTCATCGGGATAGACATAAGGTCTAAGCCGGATAGGTTTCATTGCTGCTCGGATGAGTGTGCCCATTAATCAGCAGCAGATTTCATCACGGTGGGACATAGCGAGACACGCAGCTCTAGTCGGAACAGATGTAAGGTCTAGACCGAACAGGTTTCTTCGCCGATCGGGCAGGGTGCCTTGTCGACCGAAGATGGGTTTCATCATCGGTATTGGGTTTATACCAATGCAAGGATATCATGGATTTCATCAGGATAGACGTAAGGTCTAAGCTGGATAGGTTTCATCGCTGATCGGGCAATGTGCCAATCGATCAAAGCAGGTTTCATCGTCGGTATTGGGTTTATACCAATGCAGGGATTTCATAGGTTTCATCGGGATAGACGTAAGGTCTAAGCCGGATAGGTTTCATCATTGACCTGGCAGTGCGCCAATCAATCAAAGCAGGTTTCACCATGGTGGGATTTTGGCAAGGTATGAGGGTTTTATCAGGACAGACGTAGGGTCTGAACTGGGTGGGTTTGATCATTGATCGGACAAGGTGCCGGCCGATCAACGAGAAGTTTATGACGGGAGGTGAGGTTTCTTTAGGATCACCATATTACTGGCCCAAGCGCCCTTTCGGATTTTCACCGGAGCCAGCCCCCTCTTACTTTTGCCCACGCGCCCTTCCGGGTTTTCACGTGGCGGGGTACCCGATTTTGCCTGCAGTGCCCTTTCGGGTTTTCACCCCAGCTGGGTTTTAGCAATTTTTGCCCTTGCTCGGAAAGCCTGAACAAGACCGGCAGGGTATCTCTATTTTTAACCCCATTTTTATTTATTTTCATTCTTTTATTCTCTCTTCCCCTCTTTTTGGGAGGGTAACAAGTCGGACTGTCATTAGATCATGGTAAGGGATGGCTCGGCCAGGGCGGAGTGCCGCTAGACCAAGGAAGAAGGGTAGCTTGGTTAGGGCGGAGTGCCGCTAGACCAAGGAAAAGGGTAGCTCGGTTAGGGCAGAGTGCCGCTAGGCCAAGGAAATGGGTAGCTTGGTTAGGGCAGAGTGCCGCTAGACCAAGGGAGCAGGGTAGCTCGGTTAGGGCGGAGTGCCGCTAGACCAAGGCAATGGGTAGCTTGGTTAGGGCGGAGTGCCGCTAGACCAAGGAAATGGGTAGCTTGGTTAGGGCGGAGTGCCGCTAGACCAAGGAAATGGGTAGCTCGGTTAGGGCAGAGTGCCGCTAGACCAAGGAAATGGGTAGCTCGGTTAGGGCGGAGTGCCGCTAGACCAAGGAAATGGGTAGCTCTTAGCCTGATTACTCGGGGAATATTGGTTGGGCAGCATGATACAGCTTTAGGTGTCTACCGTTGAGTGGTGAGAATTGGATCTCCCCTCGATGGTTAACAACCATGTAGGCCCCTCCTTCGTAGACCCTATAAATCACATAAGGACCTTCCCAATTAGGATTCAACTTTCCTTTTGGGTTGGACGCCATGACTTCTCTTTTCTTGACCATGACGAGGTCACCTTTCTTAAATTCTCGTCCTTTTACGAGTTTGTTGAATGCAGTGGCCATGCGGGCCTGGTACATCTGGATATTCTTCTGAGCTTGGAGGCGCTTCCCTTCCAATTCAGCCAATTCTTGTAATCTTCTTTCTGCATTGGTTTGTTCGCCACGGGCCAGGTCATATTGAACTGCCACCCTGAGTGACGAGACTTCCAACTCCAGTGGAACTACTGCCTCCGAGCCGTATACCAGTGAGTATGGCGAGCACCCTGTAGGTGTCTTGAAGACAGTGCGGTATGCCCATAGAGCTTCATACATCTTTTCTTCCCAGTCCTTCTTATTAGAACTGACGACTTTAGCCAACAAGGTGCATAACGTTTTGTTGAAGGCTTCTGCCAATCCATTTGCCTGTGGATTGTAAGGAGTGGAAGTCCTCCATTCGATCTTATACTTCTCGGCAAGCCGATAGATCTTTTGATTTCTGAAATGACTTCCATTATCAGATATTATTCGGCTGGGGATCCCAAACCGGAAGATAATGTTCTGTTTGATGAATCTGGCAACCAGCTCACCTGTCACTTCTCGTAATGCTATAGCCTCCGCCCATCGGGAGAAGTAATCTGTTATTGCCAGTATGTACTTATGTCCGGCTGAAGAGGTCGGTAGTGGGCCGACTACATCGGTTCCCCATTGTGTAAATGGCCAGCTAGGGATTGTAGGGTGCAGAACGGCAGGTGGCTTTCTAGGCACAACAGCATGCTCCTGACATTTCTGACATGACTTCGCAAACTTGCAGCAATCTTCAAACATAGTGGGCCAATAGTAGCCCAGCTTCTTGATTTCTATCTTCATCTTAGGGCCAGCTTGGTGAGCACCTGCCGTCCCAGCATGTATTTCTTTCATCGCTTGCCAAGCTTCCTCAGTGGACAGGCAGCGGAGCAGAATCTTCTTACGTGCATCTGCCATTATTCGGAACAGCGTTCCATTTCTGAATTCATAAGAATCTTTAATCCTTAGAAGTTTCATCTTTTCTTCTCTTTTTTGTGGCAGCTGTTGGTGTAAGAACCATTGTAGCAGGTGCTGTCTCCAATCAGATGCCTGTTCTGTACTGATCGTGGCGACTTCATTTTCTTCGGGGCAGCCTTCTAGCATGCTGGGGACTTGCCGCCGATTTATAACAACAATGTTCAGTGTCTCATCCGGCGTGACTGCTATTGAGCTGGCTAGCTTTGCCAATGCATCAGCCTGGGCATTATGTGCACGGCCCACATGCTTGAGCTCAATATGATAGAATTTCGCCATGAGGCGCACAGCTTTTTGGTGGTAGGGGTTCAACTCTGGCTTTCGCACTTCGAACTCACCTTGGATTTGCTTTATTATCAACATTGAATCCCCGAATACCTGAAGCATCTGGATACCCATGTTGAGGCTGATGTGCAACCCGATTATCAGAGCTTCATACTCGGCTTCATTATTAGTGCAGGGCTTGTTTATAGAACAGGAAGTATGCACAACCTCCCCCTCTGGCGATCTTAGCACAATACCAGCTCCGGCCCGTATTCTGGTCTTTCCATTGGAGTCCGTCTCTGTCCTAGATGCTCCATCAAAGAATAGCTGCCACATAGTTGACTGAGCCTGGCAGGCTTCTAATGTTTCATCATCGGGTAACTCAGTCCCCAACATATCATTCTCTGGCACAGGGTGCTCTGCGAAGAAATCAGCCACGGCCTGTCCTTTTATTGCCCTCTGGGGTATATATGTGATATCGAATTCCATCAGAATTACTGCCCATTTGCCCAACCGGTCTTTCAGTGTTGGCTGAGTCAATATGTATTTGAGCGGATCTGCTGCAGATATCAATCTGATTTCGTGTGACAGCATATAGTGCCGGAGTTTTTTAACGGCAAAGACTAGTGCCAAGCATGTCTTTTCTATATAGGTGTAGCTTTCTTCAGTTCTAATCAGCCTCCGACTCAGGTAGTATAGAGCCTGTTCTTTGCCTTCTTCATTTATCTGTGCTAGCATTGCCCCCAGGGAACAGTGTGTGGCTGCGATGTATAGTATCAGGGGCTTGCCTTTAATAGGTGCCCCCAGCACTGGAGGGGTCTTGAGATATTCTTTCAGCTTCTCAAAAGCTTCCTGACAGCCTTCGTCCCAGAGGAACGGTACATCTTTCATCATGAGCTTGTGAAAAGGGTGGCATCTCCCTGACAGATTTGATATGAATCGTCGGATATAGGCCAAACGCCCTTGCAGAGATCTCAGCTCGTGGAGATTCCTTGGTGGAGGGAGCTCCTGGATAGCTTTAATCTTGGATGGGTCGATCTCAATGCCCCTATGACGGACAACGAACCCAAGGAATTTTCCACTGGACACGCCGAAGGCACATTTCATAGGATTCATCTTGAGTTCATATCTGCGCAGCCTCTGGAACACTATCCTCAGATCTTGCAGATGATCTTCTCGTCTGCTGGTTTTCACCACCAGGTCATCGATGTAGCACTCCACTTTCTTGAAGAGTAAATCATCAAAGATCTTTGTCATAGCTCTTTGATAAGTAGCGTCGGCATTCTTAAGGCCGAACGGCATCCTTTTGTAGTGAAATATCCCCTTCGGGGTGCGGAATGCAGTATGCACTCTGTCTTCTTTAGCAATCCAGATCTGGTTGTATCCGGATGACCCATCCATGAATGACAGGGCTTCATGGCCAGTGGTTGCATCGATCATTACTTCAGTGATTGGCACTGGGAAATCATCTTTCGGGCAAGCCTTATTCAGGTCCCTGAAATCTACACATATTCTGATCTGCCCATTTTTCTTCTTCACGGGCACTATATTGGCCAGCCATGTAGTATATTGGTTCTCTTCAACAAAGCCCACATCGATCAGCTTGTCGACTTCTTTGTTGATCTGATTTATCAGTTCGGGACGCATTCTCCTGGCAGGCTGCTTCACAGGGCTTGCCTCTGGGTTTATCGCCAATCGGTGCTGTGCCACATCGGAACTCAGTCCCGGCATCTCATCATACGTCCATGCAAAGCAGTCTCGGAATTCTTTCAGAAACTGAATATACTGTTCTTTGACAGCTGGCTCCAGCAGTGCACTGAGGAACGTAGGCCTTGGTTCATCTGCTGGCCCCAGATTCACTTCTATCAGCTCATCTACGATGGCCTGGCCTCCGTCCTCAACTTCGGGCGGGGCTTCTTGCAAATCAATGAAGCCTCCCGGGATATAATCTTCTTCATTCTCATGACTTTCTGTTTCATCACACCGATCATCAGCAGATGTTGGTGCATCGTATAAGGCCAATATGGCCGGATTCTGTCCAGTCTGCCCCGAGGACGTGACTGGCTCAGCGGAAAACTTTGACGTGGAGTCTTCTGTGCTCAGAGGCTCTTCTGATGTGGGCTCCCCTGAGAGGTTATCATTATGTAGAGCTCGGAACTCTTCAAGAATGCGCCCAAACTCCAGGCACTCTTGCAGCTCTCTGGCTACTTGGTCTTCATCCGGGGTTCCGGTGTCGAATTGTGCTTCGGCCTGGAACAGATCCTC
The DNA here is from genome assembly GCA_022559845.1 of Amorphophallus konjac. Taxonomy (NCBI): domain Eukaryota; kingdom Viridiplantae; phylum Streptophyta; class Magnoliopsida; order Alismatales; family Araceae; genus Amorphophallus; species Amorphophallus konjac. The sequence continues at coordinate 71,381 of JAHNEJ010000084.1, forward strand.
TTTGCAGGACGGATTCTCCCAGCACCAACCCTTCTTGGTCTCATCAGACGCCCTTGCCTCCGGCTGATTGTCTTGGGATTCATTGTCTGTTATGGATTGATACATAATCTCTTCATCTTCAAAGGGGTATTGGTCATACCCTACTTCTGGGGAATCTTCATTCGGGTAGAAGGCTGAGATGACATCCACCTCGGCTTCATAGTATTCTTGCAGGGTATAACCTAGTCCTGGGTGCTGTGTGATCTTCCTCAGCTCCTTGCTATCTCGAGGCGGATCCCATAACTCCTTGAATGCTTTCTTCTGAGCAGTAGGCTGTATCGATGGCATTTGCATCTTGGAGAACATTTGTGAAACCCGTTGGGTAGTATAATCCAGGCCCGTAATTGGTACCATCAGGTTTGCAGCTTCTTCAGGGGCCATGCAATCTTGATCATCTTCTTCGACTGCCTCCCCAGTGTAGAATATGATAGGGGGTTCGCCAAAGCGAGGGATTTCCATAGTCTTTAGGGGCAGCACTGTCTGGTATTCTGTGCTAGCTATGGGCTTGACTAGACCCTGAGGAACTTCCACCTGTGTGTATTTTTCTTTCATCTTTTCTTCAGTATCATCTGGGTGTATGCCGGGAGGAGTGATCCGAGCAAAATCACCAGCATGGGAGATGTGAGACACCCCATGCTTTTTAATGTAGCCCTTTGGCGGCGGCGGAGACCAATTTCTTGCTTTCGTCGCCGGCTTCTCTTGGCTGACCACAGTTTCTTTTCCTTTATCCCTTTGTGACACCTCGGTGTAATAGGATGCATCGAGCATATGGCACTCGAACACTTCGAAGGGATGTAGGTCTGCAAACACCCTTTCCTCTTTTCCTTCATGGCAATATTTTATGCATTGGTGTAGCGTGGATGGCACTATCTGATATTCGTGCAGCCACGGTCTTCCCAGCAGGGCCTTATATGTGGTGTTGGAGTCTATTACATAGAATCGTACCACTGTAGTGAGGTCGCCCAGTGTGAGATTGAAATCAACTACCCCGAGAGGTGTTTCACATTTCTGGTTGAATCCTGCAATTTTCATGTCTCTGACCTTGGTGAGCTGCAGATCAAAGTAATATTTCTGATAGATGCGGTATGGGAGAATATTCACAGCAGCCCCTGGATCTATTAGTATTCTGCTTATCGGCTGACAGTTCAGGGAACCCCTCATATATAGTGGTCTATTATGGTCAGAATTTGGGATTAGCATATCATCCTCGGTGAATGTGACTGATGGCCCAGCATTCACCTCTGTTAAGAGTGCTTCACATTGTGCCGGAGACTGCAGGGCATCCACAATCGCTTGGCGAGCTTCTTCACTCAGAGAGAGAATTTCCCAGATGGAGAATCTGGTAGGGAGCTTCTTCAGCATTTTCATGACTCGACTGCCCACCCGGACATTAGATAGTCTCATCTCCTCTGCCCATCGGGGTCTTGGAGGTTCATGTGGTGCCTGTGGCCTTTGCTGCCCATTTTCAATTTTATTTTCTTCATCGGTCTCCCGGAAGGCTTCTTCTGTAGCGACTGCCCCTGGTTTTGCTAGAGGGTTACCTTCTTCATCTTCTTCATGCTGTTTCTGCTTTCCAGCCGCTGTCTGCTGGCATCTATTGCTTTTATCTGGAGCAGTATGAGCCGGTTGCTCATTTTCTAAGCTGGACAGGAACTCCAGGAATGAAGGGGCTTCATCTGCCTTCTTTTTGTCCTGGTACAGACTGGCAGGGGGAGGAACCTGGACACCTCGTATCTCTGGTTCCGGGATTTGATAGGGTTGCTCCCCTCTGAACATGATATTATGGTTGGCTGGTGGTGGGCGCCCCCATCTTCTCCCAGAACGTGTTGCATGGGCCGAGGTAGAGGCTTCGGCATGGTTAGCTTCTAGCGGAGCGTTGGATGCTTCCGACTCATCATCCTCCCCGGGCAAGGAGAAGAGTACTGACAGAGTGCTACATTGTACTGTCGTGACCTTCTTTCCTTTCTTGGATTTGGGCCGTTTCTTCTTCTTTTGGGAATTTGACTTTGCTGGCTCCTGCCCCCAGAAGGGCTCATTTTCAGCTTTTTCTTGTTCTGCCTCTGGCTGTTCTTTGATTTTCAATTCTTCGAGCTGTTCCCAGAGTATACAGTCTTTCATCAACAGATGCTTGGGCTTCTTTTGCTCGTACTCATCGAGCTCATTAATGTATTGCTGCAGACGCCTGGCTGCAGGGCTTACTTCTTTATGTGTAGGGAGGGGAGTTTGTCTCCTCCGGTTGTGAGTAGGGATCCGGATGACTGGTCCAGTCTCAGTTGTATGCCATATTGACATTATTGGAGGCGGCTCAGGCCTTGGTGTAACACCCCAGATAACTGCTCCGCTGGTACTGGCTACAGGAGTCTTCTTCTTTTTGCTTTTTATGGGTATCATCTGCCATCCTTCCTGATCTTTCTGCGGGGTGAGGAAGCAAGCTTCATAGGTATTCTTAGTGCATTCTTCAACGGCCTCTTTGGGCAGCTGTTGGTAGACTGAGATCATATTGGCAGCCACTCTCCAGGGTGGAGGCTCATGTGGGTGAGGCGGCTTTACCTGGTAATCTCCCAGCTGCAGCTCACCTTTCTTGACCATTCCCTCCATGATATCTTTGAAGACATAACAATCTTCAATTGCGTGCCCCAGCGCACGGTGAAATGGACAGAACAGCGGATCATCTTTCTTTGCTGCATCTGCTGGTCTTTTGGGTTCAGGCAATGTTACCTTATTGAACTTGTATGCCCAGTTGAACAGTGCGGCCGTCTTATCCTTTGGGAAGGAATATGCCTTTCTCATCTTGTTTCTCAGAGAGACTTTATCCTTCCTTTCTGCGGTATCTGCCAGCGGGGGAGCTTCATCTGCCCCTTTCTTCCCCTTCTGTTGCTCGAAGGTTCTGAAATCGACGGTGTTGGCCTCAGAGTGAGATGGCCGTCGTTCATTGGATTTTCCCTTTGGCATAGTGAGAACATTGGCGGTCGGACGTTTGGACAAGAACGTCTCGACCTCTGCCACTATATTGTTCAGTCGGTCAAATGTTCTGACATCTGCACCGATCATTTTTTCTAGCACCTCCCTCCTGAGGCTCTGCTTACATATCTGCACCGCATCTTCTTGATGAGGAGGCCTTCGGCACCTCATGGCTAAGTTCCTCCATCTTTTGATGTAGTCCAGTGCGGTCTCATCTTGTTTCTGCCTAGTTGCATACAACTCTGCTATCGTGATTTCCCTTTCCGTGACATGAAATCTGTCGCGAAATTTTATTTGCATATCAGGCCAATCAACCACTGACCCAGCTGGAAAGCTTGAGTACCATTCAAAGGCCAACCCAGTGAGGGATGAGCCAAAGAACTTGAGCAGATAAGCTTCATCGACTGCTAGGTCGCCCATGATTGTAGTGTAGTAGGCTATATGCTCCCTAGGGGAGCCTTGGCCATTAAATTTCTCAAACTTCGGCGGCTTACTGACGCCTGGGGGTAGTTTCTTAGCAGCATATTGGGGAGGATAGGGTACCCTGTACACATCATAGGTACCCGCATCACCACCAGTCTTTTCTGACAGCTTCATTTCCACAATTCTTTCAATCATCTGCTTGTGGGCCACAGCTGGATCTATCTCTTCTGGGAAGAAGTGAGCTTGTTGCTGGCTGTGAGGAGTTGTCATCACAGTGGCGCGCAAGATGGGCGCGGTAGGCTGTGTCTGAGACACAGAGGGCTGAGCTGTTGTTTGCTGTGGAACAGGTTGGCTCGGTGTCTTGCCCTTATCAGCTAGGAGAGGATTAGCCAGGATAGTTGTTTCTGTGGAGCTGGATGTCTGCCCCGTAGGTTCAGCTTGCTTCGAGACTGATGTAGCTTCCTGTCTCTCATTGAGCTGTCTTCGGAGAGTGCTGATCTCCTGCTGGTATCTTCTGAACATCATCTGGATCATGGGATCCATAGTTGATGGGATTTGTGTCTCTTCAGAAGTCCCTTCAGCATCATCAACGAAGGGGTTATCTCCATCTTCCGATGTTACCACATTAACTGTCATAGTGGTAATCCTGCGAGCTTCATCATCAATTTTCATTTTATCCTTTGCGGCCTGGCCTCTTCTTGTGACAGGACCAGGTCTAGTTGCCAGTCTGAGCAATTCATCTGGCTGAGTTGGTAGTATATCTTGTCCCCTGGCCAGTCCAGCCATGTTGCAGGCGAAGAGTTGCATCTTTCCTTTTCGCCTGTAGACCTTTCTTTTTATTTGGCTAGGATATCTGAGCCGGTCAAAGACCGATATTCTTTCTTTGTCTTCTTCCCCGTGCAGGTCTTCTTCATTATATCTGGCCCTGAGGCCTTCTCCATAGTCATTTGAATCGGAGGAGGAGGCCCCGATCATCATTTCTTGGAAGGTTTCTTCTTCTTCATCATCCTTGGTGCCCAAGGCACGGGATAGTCTTCGTTGACCTAGGGCAGAGCTCCCTAGGTAGTGGAAGTAGTCTTGGACTACTTGCTTTGTCTCTTCAGAGTTGTGTCTTTGCGGCTCAGGTTGGAACATCAGTCTTTCCCGGCTTCTTTGCTGATAGGCCAGTCTTGTTATCTGAGCATTCAAATGCTCGGCCTTGGAATATTTAAAGATGTCGGCCTGTCTGGCACAGGCCCTCGCTCTTCTTGGGACGGCAACCATGACTGGTTCACACGTTCCCGCATCGTTATTCCGGCAGCAGTTGGCAGCAACATCATGGTTCTTTCTCTGCCATCTTCTGCCCCCGGCCCTGGGATGGGTGACAGCAAGGTCTTCTTTCTTCTCAAGTCTCCTACCCCTCATTATGGGGCGAGCAGCAGTCAGTTTTCTTTCTCCATTGTTTCTTTCATCTCTCCCACCCCAGGCTCTGGGGTGAGCAGTAATAGCATTTCCTGTTTCTTTTCCCTCTCTTCTTTGGCTTCCCGCCCTGAAGTGGGTGACAGCATCATTGGTAGCCCTCTCCTCATCTTGAGCTGGAGCCCAGCTCTGCATCTTCTTCGGTCGCCATACCTGTTTGTATTTTGCTGGCTTGGGCGCCAGTGGCTTCCTCTCATCGGCCTCCCAGTTGGCATGCCTGGTGGCCAGAGTTTGGAATCTGTTCATAGTGGGTACTTGCGGGACGATCACGTCTGGGTTGACCTCCCTCGGGCGGCCGTTGAGGTTCGTCCGGATCCCTCCGATGATCATGGTCTTTCCGGCGTTGGAAAGACAACGGTCAGCAGTGACATACCGGCTCCTCCAGTTGGTCCTCCTCCCCTTTTGAGCAGCAGCGGGGACCGTGCCCCTTTTCTGGACGTGGTGGACATAGCAGGCGACGGCCGTGGGGGCCATCTTCTCTGGCAAGCTGTCCTTCTGGACAGTGGTCTCCATTGGGGCACTCGCAGCAGTGTCTTGCTCGTTATCGTTGACCTGTAGAAGGTCAGTGAAGATGACGCCCAAGCAGTTGGGCAGCCCAACGGCAGGCGGCAGTGATCCGAACGCAAGGGGTACCGCCAGGTAGCCTTCGCGCACATGCATGTCAATCGGCTGCTGGTCGAAGCAGACGGACATGATTTCAGCTGTCATTGTAGATTCCTGGAAATAAGGAAAGTACACAGAATCAGAAGTTTCAGGGGGGCCCGTCGGGCCTCCTACTTTAGCGTAAAGATGAAGGGAGACCATGTCCCACCGGGCGTGCCAGACTTGTGGACGCGGATTTTTATTTATTTATTAATTTATTCATTTATTTATATTTATGGATTTATTGGCGTGCCAGTCACATGTGTGACGATTTCATTGTGCGCTTGATCTGACATGGTCAGTCGATTGTGAGTGATCGTGTCGGGACCTGAAGTCCGTCATACCATGAACGTTATGATGTTAATTACGTCCTTCCGGGGAAGGACAACCCTTGATTAAATGCTAAAGTAAGAGGCCTCGAGAGGCAAACAGATATTCACATGCTTAACTTTAAACTTCATACCAGGGCCGGGGAGGTGGGTAAGATAATAACATCAACCACAGAAACTGACTAGATCGTGTGGTTGGCGGTTCAAAACAGTTATACTTGGTGGAAACAAGGATATAGAAGATATTTATCACGCAAATCCATGGCCATGATATAGGTTTAAAGCTTCGATCGGTATTTCGACGGCCTTTTCTCTTAATCTGGGTTATGCCCAGGGGGAAATAGACTATCACCCACGGAATGCCGAGATGAAAGCCGAGAGCTAGAGAGGCCGAACCTCCCAACCCGTGTACATATGGGCTATGGGGCAATGTGTGATTTTCCCTTTGACAATCTAGCGGTATTCATGCAGTGGCAAGACCCCCCCCCCCCCAAGCAAAAGGGTTATTCGTAAATCCGTTGTAGTTAGGTGGAACATAGGGGTTATGACTCCCCTTCAATTTTATCCCTGGGACATATCGGGTGATCCACAGATATCCCTTGTGTGGGTTCGCTTTGGGTATTGGAATTCATTGGGTGGTAGATTGGGCTCTCGGCACTCTCTGAATGGACACAGGCTCTCGGCACGACCCAAAAATGGGAAGGCCAGGGCTTCCGGCGCCAAAACAAGAAGGCTGGGGGTTCCCGGCGCCAAGACGAGAGGGCTTGGGTTCCCGGCGCGACGAAGAGGAGCCAAAGGGGAGAGGGCCTTCGGTGCAGGCTTCCCGGCGCGAGGGAGAAATGCTAGAAGAGGGTCTCGGCGCGACGCGGCTGAGGGAGGCTCCCGGCACGACGCGGCTGCAAGGGGGGTGGCTCCCGGCGCGCTCAGCCAAAGGGGAGGAAACCTCCCGGCGCGGCCAGAATGCAGGGCTCCCGGCGCGACGGCCAGAGTACAGGGCTCCCGGCGCGACGGCCAGAAAGCCAAAATCAGGTCCCGACGCCCGAAGGATGGCGCCGAGAACTATTCACCGTGATTACTGTAGGTTGATCCGAGAGGTATGAGGGCGCCGGGACCAGAACAGAGCTTATGGTACTCTGTTTTGGATTTTTGATTGATTCAGGCCAAGGGGAAGGGTTTCTTTGGGGTCAAAAATAGGTCAGGGTATCAAAGTTGAATTAGATTAAGCTTGGGCTTCATAGGAACATCAGGATCTAGGAGGACTTTGGGAAGGCCAAGGCATAGAGAATCCCTGTCACCAGTGTCATACAGAGTCCCGGGGACAGTTTAATGTCGGCTTTCGTGGTCCTGGGAGAATTTTGACAGCATCTCCCCTGGACTCAGCATTTGCCAGGGAATGATAGACGATCACCCACGGAGTGCCGGGGTGAAAGCCAAATAGAGGGGTATTGGACCCCTGATCATGTACATGCCTACAGCACTGTTCCGATGTCCCTTTAGAGGTCAACGAAGCTTACGCAGTGGCGAAGCTCCATTGCCTCGGAAGGTTATAAAAACCGATCGAGTCCGGAAAACCTCGTAGAAAAGGGGAGGGTTATCCCCATTAATTGTCACCCCCGAGGTGCACATGATGGCCCAGGGCATCCCTTGACATAACAAGAGTATTGATGGGGCTTCTTCAGTGGTAGCAGAGGTTTTACGATTTGGGGTTTACAGGTTGGCTTTTCGGCATAGATGGCAAGGATGCCAGAGAGCTCCCGGCGAAGGCTTCTCGGTGCGCTGATAGGATGGCTCGGAGGGTCTCCCGGCACACGAGGAAGAAAGAGGGCCTCCCGGCGCGCGGGGAAGAAAGCCAAGGCATAGGGACTCCCGGCGCGCGAAGAAAAAAGGGGGGAGGAGCTGATCCTGATGGTTCTCGGCGCCTGAAGAAGCGGCGCCGGGAACTATTCACCAAGTTTACTGTAGGTTGATCCGAGAAGTATGAGGGCGCCGGGATCAGAACAGAGCTTACGGTACTCTGTTTTCTGGTTTTAATGGTAGTTTGGGCTGAAAGCGACGGACTCTATGGGCTCTGAGCTGTCCGAAGCATCCACTTTGAATTGGATTAGGTCTAGAATCCAGAGGAGTATTGGGATTTGAGAGGCATCTGGGAGGCCAAAGTCTGAATACCCTTGTTCATCACCGTTATCATGCAGAGCTTGGGGACAAACTTAATATGGTCATTCGTCACCCTGGGAACCAAGAGATAGCTGTGTCTGGCCCCAGAGGCGACTTCTGTGACATCAACGAAGGAGACACATAGGCTTGGAACCCCGGAGTTTCTCAAGCCTCAATCATTGCACAGCGCGGTTTCATCCCAGCAGCCAAGGAATAGTCTGTTCCGGGCTCTGGGGTGAGCAATAATAGTGCTACGAGGCAGAGAAAAGACACAGACGAAACTGATCATCATGCTATTGATTTACAGATAACACGGGGAATAGCAATAGGGCTTAAGAAGAAGAAGCAAAAATCAAGCTCAAACTACAGCCCATCATACATATATATCCATTCGTTTGATGATGCCCATCACGGAAGGCACATGGTCAGAAAACCCATATGAAACATCATTCCCACACCCAAACTGATTACAGGGAGAGAGTGAGGGAAAGGGGAACGGACAGATGCCGAGATGTCTCGGCTACATTGCATGAATCAAGGAAAGACTCGAAACTATTACATGAAATAGAAGAAAAGAGAAAACAAACATGGGGAGGGCGGAGCATTGACTCCTCTCCCTCCCCCGGATGCCCACCTAGAGCTTCTTCCCCGGGAATGGGTCTCTTCTCTCTTTCTTTTTCAGCGGAGGAGGCTCTCTCTCCCTCTGGTCTCTTCTCTTTTCTTTCTTTTTGATCGATGGTCTGGCTTCTGATCCTCCGATCCTCTGATCCTCCGATCCCCTTTTCTTTCAAAGGGGGTATGTTTATATAGGTCTCATCCTTCTGTGCTCTCGGTGGAGGGCAGTCGGTGTGTCCAGTTCCATTCGAGACATCTCCCGGCGCGACAAGTAGCCCTTCGTTGAGGCTCCCGGCGCCATTCTCAGAAGCCCAATCGGCCGGCCCATTTGGTGCTTTTAGGCCTCATAATTGCCTTGGCTCCTAAGACTTTTGAATTGACTTTCATAAGAACCGAAGGAGGCCCCTTTAATAGTGTCATAACTTTGTTGAGCTCATCTTGAGGTTCCATCAGTGGACAAACAGGGGTTTAATCAGTATTGCCGTCTGAATGACGACAAAATCGGATATGTTTCATAGGCATTGTCATCCGAACGGTGACAAGACCAGACATCAGCTTCAGTCTGACAGACTTCGGCCGGGTATGTAATCTGTGGAGAGGGTTGCTCTTCTGTTCTGACTTTGTAGGAGCCCTGACAATCTTTATCTGTCGGTACCGGTTTCATCTTTATCTCATATTACATCTATCAGTAAGCTGACATCTGGCTTACCCTGACATATCATCTGTGGATCCTCGGACGAAGCAGTAGTACAGCTCTTCTTAAAAGGCTGGGAGGTCTCATCAGTCGAGTGACTGCGGCTTCATCGGCGCTGCCGTCTGAATGACATCGGCATCGGGCATCAGCTTTGGCCGACAAAGGCTTTAGCCGGGTGAATGGTTGACGAGCTTCATCAGTGGTCTTCCACTGTTGGTCTGATCTTTTTTTCAGTTATGCTTCCACCCCTGTTGATTTTCTAGGTGTCAACAGGGCCGAAATTGGGAAAGTGGGCTCTGAGAGCCGAAGTTGGGAAGCAGGCTACAATAGTCGAAGCTGAGAAGCGGGCTGCAAAGAGCCGAAGTTGGGCTATTAAAAAGTAGGCTAAAAGGCCAAGAGATATTGGGAGCGGGCTAACAAGCCGAGAGATATTAGAAGCTGGCTATAAAGTCGAAAGATATCGGAGAGCGCGGTTGGACGGATGGATTAATCCTGATAGTGGGCCTTGGTCGAAATGGCTGAGCCGAAGGGCGTCGGGTAACGGGATGTGAGAGCCGAAGAGAAGGGTCTCCTTTTTGTTCTCTATCCGGGGAGGGGTCCGGCCCAAAGTGAAAAGTTTATTCTTTTGTTCTCTGGTCGGGGAAGGATCCGAACCAAAGTGGAGTGTCTCTTTTTAATTCTCTGGCCGGAGAAGGATCCGAACCAAAGTGGAAAGGTTTATTCTTTGATTCTCTGGCCAGGGAAGGATCCGAACCAAAGTGAAAGGTCTCTTTTTTAATTCTCTGGTTGGGGGAAGGATCTGGACCAAAGTGGATAGTCTCTTCTTTAATTCTCTGACCGGGGAAGGATCCGAACCAAAGTGAAAGGTCTCTTCTTTAATTCTCTGGTCGGGGAAGGATCCGAACCAAAGTGGATAGTCTCTTCTTTAATTCTCTGGCTGGGGAAAGATCCGAACCAAAGTGAAAGGTCTCTTCTTTAATTCTCTGGTCGGAGAAGGATCCGAACCAAAGTGAAAGGTCTCTTTTTTAATTCTCTGGCCAGGGAAGGATCCGAACCAAAGTGAAAGGTTTGTTTGTTTTTTTTTAATTCTCTAGGCGGGGGAAGGATCCGAACCAAAGTGAAAGGTCTCTTTTTTAATTCTCTGGTTGGGGAAGGGTCCGAACCAAAGTGAAAGGTCTCTTTTTAATTCTCTGGCCAAGGAGGGGTCCGAACCAAAGTGAAAGGATCTCCTTTTTTAATTCTCTGGCCGGGGGAAGGATCCGAACCAAAGTGAAATGTCTCTTTTTTAATCCTCTGGTCGGGGAAGGATCCGAACCAAAGTGAAGGGTCTCTTTTTTAATTCTCTGGCCGGGGAGGGATCCGAACCAAAGTGAAAGGTTTGTCCTTTAATTCTCTGACCGGGGAAAAAATCCGAACCAAAGTGAAAGGGCTCTTTTTTAATTCTCTGGCCGGGGAAACGTGCGAACCAAAGTGAAAGGTCTCTTTTTAATTCTCTGACCGGGGAAGGATCTGAACCAAAGTGAAAGGGTCTCCTTTTTTAATTCTCTAGCCGGGGAAGGATCCGAACCAAAGTGAAAGGTCTCTTTTTTAATCCTCTGGTCGGGGAAGGATCCGAACTAAAGTGAAGGGTCTCTTTTTTAATTCTCTGACTGAGGAGGGATCCGAACCAAAGTGAAAGGTTTGTTCTTTGATTCTCTTGTGGCCCAAAGGCCGAAGGTAAGATATTTGTCGGCTTAGATGGCAAGAGTGCCATCGGCAATGGGTTTATGCGCCAGCCTAGATGAAGGAGTCATGATGCTGAAAATGGGTTTATGCGCCAGCCTGGACGAAGGAGTCCTGATGCTGGCAGTATGTTGATGTGTCGGCCTAGACGGTATGATGCGGGATGGACACGCGACTCGACTCCAATTGGATATGCGATCCTTGGACTCTAAGCAAGCTCGCGATCTCCCCTAATGAGGGAAGCGTACGGACGTGCACGGTTGAGAAACCGACAGTGAGCTAGGGTGGTCAACTCACAAATTCGTGCCCGGATCGGGTCAAGGGACGATCTCGCTCTCTCTCGCACCAGCGGTGAATAACAATATATCGAGCTAACGGCCCTAACACATGCTCTCTAGCAGCGGCATAAACAAGTATATTCGAACAAAGTAAATGCCGAGTAAAGGAGCGAGTACGATACCTCCACGCGCCTGGCGTGGGGAAGATGATCCCGGCCGATCTCGTACTCCCGGAATAATAAATTACACAAATTACAGTAATGATTTACTGCCCACTCCACGCAGGGAGGTAAAGGGCGACACAGCGGGACCCGGGAGTAGCGGGTTCGGGTTGACGGGCAGCTTCTTGTGTAGCTTCGGCGGCACACATACTCACGATCGTGGGACCCACGTGCTGGTCCATGGGGCCGTGTGGGCCCGGAGTGGCACCGCTGTGATGGGGACGTCCGGAGGGACGCTCCCTGGGAAGGCGGCGCGCTGGTTCGCCTCGCGGAAGGTGAGGAGGCTCCGATCGGTGCGGGTTGGAGTTGCTGCCCACGGATCTAAATTCTGTTTCAGATCTGTGCGTCCCGACGAAAACTGATGCTGCGATCGGCCCCGACGTTGGATTGATGCTAGAATAGCGCCGTTGGAAAGATAACTCAAAATCCTTCGATCTATGGTCAGAGATAAAAAATTGGCTATCCCGGATCTGATCTTAGCCGAATTTCCAATCTGCTGGTTGACAGAACCCGAAATCTCAGGACAGAAGTACTTTTTTCTGAGAGTTGGCATTGACCATGTTGTAGACCTCCAATTCAGTTGTTGAGCTCTTCATAAAAGTGGTAGAGGGCGAAGAGAGGAAAATGGGTATATATTTTATGAAAGGTTTGGTGGAGATGTGACTGGGGAAAAGTATTTTCTAGTATCAGGTGGTCAGATCTGGACAGTAGAGACAGAACATAACTTGGGATCTGAAGTGATTTTTTAGAAAATACAAACGAGATCATAAACTCAGAAGAAAATTTGTGAAAGTGGTATTAGGTGGAAAGAATCTCCAGTAAAATTGGGGATTCAATAAAAAATCAAGAAGAGGAACAAAATGGCAAAACTCAGGGCTGCTATGAAACTGGACAGGGAATTGGCAGATTTGGTGGAGTGGGAAGCATGAAAATGGAAAAATATAAAACGGGGGCTGGAATTTTTTTCAATTTTTTTGGAACGTGGTGATGACCCCTAGAACTCACTCTGAAAATCTAAGCTCCAGAAGATGTAGGAGTTTGGAGCTAAAATTCTCAGAGTAACCCTCTTTCCAATAAAACAGAACCTTGGACAGCACTTCAGATCTTGCTTCGCGGTGGCTCGTTGGCGGCACGGACGGCGGCGGCGGCAGCAGAGATAGAATCCAGAGAGGCTAAGGAGAAGATAGAAGGGTTCTATACTGTGGAGATTGGAGGAAGAAGAGAGAAACCATAGGGAGAGAGTAGAGGGGCGCACCAAGCTTCAAGCAATTCAACAATTTTCTTCTCATTAATTCTCTAAAATGTGGAAATACAAGTATTTATATAAAATGGAAAATGACTCAAAATGCCCTCAGATCTAGGGTTGGAAGGGGCACTAAGGGGATAGGAGAAAGTATTTCTCTCATGTGGTCAAAACACATTACACATATTCTAATCAAATGCATTCAAATTAAATCTACCTAGCCTAATAAGACAAACAAGGGGGTGCCCCCTTCATGGGCCATTCTTGGCCCAAGTGGTCCAAGGCCAACCAACAAAGGTCCATGAACCCATGTTTAGCCTATGGGCCTTCCAAACCTAGGTGGCCCATGAGAGGGAGAAGCCCACTTGGGCCTTAAGTGCTTTAAAGGTCCATTATGAAGCCTAATGGTCTAATATTAACTAACCCCCCTTAATAGACCTAAATAAAGAAACCTAGTCATAGACTCTTCATGGAATGTGGCCCAATGGCTTATTAAAAGCCTTACAAAGGAGCCCAAATAAAAAAATATCAACAAACACACAATTACAAGCCAATACAACCCACAAGACACACTAATACAAGCTAATACACACTAATACAACCCATTAGCCTTTGATGCCTCCATCAATTCTCCCCGGGTGGGAGGAACTCGACCCCGTCGAGTAAGGGGTGCTGCTGCTCGAATAACTCTGACGAATCTGTCACAGTACCAGGTAGCGCGGGTACGCTCCACTCCAAGTGATCGTCACCTGCTCATTCCGTATATACTCGATATGCACAAGCTGCTGTGGGAACGAGACTAGAGGTGGACACTCCGGGTGGGTTCACTCTCAAAGGGGAGGAGGCGGCTCAAAGACTCACTAGGAATCACCGCTGGGTCCCTATAGGTGATTAGATCCGGTGCATAGATGTAGAGCTGATCCCATACTCCTCGAGCGAGTCCACTCGCCTCTCAAGGGACTGACATCAACGAGCTTGCACAACATGCAGACTCCTAACAAACCACAAATCATATGAACAACAAAACACAGACTCACACACATGACCCATTGACGACAAAGAGACACAAACACAACGGACATACGAAGGAAGACTCGGTAAGGATGATGGTCACCGTCTACATACACTAAGTGTAAAGAAAGACTAACCCACAACTTAATGCCATGAGTTTCATCTCTCGTCAACCGTCTCCTATTCGAGAAGACTCGTCCTCGGGTGCGAAAGTGTGGGAGGATCAAGGGGTGGGTGATGGGAATGTAATCCGGACGTCTAGTGTGAAGCACGACAAAAGGGAAGTCCGGATACTGTTTCTCGTACGCATGGTAGAAATCAAACCATACCATGTCAACATAGGGTGTCGACAGTGGTACGGTAGTCCCTAGTGGCTGCGCTACCGTAGGAGAGATGGGCAGAAGTGGGATGGCGGGGTCCACCGAGGATAAGGTGGGCAAGATAGACAAGTCCGGGATGACCGGTGGAAGTGGGGTGACTGACAGTCCATGTCCCTCTATTGGCTCACACTCGCGCCCAAAAACATCATCGTGGTACTCCTCGACCAACTCTTGGTCAGCCTCATAAACCACTAGAATAAGCATGGGTGGGACATCCTCGGTATGTGTGTCCTCTAGGGTAGGGGAATGTGAAGGACACGGATCGGAGAAGTGGCTAGGGGCCACATGGTTGGGCTCCGGGGGAGGTAGTGGACATGAGTCCGTAGGCGGAGAGGACTGATAGGGGTGGGTGGTTGGTGACACAAAGGTGGTCGGCTGAATGTCATCGTGGAAGATGAACTCGCCAGGTAGGTGAGGTGGATATAAGTTGCAGGTCCTCCTATCCCGGTCGAAGGTCGCTCTCCTCTCTTCCAACCATGGTCGCCCTAATATAATGCATGGTCCTGCTAGCGTACCAATATTACACCATGCGCCATCGCAGTAAAGATCGGAGCCGATCTTCTTTTGGAACTCGACACAAGCAAAATCACCATCGCGGATAATCTCGCCCATCTTGGAGAGGGACTCCACGATATCAAGAGAAACCCAATTATCTGACTCCTTATGAGTGAAATGGAGTTCCGCTGTGGACCCATTAGGTAGAGTGGCTTTAAAAATGAGATGGGTGAAATCCAAGGATCGGGCCATGAAGGCATTGAATTGGGCCACCAGGGATGACCACTCGGACACATGGTCTTGGGGAACGGCCATGGGGGTGGCGAGTAGTGGACATGCAGGCACACGGTGACAAGATCGGACTCTCGTGGACTAGACAAGACCCTACTATACGATGCAAAGTTGGAATGCAGACTCGACTACACACCTAGACTTAGCCAATATCCGGTACCTGGCGGAGTTAATCGATCCGAAGATCACTCGCACAAGTGTGCGGCCTTTCCGATAGGCGTAGCCTAACATTCGGACAACACCTTTTGATATACTGATTAATGGGATGTAAATGCAACCTAGACCGACTTAGATGATGACTAGACATAAATGACACTTTTTTTTGTTTTAAACACCCTAGACTCAACAGGCGTTCTAATACCAAACTGATGCGGGACGGACACGCGACTGTAGACGTGTTTTTACTTACTCTTCATTTCTTTACCGACTTAAAAGATGTCTTCTATCCCTTCTACTAAATCAATATGAGAAATAAATATGGACGGTAGAAGGAGACAGAAGCAGATAAACAAGTGTGATCGCCACCAAGGTGCCTATTGTGATTGACACACCGTACCTTGGAAAGAGAGGGAGACACTCGCCTTATGAACAGCACTGCAGGGATGCGCGGCCTGTGAAGAACTGCCTGTTATGATGAGCGGCCGCACGACAGGCCGTCTAATAGCGCTGCAGAGGACGCGGGACGTAGAACTATTGGCAGATGAACGGCTCTAAGACAACCGCAGTAGGAAGAAGAACGGTCGAAGATCCACCGCACCTCCTCTTGAACGGACGAAAGAGAACCGCGCAAGACCACCACGCCAGAAGTTGTAAGAGTCCACCCTCCACCCTTTCTGGTCAGCCAGAAAGGATGGGCCTCGTGCTAGTGGGTTGTTGACCTGCGAAACTGAGTGTAGAACACAAAGAAAAGCTCAATATCAGAACTGTGAAGCGTAGCAAATGCTCAAACGGAAGGAAATAAACAAAACTAAACGGAATGGGGATACCTGGGGGGTTTTAAACCCCTAGGGGTACCAAAAACGTGGGAGGATGTGTGAATGACAGTGCAAGTGAAGAAAAACGTGGAGAATGGGTGTGAAGAAAACAAGCATGCAACTAGAGGAGATGGGACTATCAAATGTAAAAAGACTCAAAACGAGATTACTCCCTAGACCAAAGGCCTGTAGGGACGTAGAAGGCCTCCCTCCCTGGTGTTAGGTCGCTCAAAGATTCGACAGGGCTTCGCGGTCGACCAAAAAGCTCCCCCCCTTTCGAAGGTAGCCTCTAGAGTATATTTATAGAGCCTAGGAAGCCAGCCCCGAAATTAGGGTTTTTAGGCATTTTTAGGTCGAGATAATCAAAGAAAAGTCGTAGATAATTGGATTATCTCTCATCCAAAAGAAACGACACTCAAAATGACTCAATATCCATGGAGAAAATGATGGGAGAAGTTAGGGATAAAACCACGGATAGAGAGAGAAAATCTTTTAATCTTTCAGGAATCGAGACGATGAACGGTCTCATGATAGACCACCCAACGAGATGAGCGGCCATCCCATAGGCCGTCCAACCGTGTCGGTGGAAATTCAATAAAATAGAAAATATTATCCGAACACCCATCGAACTGACTGAAAATCTCGCCGTTGGACTCTCATAGATATACGGCTGATAGTAGACCTTACATCTACAAGAGCGGCCAAGGGGAAAACCGTTCATGCCTCGTCGGTGATAAATCAAGATAAATTAGATAAATAGATAATTATCCAAAAACCAGCGACGTTAGGACTCTTGAGAGATAGACGGCTTAGTATGTACCGCACAATGGTCTTATGCGGCTATAGCTAGGCCGTATATATGCTTGTCGGTGAAAATTCAAGAAATCAGCTAAATATCTAGTAAATATATGAACGGCCCAGTATCAACCGCACATGTACATGGGCGTTTGAAATTCATAGAAAAGCTCAATCAACCAAAACCAAGGCCCATTAAGCCCAGAATCAAATCGGACCTAGCCAGGGAGGGAGGCTACCCATAAAATAAGCCCAGAATGTGCCAAAAAATAGCCCAGCGAGTGATGGACAACTTGAGGCATCAATAAATGGGAGTAAGAGAAATGACTCAACTTATCGGCAAAAAACGGGTGTCAACAGATGCCCCTCCTTAACGCCCTCTTTACAGGGGAGCGAGCGAAGGTGAAGCGAAAGCGAAATGGAACATGGAGATGAAGCTGAAATGAAGCGGAGCAGACTGAAAAGTGGGCGTTAAGGTAAAACGACACCTATTTTTACCAACAAGCGATGGGAACCTTCCGGAAAACTCTGAACCGAACACAAGGAATGATCATACTAAAAGTGACACCAATCTGGAGGAACTAAACTAAATAAAAAGAAACACATAATCAACCTCATGGGGGACACAATCCCGCGGACCAATGAGGAGACCGGAATAAGCAGCGAAAAATAAAGAAGCGGACTAAAACTCCAGACGGGGACCTCTTAATCAACCAAACCAAGCGAATCGATCAAAGTGAACCTTCCAACTCATAGTGGAATTATTCCTCTTACTCAAACACTGAACGCACAGCCAACCATCACTGATGGGACACTTCACAAGCAAACCATGGGTCATGAATGCTCAAAAGATGCGTATGATGCATGCTGGGCTAAAATAAAAGAAATCATTAAAATAAATGCGAAGAAAGGATAAAATATAAAATACTCGAGAATAATATTGTTAAGCTAGAAGAATCAGAGTCAAGACATTATCTGCAACCACGACGTGCAGGATAGAACCATCCTCCCCTGGACATCCCAACCTAGCGGCCTATCCGGAGATTAAACACATGAACCTGGATCATCATCGTTTTTGTTAAAGGGGAACATCGGATCTTGGAACACGTAGATAACCAACTGGTTCTTGAGATAATATAACATAGTATCATATAGTAATGCAATAAGGGATGTAGGGATAGAAGACCATACCTGACTTACCTGCGCAGGCGAAGCGGCGTATTTTTTGGATTTTCATTTTCATATTTTTTTGGAGTTTCATGAATAAGATAAACAAGTATAAACATAGCAGAGATAACACAATGATCAATTGAACGACAAACAACATGACATAACATGACGATCAGACAAAATGGGAAACAATGTAACATAACATAACAAAGGCAAACGAGCACATATGCAAGGCATAAACAGACAATATGCATGCATGAACACAGTGGGACAAGACAACAATGTGGCGGGACAACACATCGTTGGGACAAGAACATGACGGATGATCACGTGGTTGGGACAAGAATATGACGGATGATCATGTGATTGGGACAAGAATATGACGGATGATCACGTGATTGGGACAACACACGGAACATAGAGGGATGACTATCAACATATGCAAAACAACCAACAACATGTGGTGAGGAACAAAACAACATGTGTGGGACAACACGGTGGGACATAGACACGAGACAAGGACATGGCGGGATAAAAGACATGAACAAAATATGTACTTCAATCAAAACCCAAGATCAGAATGAAGCAGAACCGCCAGGTTCATAATCGTGAGGCAAAGCCCTCTCATATAGATATGATCATTGCAACTGAGAAGGACATGAGCTTCAGAACAGATCGAGAGATAAGATTGAAGAAGAGAGCAGATCAAGGATGTGGACAGGAGGCAAATAGAACAAAATATAGAGCAAGGAATGCCTGAACACCTGTAACCTGCACACTTAGCAAACAGATTACGTATATGTTCTCAAAATAAATAAATATAAAGAAACAAAAGACAAATATATTTTTCTAATTTTTCAATTTTCTTCATTTTTTTAGATTTTTGAAAATATTTGATTTTTTTAGGACTTTGAAAGTATTTGATTTTTAGAATTTTGACAATATCTGATTTTTTTAGATTTTTGAAATAGCAATCCGCAGCACCTAAAGACAGGCTCGAACTACTGGCCAGGCATCGTCGTTCCTACCCGTTTCATTAAAGACTTCCCTTGAACAGGGCGTGCATGTGAGGGTGGCTCGCCACAACCAACTGCTTTTAAAGAACGGTGCCCCTACTAAGGCCATACCCGGGATACAACCTAGCCTAAGAGGGAGAAGTAGAAGAAAAAAATGGAGACAAGCTTTGTGCATGATGGGAGACATCAGGACTTGGATTCTTTCTAGGGCACTACCCCTCAAAGAGCAGGTCTGTTACGCCGGGGCTTTGTGTCTTTGATTTTTAGACCCATATTTATTAGGCACGCATGCGACCGGGCTCATGACGTCCCGCGGGGAACTGTACTGGCACTCTTGCCATGCCTTTGATTCAAAATTTTACAGTGATTCATTCTTATTTTGATAGCACTCATTGGCTAGATATAGCATGAAAGCTTATTTTTTGAGGGTCAAGACTGCCCCTATTTGAGACCTCTCTCGTATTAGAGAAGCACATAGGTTGGTCATCTCATCCATCAATCTCTTGCCCCTGCACTTGGCCGAGCAGAGAAGAGAAAAGGCCTTCGTGCATACCCAAAGTATGGCCAAAGTAGCAACGGTGTTGCTCAAAAGAATCGGATATGGCTCGCCATGTAGTGTGTGAAAAACCCATACTCAAAGGTCACCCTCAGCAATTGGGAAAAGAAACTAGACTCCCAGCGCGGAGCTATCACCAGCCTAAGATACTGCAGAAGTGACTTATATTTGACACAAAGTTAAGATCTAATTTAAACAATAGCTTCTAAAACCACTCAATCATGTTGAGGAATCAACATTATAATCATGTGCCGAAACAATAGAAACAATGGGAACTTGCACAAAATAAAGATACCTTTGCAAATCCATGGCGTGGAAGTAGCATCCCGAAGCGATCTTGATCAACGAGCTTTGAGCAGCACGAGCTTTATATTCTCTGCTTGCCAGGATAAAGGGTGAAAAAGGATAGTAAAGGATTGGATTCCTTGACATGGAGGAGCGGCAGACATTAAACTGGATGAAGAAGAATAAAAAGGAAGAGAGACGAGGCCTAGAACTCCCTCGTTAAGGCACAGAGGCCCTGATAACAAGGAACCGAATACAGAATAAACAGAGATGAACTAAGATCAAGGCGGACTAAAGCCTCAAAAATAGCAAGAAAAAGGGTAAGAACCCCGAAAGGGTGAGGAGGAAAAAATAGAAAGATGATGAGAAGATAACTGCTAAGACAAGGAAAAAGGAGAACGATCATCCGACGTGGTCGGAGAAAAGGAATAGCGATCACCCGCCAGAGGCGGGGAAGAAAATGCATGAACACCCGACAAGGTTGGGGAAAAGAAATGGAAACCACCCGACAAAGTCGGGGAAGGATCAGAAAAACCACCCGACAAGGTCCGGGAACGAGCACAAGGAATCCCCAACAGGGTCGGGGGAAAAGGATGAGAAACGGAATCCGGACATATCCGGGGAGAAAAACTAGAAGATGCCCCTGGACCAGGGGAAGAGGAGGACATAGTCCGAGGCCTAGAATGGTGAGGATAGGAGAAGATGGTAGAAATATAGTCAGGTGGTGGAAGGTACACCACCCAAGGATAAGAACTGAGTAACAGAAAAGATGAATGGACGGAAGAAGGAGAGGAGGAAGTGGACCCTCGAGTGCACAACTGTCTACCCTTGAACTTATGCTGTCGCCTCTTCTTGGCAGAAATCTTCTTGAAACAACTCTGCCTGGCGCGGACTCGGGCCTTCGAGCTTCTTATCTTGCAATATTTTCTTAAATAACGGGCCCACCTGGCAGACGGCCTGGCCCGATTATGAATATGCAGCTTCATCGAGACGGTTGCCCCTAGCTGTGCGGTGCTAACCATAGAAAGACATTCCAAAACAGTCAACTCCTTGTGATGAACATCAGGAAGCAGTGGAGTTTTATCATTCGGCACTAGAACACGGAGCTTTGGCATCTTCACTCGGCAGCTGGGCATGAAGCATAACTCCCTTGCTAGAAGCGCAGGACGGAACTGAGGGAGGGCGATGGGCGGCATTGACATGGCCGCCTCACCAATAAACCAAGGGAGATGAGATAGAAAATGCAGAATGCCTCTGGTCAATCTCGAGGACATGGCCAATTGCCCCTTGAACGCTGAATTCATTAGACTTCTGGCGACCGTGTGGGTTAGCACCATCCGGGCGGAAAACTCTTCTGGGCCAGTGAACTGAATAGCAATCAAGCGAGAGGTGATAACAACATCAACAACGAATTCTCCGGCGAGCAAAGAGATTGCCACCGGCCTCGCTTTTGAAGAAACTGGCACCAGTGCACAGGAACTCTTCTTAACAATCGTCTTCATAGCAAGTGCAGGCTGATTGTCCCTAGAATAGCCAGGGACCAGGACTCGGACCGGCATGCGGCAAATGAAATCTTGAAGCTTGTAATGCTCGGTCAAAGCCTGGCTCGGCTCTTCATCTCCCTGGGGACTAGACCCGAGGGGCACCAAAGGTAGCGTGTACCTGCTCCGCGAAGTGGGAAGTGGTAGAGGGAAGTTAGAAGGAGGAGGTTTGAAGGGCGTGGGTGGCGATGGTGCAAGTGATGGGGGAATAATGATGATGATGGGCATGGGTGGAGGTAAAGGCAAAAGTGGAGGTGTGGGTTTAGGCTCGGCCTGCTCGGGCTCAGAGGATGATGGCGAAAGGGGGAGTGAAAGAAGTGGTTATGGCGGTGGCAAAGGTGATGAGGGTGGCAAAGGGGGTGATGTGATTGATGGAGATGGTGAAGGTGAAGGTGGGGGTGGGGAAGAAGGAGGAGAGGAAGGTAGTGGCGTAGTGGGGGAAGTGGTAGGTGGCGGCGAAGGGGGTGATGTGATTGAAGGAGATGGTGAAGGTGAAGGGGATGTAGGTGAAGGTAGGGGTGGGGAAGAAGGAGGAGAGGAAGGTAGTGGCATAGTGGGGGAAGTGGCAGGTGGTGGCGAAGGGGGTGATGTGATTGATGGAGATGGTGAAGGTGAAGGGGATGGAGGTGAAGGTAAGGGTAGGGAAGAAGGAGGAGAGGAAGGTAGTGGCGTAGTGGGGGAAGTGGCAGATGGTGGCGCTCTTCGGCGTATCTTTACAACACGTCGAGATGCGTTGGAGACAGGTGTGGTGGTGGAAACGGAGGGTGAAAGAGAAGTTGCCCGAGCGGAGGCTGGGGTAGGTAAAGGTGGTGGAGGAGATGGGATGGAGGAAGAAGTGGGTAACGGAGCAGGCATCTTATCAACTGAAGAAACACCAGGGTGCCCCTGGTCTTGAAGTGGAGACGGTTGCCTAGGCGGCACGGCTTGCTGTTGTTGCTGCTTGCTGCTGAGATCCAAAATAACTTGGTGTATGACTACCCAATCAATCATCTTCTTATCTTCCAAGCTGTAAACAAGCTCCCGGAACTCAGGACAATCCTCAATTAAATGCCCCTGTTGACGATGGAATTCACAGAAATGGAGCAAATTCCCGACCGCGGGTTGGAAAGGCATAACCGGAGGAACTTGCAACGCATGGGTGGCCATAAAAACCCTGAAAACATCTGTAAAGGATTCGGGCAACGAAGAGTGAGAAGCCCGCTTCGGGCAAGGCGGATGCCGAGGGGTATGAAAAGGTAATGGGGATGGTAGCGGAGGTTGCGAAGGTAAGGGGGATTGCGTAGGTGAAGGCGGAGGGCTAGTATGATGTGGAGACGTAGAGGGAGTGGGAATATAATGGACGGCATCCAACCGCTCAGGGTGTAGTGTTTCCTTGACCGGAAGTGGAGAGGCATGGGGAGATGAAATAGCGGAAGGCTGACTCGTGGAGGGATATGTAGTGGAGGCATATGGGTGTGTGGGAGTGGAAGGCCGACTCGTGGAGGGATATGAGGTGGAGGGTTGACTCATGGGGGGATATAAGGGAGATGACGGATGGGAGGCGTACTTGGGCGTAGAAGGTGGGGGAAATTCGGGGTCAAGGGAAACTAGGAGTTGTTGGCTAACGAAGCGGGCTCGACTGTAGAGTTGTTGCCATGAAGTGATATCGTTCAGGGCTAAGATGCATCTGAGCTCGGGCGTGGCATTAGAAATAACCATCTTGATTTGCTCGCACTCCGGAATATGCCCCGGGACTTGCGCGGCTAGGCGACGCCAGCGGTCGGCAAACGTATAGAATTCCTCGTCGGGCTTCATCTTCTCTTGGGCCAGATCCACCATAGAATATCTGGGCCCAACCTGGTCCTGGTACTGCTGAATAAATCTTACTTGGATAGCTTGAAAATTCATCATCTGCTCTTGCGGTAACGTGAAGAACCAATCTTTGGCCGAGCCCTCTAAAGATAGGCCAAACAAATAGGCCATCAAGCGTTGATCATGCTGGAACTGGGCCGACTCATATAGGAAATCCTTCAAATGGACGTAGGGGTCACCAATTCCACCATAGCGACGATATACAGGGATCTGTGAACATGGTGGGAGTTGAAGACCCTAGAATGCAAATGGGATATCCAAAGAGGTTTGAGGATTGATTCGGCGTTGTAATTCATCAAGCTGGCATTGGGCCTGAGCGAACATCTCCTCGGTAGGAAAAGTCCGAGAAGGATATGGGCCAGCCTGAGCAAGAGAGGATGAATTTTAACCAAGATAATGATGATGGGCCGGATAAGGGGATCCAGCCTAAGAAGAAGGAAAGCCCGTTCCAGGAATGGAGGAATGCGTGGGCCTGGAAGAATCGTGTATGTGGGGATGAGAATTGATTGGACTAGCAGCAGCACGGGCGGGATAAGAAGGCCCGTTTAAAGAATAGGGTCCAATGGAGGAATAAGGAGATGGGCCCGCATGGGAAGAGGAATCCAGGCGGGGATAAGAAGATGGAGAAGTATAGGAATAAGGTACATGGGAAAAATGCTCCATGAAGAGTGGAGACTTTATACAGTGAATTTCAAAGGAATACAAGGAGGGAAATGACCCTAAGACAAATGCAACTAAATGGAGACACACAAAGATGAACTAGACCAAATGAGCTTAATCTGATAAGAAGATGCAAATGATGACACTGCAACATACAATGGAGGGAAGAGATGAGAAAAGAATCAACCAATTGACCACCCAAGTTATAAATGATGCATGAATAATCTTATAAGTTCCTTTTTAGGACCTTAGTGGATTAATTAATATCTGAATTCACTCAACCATAAGGTACCTAACCAGGGTAAGAACGGGAAATTGGGTGACTCTAAAGGACTCTCCCTCACGCGGATGCAGACCCTAAACTGGGGGGTGGTATGGTACAACATGCCCAGCGTCCGTGTGAGAATCCACGGCTCACGGGCACTTACGGAGGTCCTCGGCAAGGTCCCCTAGTCGGCTCCAAGGAGTATGGAGACGAGAGAAAACCCTACCTCGGTAGGAATGCAACTAAAGTGAATGAAATGCATGAATCCTATGTGCACTGGAGTGCATGCAAAGTCTAGCCTAGCAACTAGCAATCAATGATCAAACAAACATGTAAGAAATGAAAATAAGTATACAATAATGATATAAGAGCAGGGGGGAGATCAATAATCAGCACCAAGTATCATGAAAAATCAAATAACATGGCAGTCAAAGTGGAGCACATGTGCACTGCATCACGACAAGGACGGCCTCTGGGAGACCGCTCAGGGAGATATACGGTCCTGGCTGAATCATTCACACCAAGGAGTAACGACAAAGTAACAGAAAAATCAAGAAATGCTGGAATGAAAGAAGACGAAAATGGGAAACGTACCAGGAGGAGCGGTCTATAGACAACCGTTTAAGCACTGGAACGGACCTGCAGCAACCGTGCAACAGCAATCAAACAAACAGTATGAAGATAGAGGCGTACCTGTGCCAGCACGGTGGACGGCCAAACACAGGCCGTAGAGATGATGAACGGGAGGTCGGAGACTGCTCGAGACCACAGGCAGGGAGGAGAAGTGGCACTGTTCGTAGAGAAGGACGGTGAATCCTCAGCCGCACAAATGGTGGACGGCCTAGGGAGAGCCGTTCACGTTCCAGAGGACAGAGAACGTGACCCAACCTGTAACCACTTCGAAAAGAGGACTAACAAAGCAAAGAGAAGGTCAGCAAGTCACTAACACGATGGGCACTAGGTGTCCCACCGTGATCACCAAAAAATGGACTGTAGACGTGTTTTTACTTACTCTTCATTTCTTTACCGGCTTAAACGATGTCTTCTATCCCTTCTACTAAATCAATATGAGAAATAAATATGGACGGTAGAAGGAGACAGAAGCAGATAAACAAGTGTGATCGCCACCAAGGTGCCTAATGTGATTGGCACACCGTACCTTGGAAAGAGAGGGAGACACTCGCCTTATGAACAGCACTGCAGGGATGCACGGCCTGTGAAGAACCGCCTGTTATGATGAGCGGCCACACGATAGGCCGTCTAATAGCGCTGCAAAGGACACGGGACGTAGAACTACTGGCAGATGAACGGCTCTAAGACAACCGCAGTAGGAAGAAGAACGGTCGAAGATCCACCGCACCTCCTCTTGAACGGACGTAAGAGAACCGCACAAGACCACCACACCAGAAGTTGTAAGAGTCCACCCTTCACCCTTTCCGGCCGGCCAGAAAGGATGGGCCTCGTGCTAGTGGGTTGCTGACCTGCGAAACAGAGTGTAGAACATAAAGAAAAACTCAATATCAGAACTGTGAAGCGTAGCAAATGCTCAAACGGAAGGAAATAAACATAACTAAATGGAATGGGGATACCTGGGGGGTTTTAAACCCCTAGGGGCACCAAAAACGTGGGAGGATGTGTGAATGACAGTGCAAGTGAAGAAAAACGTGGAGAATGGGTGTGAAGAAAACAAGCATGCAACTAGAGGAGACGGGACTATCAAATGTAAAAAGACTCAAAACGAGATTACTCCCTGGACCGGAGGCCTGTATGGACGTAGAAGGCCTCCCTCCCTGGTGCTAGGTCGCTCAAAGATTCGACAGGGCTTCGTCGTCGACCAAAAATCTCTCCCCCCCCCCTTTCGAAGGTAGCCTCTAGGGTCTATTTATAGAGCCTAGGAAGCCAGCCCCGAAATTCGGGTTTTTAGGCATTTTAAGGTCGAGATAATCAAAGAAAAGTCGTAGATAATCGGATTATCTCTCATCCAAAAGAAACGGCACTCAAAATGACTCAATATCCGCGGAGAAAATGACGGGAGAAGTTAGGGATAAAACCACGGATAGAGAGAGAAAATCTTTTAATCTTTCAGGAATCGAGATGATGAACGGTCTCACGATAGACCACCCAACGAGATGAGCGGCCATCCCATAGGCCGTCCAACCCTGCCGGTGGAAATTCAATAAAATAGAAAATATTATCCGAACACCCATCGAACTGACCGAAAATCTCGCCGTTGGACTCTCATAGATATACGGCTGATAGTAGACCTTACATCTACAAGAGCGGCCAAGGGGAAAACTGTCCATGCCTCGTCGGTGATAAATCAAGATAAATTAGATAAATAGATAATTATCCAAAAACCAGCGACGTTAGGACTCTTGAGAGATAGACGGCTTAGTATGTACCGCACAATGGTCTTATGCGGCTATAGCTAGGCCGTATATATGCTTGTCGGTGGAAATTCAGGAAATTAGCTAAATATCCAGTAAATATAAGAACGGCCCAGTATCAACCGCACATATGGTTGAATGGCTAGAGATTGACTGCACATGTACATGGGCGTTTGAAATTCATAGAAAAGCTCAATCAACCAAAACCAAGGCCCATTAAGCCCTAAATCAAATCGGACCTAGCCAGGGAGGGAGGCTACCCATAAAATATGCCCAGAATGTGCCAGAAAATAGCCCAGCGAGTGATGGACAACTCGAGACATCAATAAATGGGAGTAAGAGAAATGACTCAACTTATTGGCAAAAAATGGGTGTCAACAGTGACTCGACTCCTATTGGATATGCGATCCTTGGACTCTAAGCAAGCTCACGATCGCCCCTAACGAGGGAAGCGTACGGACGTGCACGGTTGAGAAACCGGCAGTGAGCTAGGGTGGTCAACTCACAAATTCGTGCCCGGATCGGGTCACGGGATGGTCTCGCTCTCTCTCGTAGCAGCGGTGAATAACAATATATCGAGCTAACGGCCCTAACACATGCTCTCTAGCAGCGGCATAAACAAGTATATACGAACAAAGTAAATGCCGTGTAAAGGAGCGAGTACGATACCTCCACGTGCCTGGCGTGGGGAAGACAATCCCGGTCGATCTCATACTCCGGGAACAATAAATTACACAAATTACAGTAATGATTTACTGCCCACTCCAAGCAGGGAGGTAAAGGGCGACACAGCGGGACCCGGGAGTAGCGGGTTCGGGTTGACGGGCAGCTTCTTGTGCAGCTTCGGCGGCACACATACTCACGATCGTGAGACCCACGTGCTGGTCCGTGGTGCCATGTGGGCCCGGAGCGGCACCGCTGTGATGGGGACGTCCGGAGGGGCGCTCCCTGGGAAGGCGGCGTGCTGGTTCACCTCGCGGAAGGCGTGGAGGCTCCGATCGGTGCGGGTTGGAGTTGCTGCCCACGGATCTAAATTCTGTTTCAGACCTGCGCGTCCCGACGAAAATTGATGCTGCAATCGGCCCTGACGTCGGATCGATGCGAGATTGATGTCGTTGGAAAGCTAACTTAAAATCCTTCGATCTATGGCTAGAGAAAAAAAATTGGCTATCCCGTATCTGGTCTTAGCCGAATTTCCAATCTGCTGGTTGACAGAACCTGAAATCTCAGGACAAAAGTGCTTTTTCCTGAGAGTTGACATTGAACGCATTGTAGACCTCCGATTCAGATGTTGAGCTCTTCATGAAAGTGGTAGAGGGCGAAGAGAAGAAAATGGGGATATATTGTATGAAAGGTTTGGTGGAGATTTAACTAGGAAAAAGTATTTTCTAGTGTCGGGTGGTCGGATATGGACAGCAGACACAGAACTGTTTTTGGGAGAAAGACACGATTTCAAAAAATAGGTAGAGGGCTTTAGAAATTTGACAAAAAATTGTGGAGGATGGGGATGGTAGACAGAACCTCCAGTAAAATTAAGGATTCAAGAAAAAATCAAGAATGGGAACAAAAGGGAAAAACTTAGGGCTGCTATGAAACTGGACAGGGAACTGGCAGATCTGGTGGATTGGGAAGCACGAAAATGGAAAAATATAAAACGGGAACTAGAATTTTTTTAAAATTTTTTGGAATGTTGTGATGACCTCTAGAACGCACTCTGAAAATTTCAGCTCCATAGGATGTAGGAGTTGGGAGTTAAAATTATTGGAGTAATCCTCTATCCAGCAAAACAAAATCTTGGACAGCACTTCGGATCTTGCTTCGCAGTGGCTCGATGGCGGCACGAACGGCGGCGGCGGCGGCAGAGATAGAATCCGGAGATAGAGGGGCTAAGATAGAAGGGTTTTACACCCTGAAATGCTGAAGGGGGAAGAAGGAACCAGAGAGAGAGGAAGGGGCGCACCAAGCTCCAATGCACACAACAATTTTTTCTTCTCATTAATTCTCTAAAATGTGGAAATACAAGTATTTATATAAAATAGAAAATGACTCAAAATGCCCTCAGATCTAGGGTTGGAAGGGGCACTAAGGGAATAGGAGAAAGTATTCTTCCCATGTGGTCAAAACACATTACACATATTCTAATCAAATGCATTCAAATTAAATCTACCTAGCCTAATAAGACAAACAAGGGGGCGCCCCCTTCATGGGCCATTCTTGGGCCAAGTGGTCCAAAGCCAACCAACAATGGTCCATGAACCCATGTATAGCCTATGGGCCTTCCAAATATAGGTGTCCCATGAGAGGGAGAAGCCCACTTGGGCCTTAAGTGCTTTAAAGGTCCATTAGGAAGCCTAATGGTCCAATATGAACTAACCCCCCTTAATGGACCTAAATAAAGAAACCTAGTCATGGACTCTTCATGGAATGTGGCCCAATGGCTTATTAAAAGCCTTACAAAGGAGCCCAAATGAAAAAAAATCAACAAACACATAATTACAAGCCAATACAACCCACAAGACACACTAATATAAGCCAATACACACTAATACAACCCATTAGCCTTTGATGCCCCCATCATGGTAGGTCATGATGCCGACAACGTGTTGATGCGTCGGCCTAGACGAAAGGTCTTGATGCCGACTATAGGGGAGGTCTCTTGATTTTTGTTGGGTGGCCAAAGGCCGAAGGTGGAGTTGCTTGTTGGCTTGACATCTGTCGGCTTGAATGCCCATGGTTGAGAAGCTATCGACTTAGAAGCCAATGGATGAGATGCTTTCGGCTCGAGGAGCTGCCGGCTCTATTGCCGATAATAGGGAAGCTTTCGGCTTACCAGCCGATAATTGAGAAGTTGTCGGCTTAAAGGCCAATGATTGAATAGTTGCCGACTTAGAGGCTGATGGTTGAATAGATGTTGGCTCAGAGGCCGATGATTGAATAGCTGTCGGCTCAGAGGCGGATGATGGAATAGTTGTCGGCTCAGAGGTCGATGAGTGGATAGTTGTCGGCTCAGAGGCCGATGATTGGATAGCTGTCAACTCAAAGGCTGATAATTGAGAAGCTGTCGGCTCAGAGGCTGATGATTGGATAGATGTCAGCTTGAAGCCCCGATGGTTGAGCATCTGTCGGTTTGGAGCCCCGATAGCTGAATATCTGTCGGCTTGAAGCCCCGATGGCTGAACATCTTTCGGTTTAACGCCCCGATGGCGGAATGCTTATCGGCTTGAGGCCCCAATGGCTGAACATCATTCGGTTTAATGCCTTGATGGCGGAATGTTTATCGGCTTAGACGAAAGGTCGTGACACCGACCACATGAGAAGTCTATTTATTGGATGGCTGAAGGTAGAGGGTGAACGACCATGTCTGCCTCAACGCTCACTTTCTTTTCTTCTCTTGTTCTTTTATGTGGAGGAGCGAGTGGAAAGACCACGTCTGCCTGATGACTTTTCTTTTCTTTTCTGCTCTTCTTTTTATTATGAAGAGGCGGGTTCAAAGACCACGCCCACCTCATGACTGTTCTTTCAGTTGTGCTCTTCTTTTCTTATTAATGCCCCCGGACTGGGGTGTATTTCTCTTGATGTGCCCCCAGGTTGGGGTGTAACTTTTCTTCTGTGCCCCCAAGCGGGTGTATTTTTCATGGCTTCTAGACCCCCAGACGAGGTGTAACTTCTGCTTCTTATGCCCCGGAGCGGGGTATGTTTCTCTTCGAATGCCCATAAACCGGGGCGTACCTTTTGCTTCTTATACCCCCACGGCGGGGTGCACTCCGATTATTTTGCCCCGACACACTGGGGCATGTTTGCTTCTTGTGCACCCAGGGTGGGGTGTGTTTCTTTCTTTGTGTGCCCCCGGGACTCGGGGAATGTTGTTTGTCCTGCTTCAGATGCCCCTGGGATGAGGTGTATGTTGCTTCATGTGCCCCCCCATGGCGGGGTACATTTCTTCTTCAAATGCCCCTGAGCCGAGGTGAGTTTCTCTCTTTGTGTGCCCCCAGGCGGGGTATAGTCTTTGCTTCTCATGCCCCCATAGCGGGTAGTTCTTCTTCAAATGCCCCTAAGCCAGGGTGTATTTTTTTTCGAATACCCCTCAGCTGGGGTGAATTCTTCACGGCTTTCATGCCCCCATGGCCGTGTATGTTGCTTCTTCAAATGTCCCTTGGGCGGGGTATACCTTTCTTCATATGCTCCCAGGTCAGGATGTATGTCTCTTTACCTCTATGCCCCCAGACCGGAGTGTATTCTTGCTCTCTTTTCTTTTATAGGCCCCTATGGCGGGATATATTTCTCTTCATGTGCCCCTAAATCAGGGTGTAACTCTGTTGCTTGTTGTGCCCCCAGGTCGGGGTAGATTCTTCTGCTTCTTCTGTCCCAGAGTGGGGTATATTTCTCTTTGTATTCCCTTAAGCCGGGGTATATTCTTTTTATTTCATATGCCCCCATACGGGGTAGAGTCTTTGCTTCTTACGCTCCCATGGCGGGGTGTGTCTTTTGCTTCTTATGCCCCCATGTCGGGGTATATTTTTTCCTCAAATGCCCCTAAGCTGGGGTGTATTCTTTGTCTCATATATCCCCCAAGTCGGGGTGTGTTTTACTTCTTGTGCACCCCGGGCGGAGTGTGTTTCTTTCTTTGTATGCCCCTAGGCCGGGGTGTATGTTTTTTATTTGTGTGCCCCCAAGCCGGGGTGAGTTCTTCTGCTTCTTGCGCCCCCCCCCCCCCCCCCAGGGCGGGGTGTGTTGCTTCTTATGCCCCCATGGCGGGGTATATTTCTTCTTCTTATCCCCCATGGTGGGATATACGCATGCTCTCTTCGGGAGTGGTGGTTGTGCTTGGCCTCATTGCTATAAAGCATCCCCCACAGCGGACAGAAATTCATCAAGCTACAGTTGCGTCTTGTTGGATCTTCTAACAGCCACTCGAGGGACCGTCTTGTGTCGGATAGAGGCAGCAGGAGGGTGGAATGGACCGGGGCATTGCATCACGGACTTGGACCCTCCTAGAGTCGGGCGGGATGCCGACCTTCTTCTTGTCCTTTTGGTCGGCGATGCTTGCCAACTTTTCTTTTTATCCTTTCTTTTCTTCTCTTCTTTTTTTTGTGTAATAGACCAAGGTGGGTGCGCAGGAGAGCGCTCACCCCCTCAGGGAGGGGATGAGTGGTTCGCTCCACCGCACCAATCCCACAGTGGTAATCTTTGTTCAGCATGGGTCTTGACGGATATGGCCGTACAACCCTCTCTCGCCAATTCTTTCTCTTCTTTTTTTTGTTTCTTTATTTTTTATTTCTTTCTTTTCTTCTTCTTAGGGACGGGGGTTGATTTCCCCTCCCTTCTTCTTTCTTTCTCTTTTTTTTGTCAGCGGCCTTCGTGATCTCTGGAAGCTATAGGTGCCTCAGAGTAGCATCTTTGAGGCCATAAAGATAATTACGCCTCGTCCGACTTTTCTCCCCATAGGGCTGGGGAGATAGCACCCTGCAATTCATCAAACTAGGCAAACAGCATTTATTAGGAGGCCATGAGGCCCTTAATCCCGATGAAGAGATGAAGGGTGGTTTTCGTCCCACCGGGCGTGCCAGACTTGTGTACGCACTAAAATTCCAATAATTATCTATTTATTTATTTATCCAATTAATTTGTTTATTTAGTGCGATGGCGTGCCAGTTACAAAGTGACGATTTATTTGGGCTTCGTGGAAGCCCTGGGTACGCTCGATCTGACTAATCAAATAATTGTGTAGTTCGTGTCGGGACCAAAACCCGCCGTCCCATAAAGGTCACGGCGTCATTTATATCCCCTCGGAGAGAAGAACACCCTTGATTAATCGCCAGGAATAAAGGCCTCATGGCCAGAAAATTATATCGAGAGAAACAAGACGATAGCTATCTTGAATCAGATGGAAAGCCCTATGTCTAGGGAAACAAGCGTTCGAGACATTTGGTACTCAAGGGGACCATTTAATATTCGGACGAGCGTCCGGCTTGAGAACATCGTAATTGTCACGAGAAAATCGGAGCATATGTATGCCGAGATGTGGCAAATTTATTGTTCAGAGGGATGGGAAACATTCCGTTAAATTCCGAATAGAGTGGTCGAAAATCAGTGAGTTTATCAGCCCGATGCGGGACCGAGCCGCGACCATACTGGGGAGGCTCCCGCGGTCGAAGCAAGGTTTGCGTGGGCATCATCGATATTTTCGGTGCCTAAGGGCAGCGGGAAAATGTCCCGGGATTGGATCCCAAAACAAAGACATGTTCGAAGATAATAGGCTTTAGGCCTAAGATATGGGTTAGCCGATGACCATGATTGGGACGAACCCGAGGTCCAAGCGCGACCCATGGAGGCCTTATCAATATTCCCATGTAAAGGATCTGGGGACGACAAGAACCATATCGTTCTATTCGTTATTACTATTATAATTTATTATTATTATTATTAATCTATTTATTCTTTTTACGTTCATTGATTCTTCTTTCATTGCCTGTGCGTTATATCTCCTTTTTTATTTTTTTATTATTCTTTTTATTTTTATTATTATCATTTTATTATTATGTTTCTTTTTTATTATACTATTGCATTTCGGGTGTACCGGGCAAGGGAGGCAAATGCACCGGGAGAAGGCGCGGTGAGTGCACCGGGTGGAGACCGCAGAGTGCACCGGTCCAAGGGGTTGGGCAGTGTGCCGGACGAGGGGCAGGTCGGTGCAGCTACAAGGCAGGTCAGTGTGACTGAGTTGCTAAGGTTATGGTGCCTCGAGGCAGGCCGGTGCAGCTGCAAGGTAGGTCAGTACGACTGAGTTGCTAAGGTTAGGGTGCCTCGAGGCAGGCCGGTGCATCTGAGGTTCATGCGTGAAGATAGGTCGGTGCAGGCTTATCCTAAGGTCAGTGCAGGTTTGGCCAGACTGCTGGAAGGTTAGTGCAGGTTTGCCCAAAGGTCGGTGCAGGTCTGCCCTAACGTCGATGCAGGTTTGCCCAGGCAGAGATGAGGTCGGTGCACATGCAGGTCAGGCTGCTGGAAGGTCGGTGCAGGTTTGCCCCAAGGTCGGTGCAGGTTGTAGCTGGGCTAAGGCAAGGTCTATGCACATGCGAAACAAGGTCGATGCACGTGAGGACTAAGGTCGGTGTAACATGAGGATAAGGTTGGTGCACAAGAGGATAAGGCCAGTGCAGGTCCATGCGTATGAGGGCCAAGGTCGGTGTAGGTTTGGGGCAAGGTATCTGCACACTCGAAGACTAGGCTGCCAGGGTCTGTGCATGTTTTGGCCAAGGTCTGTGCACATGGGCAGGGTTTGTGCATGTTTGGGTTGGTTCGATGCACATGAAGGCCAGGGAGTGCACCGGGCGAAGGGTGCACTGGGTGAAGAGCGTAGGTGTGTCGGGTAGGGAGTTGGAGGGTGTGTCGACAGGCACAATCTGTAGGCGTGCCGGGCAAGGCGCAGGTCAGGTGCGCCGGGTAAACGGGCTGGAGGGTGTGCCGGGCCGGGCGCGAGTCATGTGCACCGGGTAAACGGGCTGGGGTATGTGTGCCGGCAGGGACAATCCGTGGGTGTGCCGGGCAAGGGCGGTTCGGGTGTGCCGGTGGAGAGGAGCTGGGAGTGTGTCGGGCAAGGCACAGGCGAGGGATAGGTTGGTTCGAGGGTTGGTGCAGCTGAGGCAAATGAGATGCAATGTCGTGCTCAAATGTTCGTGAGAGAGGCTCCTTTATTCATGAGATGCACGTGAGGAGTTTTATTTTGTTCATGAAATGCATGCATGGAGCTTTGATTTGGTTTTCTTTTATTCATGTCGATCATGCTTGTGGTTATGTTTGGCGGTCCGTCATAACGGTGCAGGTGTCCAGTTATTCGAGATTTTCGTGGCTCTTTGTTATTTTGGCGAAGCTGCTTCATTGTTGTTTATTTCATTTATTTGTTGTTTCCTTTTGCATTATTGCTCTTCTTTTATTATTATTATTATCATATTAATTCTAGTGAAAATTCGGCAGCATCTCCCCTTGTCCCAAGTGCTGGGGGGTGTAAAGGGGTACACGTCCATAAGGAGTAACGTGACCCAACAAGTCAAGGTGTGCTCACGTGCAGCAACACCTCCGAGAAAGAACCCCGAAAAACTCAGAAATCGACGAGTGAAAGACACCGGGCGAGCCTTGGACCTGACGATCACTAGATGGGTGAGAAAAAGGGGCCACTGGGTCATAGGCCACAGGTGTGCCGGGTGAGCAGGTTGGCGAGTGTGCCGGGCCGGATGGCCTAGGGTCTGAGAGTGCGCCGGTCTGAAGGGTTTGGGGCGCACCGTGGGAAGGAAGCTAGCAAGTGTGTCGGACGAGGGATGCTGGAAGGCGTGCCGGAAGGAGGAAACTGGTGGGTGTGCTGGAGGGGAAGTCCTGGCAGGTGTGCCGGGCGAGAGGGGTCCGAGGGTGCACCGGAGCGAGCAGGCTGGCAAGTGTGTTGGGCTACGAGCAAGCTGGCGAGCGTGCCGGGTAAGGGATGCTGGCAGGTGTGTCGGTAGGAGAGGCCTGGCAAGCATGCCGGGCAAGGCGGGCGCGGGCTGGTGTGCCGAGCAAGGGTTCAGGTGGCGTGCTGGATGAGGGTGTAAGCGGAAGGCAAGTGTGTCGAGCTCAGTGCTTCAAGGGCTGCTGGGGGACCGGCAGAGGCGTTAACATTTCAGAAAATCAGGGCTAAGTGGAGGGGGTTCAGACAGGATCTCGTGGACCCCTCTAACATGCTAATTGGAGTGTGCTGAGGATGAAACTTTTGCAGGAATATAGGACATAACTAAGGCCAACTGAGATGCTTCGGAAATCAAGTTTACGAAGGAACACGGAGGAACACAAGATGGCAAGACGAGCGAACGTGGCACAGCCACACAGTGTAAATGCTTTATACTCTTCTTTTATTCCTTACAAGAGGGATAGCACGAAGGCTAATACAGCGGAAGGGAGATGAACACACAAGGGAAAAAATGAAAAGAAGAGGAAGAAGCACATGAAGCACGATGGGGAAGGGACAGAGCATAAGCCCTTTTCTTCCCATACCTCTCCGCTCACTCACCCTTTTTCTCTTTTCTTCTCTTCTATCTTCCCTCTTCACTCAGGTGGTGGTCGGAGCAGCAAGCCCCTTCTCTCTTTCTCCCTCTCTCTTCGCACAAACGGCGGCGGGTGGAGCAGACTTCTTATTTTCTTCTTCTCTTCTTCTCTTCTTCTCTTCTTCTCTCTTCGCATAGACGACAGTGGGTGGAGCAGCAGCAGGGGGGAAAGCAAGAGCCTCTCCTCTTCTTCTTCTTCTTCTTCTTCTCTTCTTATTTTTTTCTCTCTGGGGATCCCCTGGCTTCCTTTCGTCTCTTCTTTTTTTTTCTTGTTCTGCCCTCCTCTTTTTCTCTTCCTTTTTTAGGGGTTTATGTATCCGCTGGCGTTGACCTCCACTGGCGACGAGAGTTAATGGGGATTGACCCCTGGGCTTGTCTCCGAACAGGGGGGGTTGCGTGCTTAGACAAGAGGGCGACAGCTGAGCAAGGTCTTGGCTGGCTTTGACGTGATCACGCTGCGCGCTAAGGGCCACATGCACGAGCATTCAATGCTCAGTGTTTGAGAGAAACAGAGCATCGTGCTATGGATGGGACATCTGGCAGGTGTGCCGCTGGAGGACTTGGCAGTGTGCTGCTGAAGGTCTTTGGAGTGTGCCGCTGGAGGCTGACAAGGTGTGCCGCTGGCGGCACTTAGTGTGCCGCTGGAGGCTTTCGACAGTGTGCCGTTTGAAGTCGTTTGGAGGTGTGCCGTTGGAAGGTGTTTGGAGGTGTGCCATTGGAAGGGCACAACAAGTGTGTCGTTCGAGGGCCACAGCAGGTGTGCCGTTGGAGGGGCACAGTGGGTGTGCCGTTGGGGGGCACTTGAGGGTGTGCCGTTGATGGGCACTTGAGGGGCCTCCTTTTCTTCTTTTCTTTATCTCTTTTCTTCTCTTCTTTATTCCCCTGCATGTAAACATGGGGTGAGAATTTTTTAGTGTCCACAGGTATATCTGAGAGGTTGCCTTCACTTTAAGTCCATCTTATGTTGGTTTATCTTAGCCTAAACCCTAACTAAAGCATGCTATCTTATTTGTCTTTGAATGCTCTTTCTAACGATACCAATTTGCCTAAATTTCATTCACTATATTGATCGAAGTCGTCGTTTTAGTCAAGGTCTGTCAGAGTTCGCCGCCGGCGGGTCTCAGTTTTAAAAACGGTCGTACCAGTGACCGGTTTATGAATAAACGGTCACGCGATAGACTGTCTCCTCACCACATTTTTCAAAAATATATATATTATTTTAATTGACACATCCTACTTCTAAGACGCGTTCATATATATTAATTAGTTTAATATTTATGAGATATTATTAATGCGCCCTAGCCCTCTAACGCCTTCTCGTAGACACGTCCAAGCACTTAGACGCGTTCATACCTTGATTTCAATATATATATATATAACATGAAGCCGGCTCGTTTTCCTCCGTATTATGCTTGGTTATGTTGTTCTATAGCATGCTGTTAAAGTCAAAAACACTACATAACATGACCATTTAGGTTGCTGGAATAACAAGCTTTAAATTAGATCATTACTTGTCCTTCTATTGTTGGAAAAAGTGTAGAATTAATGGTTAAAATTCATGGTTTAACTTGTAAATTTTGTACTATCTTTTTAATTGTTGTTCATCACTTGTTACTTTCTTAGAGTCGTTTGAGGGTCGTGCCACTCCGATGGTTTCGACTTACCGCTACACTCGTTTTCTGCTGATTATGAGCCAGAAATTCTTGGGCATCGAATACCTCTTCGTCGGATATTCCTTCTATCGGACTAGATGTTAATGTTCCGAGGCCTCCATAAGACTCCACGAGCCTGGGATTCTCACTAGGACATCAAGCAGGTTGTACCACTAAGTCCTGAACCCACTGGAAGTCTAAGTTTGGCAGAACGAGGCCATGTCGAAGTTCTGCCAAAATTTTGTCAGATTTTTTAAAACAGTCCTTCCAAGACTGCCTCTTGTTGGCTGCGGTTTTGCCTAGACCGTCTTCTTCTCGGAGCCATGTGGCCAGTTGATGACGCGTCCAGTGTCCCCGACGCCTTCATGTAAACGCGTTCGATTCCGCAGACGTGTTCATGATTAGGACCCGACTCAGGTTAGACGGGTTGGTCTAACCCACTTGATTACGGTCTTCTCATGACCGTCACCTTAGGGTAGCGGTCCAGGGTTGACTGTTTCTTCGTTCAGCAACCAGAGATTTTTCATTTCCGTGGTTATTTTCTGTTAAACCATTCCAACCTCTCCAGGCTATTATATCTCGAGATTATGACCTTTGTGGAGTCTATTTTGACATTATATTCCATGAAAAATCATCCAATATCCTTCTTAAAGTCATTTTTCCTAAATGACTTTCCCTTGATAATTGGAAGTCTGTAAGGAATCTATTTCCTACTCATGTTATCTTGCTTTCATGAGTTATTCTTAGAATTCTGATGCCATTAGTAAATTGTCTGTGAATTACATGATACGGGACTTTGGGTCCAATATGATACTCAATGCTAGGCATAAACTATTAGGGCCCTGATCTGGTCCTAGGGGTGAGGCAAAGCCTAGACATGTACCGGTATTATGAATGATCAGGTGTGGCATTGCACCAACCATATGCAAGATTCGAGCTAGACATATTTACATCATGGGCATCTTCCTTATATGTATGACTTGATATGTTTGAATATGAGGTCCGGAAGGGGCGATTTGTGATATGAATATTAGTGCTTCTTATCTTTTGTACATGTTCCAAGTTATTCTCTTTCCCTCATGTTCTTGTACCTATTTCTTGATATCTTATTATTGAGCCTCCATGTGACCTTGCTACTCTTGTGATAATGATTATGTTTTCCTTCACCCATTGTTATTTCTCATGCATTATTAATTGACTAATCACTTACATCATTGCCTGACGATAGAGTGTAATTCCTACTGATCTTCTTGCTCAACCAATTTCCTCTCAATATTTTTCAGGTATAAATGAAGAAACTACGACAGATGGGAACGGGCAAGAGTGATAGAGTTCTCGAGTTTTGAGAGTTGTCTTTTTATTTCTCTTTAAGTCAAGTCTTGTAATATTGAGTCATTTCCTTTTTCTTTTATCGATGTGATAGAGTCAAGGTTGTAATAATGACTTTCGATATCAATAAAACGTATAGTTATTTTTGGCACCATTATCTTGTGTTTACGTCTTTTGGTTTGCTCTGTATTATGAATGAATCACTACCACGTTCCGAGCATGTCTTCCGCTGCTATCGGTTTGGGGCATGACATACAAAGTTTGAATATGAACATATGGGGTTGCATGAGAAGATTAAATTGCCAAGTGCAAACAGGCGAGCAGATAGACATGTTACATGAGACGGTACGTAACATGAATGAGTCCGATTTGAGCTCAAACAGGTGGCTTGTTACGTACCGTCAGAGGATATAACAAGATATGTCTCGTCTCATTCATGAACAGAGGTGACTTGTCATATCGTGACTCGTCTGAAATACCGTCTGTCCTTTATTCCGTCTGAATTTCAAACGGTCTAAGCGCCGTCCGAAAAGTGGTGAGAAATCCGTCTACAATTCAGAAGGATATTACGACGGATTCGTCTGAAATTACAGACGGATAAATTTCGTCTCAAAATCCGTCTGAATTTCAGACGGATTATATGATGGTTAGCTCAACCGTTCGTCTGAAACTTCAGACGGATAATCTTCGTCTCAAATACCGTCTGCAAATCCGTCTGAAATGTAAAAATTTATTTTTTAAAAGAATCTTAAATTATTCTAAAAAACCTGTTGGATCACAAATAAACATCAAGAAATATCCTGCTGAAAAAATATTGGGAACCTGCTGATCAAATAAACACCACCGAAAAAAAAACTCAGCACCAACACCATGCTGATCAAATAAACACAACCGAAAAAAAAACTCAACACCATGCTGATCAAATAAATCCCACAAAAAAAACACATCAACCATGCTGATCTGTATGAATATCATCAAACATCAAGAAATATCCGGTACATCGTCCATATCCTCCATGCCCTGCTCATCTCCTCTGTCGCCGCCCGTAAAAGGATCCCCCTACATTAAAAAAATAATAACATTCATTCATAGATAAAAAAATTAGTGCGAAGAAATTAGCATAAATTGAAATCAGACATATCAAATTGATAACTGCAGATTTTATAGATCAACTACTAGCTTGAAACAGTATTTAAATTAATTACATTTGGAGAATGCACTTTTGAGCGCTGAGCTCAAATCGGACATCCGATTTGGATTCCGTGAGTTCTGACAAGTCACTTTCATCTCCCAGGTCGTGTTGGAACGATCGGCACGGCCATCCGACCGGTATTTCAGGTTTTAGACCCCCGGACCCGACCTGGCAGTTCATTAAAACTAAGTGTATTTTGAAAATGAACTTAGAGCGCCGAGCTCAAACCGGGCATCCGATTTCGATTCCGTCAGTTCTGACAAGTCACTTTCATCTCCCAGGTCGTGTTGGAATGATCGGCACGGCTATCCGATCGGTATTTCATGTTTTAGACCCCCGAACCCGACCTGGGAGTTCATTTAAACTAAGTGTATTTTGAAAATGAACTTTGAATGCCGAGCTCAAACCGGGCATCCGATTTGGATTCCGTCAGTTCTGACAAGTCACTTTCATCTCCGAGGTCGTGTTGGAATGATCGACACAGCCATCCGACCAGTATTTCAGGTTTTAGACCCCCGGACCCGACCTGGCTGTTCATTTAAACTAAGTGTACTTTAAAAATGAACTTTGAGCGCCGAGCTCAAACCGGGCATCCGATTTGGATTCCGTCAGTTCTGATAAGTCACTTTTATCTCTCAGGTCGTGTTGGAACGATCGGCACGGCCATCCGACTGATATTTCAGGTTTTAGACCCCCGGACCTGACCTGACAGTTCATTTAAAATAAGTGTATTTTGAAAATAAACTTTGTGCGCCGAGCCCAAACCGGGTATCCGATTTGGATTCCTTCAGTTCTGACAAATCACTTTCATCTCCCAAGTCGTGTTGGAATGAACGGCACGGCCATCCGACCGGTATTTTAGGTTTTAGACCCCCGGACCCGACCTCGCAGTTCATTTAAACTAAGTGTATTTTGAATATGAACTTTGAGCGCCGAGCTCAAACCGGGCATCCGATTTGGATTCCGTCAGTTCTGACATGTCACTTTCATCTCCCATGTCGTGTTGGAAGGATCGGCATGGCCATCCGACCGGTGTTTCAGGTTTTAGACCCCCGGACCCGACCTGGTAGTTCATTTAAACTAAGTGTACTTTAAAAATGAACTTTGAGCGCCAGCTCAAATCGGGCATCCGATTTGGATTCTGTCAGTTCTGACAAGTCACTTTCATCTCCCAGGCCGTGTTGGAATGATCGGCACGGCCATCTGACCGGTATTTCAGGTTTTAGACCCCCGGACCAGACCTGGCAGTTCATTTAAACAAAGTGTAATTTGAAAATGAACGTTGAGTGTCGAGCTCAAATCGGGCATCCGATTTGGATTCCGTCAGTTCTGACAAGTCACTTTTATCTCCCAGGTCATGTTGGAATGATCACCACGGCCATCCAACCGGTATTTAAGGTTTTAGACCCCCGGACCCGACCTGGCAGTTCATTTAAACTAAGTGTACTTTGAAAATGAACGTTGAGCGCCGAGCTCAAATCGGGCATCCGATTTAGATTCCGTCAGTTTTGAAAAGTCACTTCCATCTCCCAGGTCGTGTTGGAATGATCGGCATGGCCATCCCACCGGTATTTTAGGTTTTAGACCCCCGGACCCGACCTGGCAGTTCATTTAAACTAATTGTATTTAGAAAATGAACTTTTGAGCGCCGAGCTCAAACCGGGCATCCGATCTGCATTCCGTCAATTCTGACAAGTCACTTTCATCTCCCAGGTCGTGTTGGAACGATCGGCATGGACATCCAATCGGTATTTCAGGTTTTAGACCCACGGACCCGACCTGGCAGTTCATTTAAACTAAGTGTACTTTGAAAATTAACGTTGAGCGCCGAGCTCAAACCGGGCATCCGATTTGGATTCTGTCAGTTCTGACAAGTCACTTTCATCTCCCAGGTCATGTTGGAATAATCGGCATGGCCATCCGACCGGTATTTCATGTTTTAGACCCCCGGACCCGACCTGGCAGTTCATTTAAACTAAGTGTATTTTGAAAATGAACGTTGAGCGCCGAGCTCAAACCGGGCATCCGATTAAGATTCCGTCAGTTCTGACAAGTCACTTTCATCTCCCAGGTCGTGTGGGAACGATCGGCACGGCCATCCGACCAATATTTCAGGTTTTAGACCCCCGGACCCGACCTGGCAGTTCATTTAAAATAAGTGTATTTAGAAAATGAACTTTTGAGCGCCGAGCTCAAACCGGGCATCCGATCTGGATTCCGTCAGTTCTGACAAGTCACTTTCATCTCCCAGGTCGTGTTGGAACGATCGGCATGGACATCCAATCGGTATTTCAGGTTTTAGACCCACGGACCCGACCTGGCAGTTCATTTAAACTAAGTGTACTTTGAAAATTAACGTTGAGCGCCGAGCTCAAACCGGGCATCCGATTTGGATTCCGTCAGTTCTGACAAGTCACTTTCATCTCCCAGGTCATGTTGGAACGATCAGCACGGCCATCCGACCGGTATTTCAGGTTTTAGACCCCGGACCCGACCTGGCAGTTCATTTAAACTAAGTGTACTTTGAAAATGAATGTTGAGCGCCGAG
This sequence comes from Amorphophallus konjac, assembly GCA_022559845.1. NCBI lineage: Eukaryota > Viridiplantae > Streptophyta > Magnoliopsida > Alismatales > Araceae > Amorphophallus > Amorphophallus konjac. The sequence continues at coordinate 113,626 of JAHNEJ010000084.1, forward strand.
CTCAAATCGGGCATCCGATTTAGATTCCGTCAGTTTTGAAAAGTCACTTTCATCTCCCAGGTCGTGTTGGAATGATCGGCACGGCCATCCGACCGGTATTTTAGGTTTTAGACCCCCGGACCCGACCTGGCAGTTCATTTAAACTAAGTGTATTTATAAAATGAACTTTTGAGCGCCGAGCTCAAACCGGGCATCCGATCTGCATTCCGTCAGTTCTGACAAGTCACTTTCATCTCCCAGGTCGAGTTGGAATGATCGGCATGGACATCCAATCGGTATTTCAGGTTTTAGGCCCCCGGACCCGACCTGGCAGTTCATTTAAACTAAGTATACTTTGAAAATGAACGTTGAGCGCCGAGCTCAAACCGGGCATCCGATTTAGATTCTGACAGTTCTGAAAAGTCACTTTCATCTCCCAGGTCGTGTTGGAACGATCATCACGGCCATCCGACCGGTATTTCAGGTTTTAGACCCCCGGACCCGACCTGGCAGTTCATTTAAACTAAGTGTATTTTAAAAATGAACGTTGAGCGCCGAGCTCAAACCGGGCATCCGATTTGGATTCCGTCAGTTCTGACAAGTCACTTTCATCTCCCAGGTCGTGTTGGAATGATCGGCATGGCCATCCGATCGGTATTTCAGGTTTTAGACCCCCAGACCCGACCTCACAGTTCATTTAAACTAAGTGTATTTTGAAAATGAACATTGAGCGCCGAGCTCAAACCGGACATCCGATTTGGATTCCGTCCGTTCTGAAAAGTCACTTTCATCTCCCAAGTCGTGTTGGAATGATCGGCACGGCCATCCGACCGGTATTTCAGGTTTTAGACCCCCGGACCCGACCTGACAGTTCATTTAAACTAAGTGTACTTTAAAAATGAACTTTGAGCGCCGAGCTCAAACCGGGCATCCGATTTGGATTCCGTCAGTTCTGACAAGTCACTTTCATCTCCCAGGTCGTGTTGGAACAATCGGCACGGCCATCCGATCGGTATTTCAGGTTTTAGACCCCCGGACCCGACCTGGCAGTTCATTTAAACTAAGTGTATTTTGAAAATGAACTTTGAGCGCCGAGGTCAAACCGGGCATCCGATTTGGATTCCGTCAGTTATGACAAGTCACTTTCATCTCCCATGTCGTGTTGGAATGATCGGCACGGTCATCCGATCAGTATTTCAGGTTTTAGACCCCCGGACCCGACCTGGCAGTTTATTTAAACTAAGTGTATTTAGAAAATGAACGTTGTGCGCCGAGCTAAAACAGGGCATCCGATTTGGATTCCGTCAGTTCTGACAAGTCAATTTCATCTCCCAGGTCGTGTTGGAACGATCGGCATGGCCATCCGACCGGTATTTCAGGTTTTAGACCCCCGGATCTGACCTGGCAGTTCATTTAAACTAAGTGTACTTTGAAAATGAACGTTGAGCGCCGAGCTCTAACCGGGCATCCGATTTGGATTCTGTCAGTTCTGACAAGTCACTTTCATCTCCCAGGTCATGTTGGAATAATCGGCATGGCCATCCGACCGGTATTTCATGTTTTAGACCCCCGGACCCGACCTGACAGTTCATTTAAACTAAGTGTATTTTGAAAATGAACGTTGAGCGCCGAGCTCAAACCGGGCATCCGATTAAGATTCCGTCAGTTCTGACAAGTCACTTTCATCTCCCAGGTCGTGTGGGAAAGATCGGCACGGCCATCCGACCAATATTTCAGGTTTTAGACCCCCGGACCCGACCTGGCAGTTCATTTAAAATAAGTGTATTTAGAAAATGAACTTTTGAGCGCCGAGCTCAAACCGGGCATCCGATCTGGATTCCGTCAGTTCTGACAAGTCACTTTCATCTCCCAGGTCATGTTGGAACGATCGGCATGGACATCCGACTGGTATTTTAGGTTTTAGACCCCCAGACCCGACATGGCAGTTCATTTAAACTAAGTGTACTTTGAAAATGAACGTTGAGCGCCGAGCTCAAACGGGCATCCGATTTGGATTCCGTCAGTTCTGACAAGTCACTTTCATCTCCCAGGTCGTGTTGGAATGATCGGCATGGCCATCTGACTCGTATTTCAGGTTTTAGACCCCCGGACCCGACCTGGCAGTTCATTTAAACTAAGTGTATTTTGAAAATGAACGTTGAGCGCCGAGCTCAAACCGGGCATCCGATTCGGATTTCGTCAGTTCTGACAAGTCACTTTCATCTCCCAGGTCGTGTTGGAACGATCGGCACGGCCATCCGATCAGTATTTCAGGTTTTAGAACCCGGGACCCGACCTGGCAATTCATTTAAACTAAGTGTATTTTGAAAATGAACGTTGAGCGCCGAGCTCAAACCGGGCATCCGATTTGGATTCCGTCAGTTCTGACAAGTCACTTTTATCTCCCAGGTCGTGTTGGAACGATCAGCACGGCCATCCGACCGTTATTTCAGGTTTTAGACCCCCGGGCCCGACCTGGCAGTTCATTTAAACTAAGTGTATTTTGAAAATGAACTTTGAGCGCCGAGCTTAAACCGGGCATCCGATTTGGATTCCTTCAGTTCTGACAAGTCACTTTCATCTCCCAGGTCGTGTTGGAACGATCGGCATGGCTATCCGACCGGTATTTCAGGTTTTAGACCCCCAGACCCGACCTGGCAGTTCATTTAAACTAAGTGTATTTTGAAAATGAACTTTGAGCGCCGAGCTCAAACCGGACATCCGATTTGGATTCCGTCAGTTCTGACAAGTCACTTTCATCTCCCAGGTCGTGTTGGAATGATCGGCACGGCCATCCGACTGGTATTTCTGGTTTTAGACCCCCGGACCAGACCTGGCAGTTCATTTAAACAAAGTGTAATTTGAAATTGAACGTTGAGCGCCGAGCTCAAACCGGGCATCCGATTTGGATTCCGTTAGTTCTGACAAGTCACTTTCATCTCCCAGGTCTTGTTGGAATGATTGGCACGGCCATCCGACCGGTATTTAAGGTTTTAGACCCCCGGACCCGACCTGACAGTTCATTTAAACTAAGTGTACTTTGAAAATGAACGTTGAGCGCCGAGCTCAAATCAGGCATCCGATTTAGATTTCGTCAGTTTTGACAAGTCACTTTCATCTCCCAGGTCGTGTTGGAATGATCGGCATGGCTATCCGACCGGTATTTCAGGTTTTAGACCCCCAGACCCGACCTGGCAGTTCATTTAAACTAAGTGTATTTTGAAAATGAACTTTGAGCGCCGAGCTCAAACCAGACATCTGATTTGCATTCCGTCAGTTCTTACATGTCACTTTCATCTCCCAGGTCGTGTTGGAATGATCGGCACGGCTATCCGACCGGTATTTCAGGTTTTAGACTCCCGGACCAGACCTGGCAGTTCATTTAAACAAAGTGTAATTTGAAAATGAACGTTGAGCGCCGAGCTCAAACCGGGCATCCGATTTGGATTCCGTTAGTTCTGCCAAGTCACTTTCATCTCGCAGGTCTTGTTGGAATGATTGGCACGGCCATCCGACCGGTATTTAAGGTTTTAGACCCCCGGACCCGACCTGACAGTTCATTTAAACTAAGTGTACTTTGAAAATGAACGTTGAGCGCCGAGCTCAAATCAGGCATCCGATTTAGATTCCGTCAGTTTTGAAAAGTCACTTTCATCTCCCAGGTCGTGTTGGAATGATCGGCACGGCCATCCGACCGGTATTTTAGGTTTTAGACCCCCGGACCCGACCTGGCAGTTCATTTAAACTAAGTGTATTTAGAAAATAAACTTTTGAGCGCCGAGCTCAAACCGGGCATCTGATCTGGATTCCGTCAGTTCTGACAAGTCACTTTCATCTCCCAGGTCGTGTTGGAATGATCGGCATGGACATCCAATCGGTATTTCAGATTTTAGACCCCCGGACCCGACCTGGCAGTTCATTTAAACTAAGCGTACTTTGAAAATGAACGTTGAGCGCCGAGCTCAAACCGGGCATCCGATTTGGATTCCGTCAGTTCTGACAAGTCACTTTCATCTCCCAGGTCGTGTTGGAATGATCGGCACGGCCATCCGACCGGTATTTCAGGTTTTAGACCCCCAGACCCGACCTGGCAGTTCATTTAAACTAAGTGTATTTTGAAAATGAACGTTGAGCGCCGAGCTCAAACCGGGCATCCGATTTGGATTCCGTCAGTTCTGACAAGTCACTTTCATCTCCCAAGTCGTGTTGGAATGATCGGCACGGCCATCCGAACGGTAATTCAGGTTTTAGACCCCCGGACCCGACCTCGCAGTTCATTTAAACTAAGTGTATTTTGAAAATGAACGTTGAGCGCCGAGCTCAAAACGGGCATCCGATTTGGATTCCGTCAGTTCTGACAAGTCACTTTCATCTCCCAAGTCGTGTTGGAACAATCGGCACGGCCATCCGACCAGTATTTCAGGTTTTAGAGCCCCGGACCCGACCTGGCAGTTCATTTAAACTAAGTGTACTTTAAAAATGAACTTTGAGCGCCGAGCTCAAACCGGGCATCCGATTTGGATTCCGTCAGTTCTGACAAGTCACTTTCATCTCCCAGGTCGTGTTGGAACGATCGGCATGGCCATCCGATCGGTATTTCAGGTTTTAGACCCCCGGATCCGACCTGGCAGTTCATTTAAACTAAGTGTACTTTGAAAATGAACGTTGAGCGCCGAGCTCTAACCGGGCATCCGATTTGGATTCTGTCAGTTCTGACAAGTCACTTTCATCTCCCAGGTCATGTTGGAATAATCGGCATGGCCATCCGACCGGTATTTCATGTTTTAGACCCCCGGACCCGACCTGGCAGTTCATTTAAACTAAGTGTATTTTGAAAATGAACGTTGAGCGCCGAGCTCAAACCGGGCATCCGATTTAGATTCCGTCAGTTCTGACAAGTCACTTTGATCTCCCAGGTCGTGTTGGAAGAATCGGCACGGCCATCCGACCAATATTTCAAGTTTTAGACCCCCGGACCCGACCTGGCAGTTCATTTAAAATAAGTGTATTTAGAAAATGAACTTTTGAGCGCCGAGCTCAAACCGGGCATCCGATCTGGATTCCGTCAGTTCTGACAAGTCACTTTCATCTCCCAGGTCATGTTGGAATGATCGGCATGGACATCCGACTGGTATTTTAGGTTTTAGACCCGCAGACCCGACCTGGCAGTTCATTTAAACTAAGTGTACTTTGAAAATGAACGTTGAGCGCCGAGTTCAAACGGGCATCCGATTTGGATTCCGTCAGTTCTGACAAGTCACTTTCATCTCCCAGGTCGTGTTGGAATGATCGGCATGGCCATCTGACGGTATTTCAGGTTTTAGACCCCCGGACCCGACCTGGCAGTTCATTTAAACTAAGTGTATTTTGAAAATGAACGTTGAGCGCCGAGCTCAAACCGGGCATCCGATTTGGATTCGTCAGTTCTGACAAGTCACTTTCATCTCCCAGGTCGTGTTGGAATGATCGGCACGGCCATCCGACGGTATTTCAGGTTTTAGACCCCCGGACCCGACCTGGCAGTTCATTTAAACTAAGTGTATTTTGAAAATGAACGTTGAGCGCCGAGCTCAAACCGGGCATCCGATTTGGATTCCGTCAGTTCTGACAAGTCACTTTCATCTCCCAGGTCGTGTTGGAACGATCGGCACGGCCATCCGACCGGTATTTCAGGTTTTAGACCCCCGGACCCGACCTGGCAGTTCATTTAAACTAAGTGTATTTTGAAAATGAACTTTGAGCGCCGAGCTCAAACCGGGCATCCGATTTGGATTCCGTCAGTTCTGACAAGTCACTTTCATCTCCCAGGTCGTGTTGGAATGATCGGCATGGCCATCCGACCGGTATTTCAGGTTTTAGACCCCCGGACCCGACCTGGCAGTTCATTTAAACTAAGTGTATTTTGAAAATGAACTTTGAGCGCCGAGCTCAAACCGGGCATCCGATTTGGATTCCGTCAGTTCTGACAAGTCACTTTCATCTCCCAGGTCGTGTTGGAATGATCGGCATGGCCATCCGACTGGTATTTCAGGTTTTAGACCCCCGGACCAGACCTGGCAGTTCATTTAAACAAAGTGTAATTTGAAATTGAACGTTGAGCGCCGAGCTCAAACCGGGCATCCGATTTGGATTCCGTTAGTTCTGACAAGTCACTTTCATCTCCCAGGTCTTGTTGGAATGATTGGCACGGCCATCCGACCGGTATTTAAGGTTTTAGACCCCCGGACCCGACCTGACAGTTCATTTAAACTAAGTGTACTTTGAAAATGAACGTTGAGCGCCGAGCTCAAATCAGGCATCCGATTTAGATTCCGTCAGTTTTGACAAGTCACTTTCATCTCCCAGGTCGTGTTGGAACGATCGGCATGGCTATCCGACCGGTATTTCAGGTTTTAGACCCCCAGACCCGACCTGGCAGTTCATTTAAACTAAGTGTATTTTAAAAATGAACTTTGAGCGCCGAGCTCAAACCGGACATCTGATTTGCATTCCGTCAGTTCTGACAAGTCACTTTCATCTCCCAGGTCGTGTTGGAATGATCGGCACGGCCATCCGACCGGTATTTCAGGTTTTAGACCCCCGGACCCGACCTGGCAGTTCATTTAAACTAAGTGTAATTTGAAAATGAACGTTGAGCGCCGAGCTCAAACCGGGCATCCGATTTGGATTCCGTCAGTTCTGACAAGTCACTTTCATCTCCCAGGTCTTGTTGGAATGATCGGCACGGCCATCCGACCGGTATTTCAGGTTTTAGACCCCCGGACCCGACCTGGCAGTTCATTTAAACTAAGTGTACTTTGAAAATGAACGTTGAGCGCCGAGCTCAAACCGGGCATCCGATTTAGATTCCGTCAGTTCTGACAAGTCACTTTCATCTCCCAGGTCGTGTTGGAATGATCGGCATGGCCATCCGACCGGTATTTAGGTTTTAGACCCCCGGACCCGACCTGGCAGTTCATTTAAACTAAGTGTATTTAGAAAATGAACTTTGAGCGCCGAGCTCAAACCGGGCATCCGATTTGGATTCCGTCAGTTCTGACAAGTCACTTTCATCTCCCAGGTCGTGTTGGAATGATCGGCATGGCCATCCGATCGGTATTTCAGGTTTTAGACCCCCGGACCCGACCTGGCAGTTCATTTAAACTAAGTGTACTTTGAAAATGAACGTTGAGCGCCGAGCTCAAACCGGGCATCCGATTTGGATTCCGTCAGTTCTGACAAGTCACTTTCATCTCCCAGGTCGTGTTGGAATGATCGGCACGGCCATCCGACCGGTATTTCAGGTTTTAGACCCCCGGACCCGACCTGGCAGTTCATTTAAACTAAGTGTATTTTGAAAATGAACGTTGAGCGCCGAGCTCAAACCGGGCATCCGATTTGGATTCCGTCAGTTCTGACAAGTCACTTTCATCTCCCAGGTCGTGTTGGAACGATCGGCACGGCCATCCGACCGGTATTTCAGGTTTTAGACCCCCGGACCCGACCTGGCAGTTCATTTAAACTAAGTGTATTTTGAAAATGAACGTTGAGCGCCGAGCTCAAACCGGGCATCCGATTTGGATTCCGTCAGTTCTGACAAGTCACTTTCATCTCCCAGGTCGTGTTGGAACGATCGGCACGGCCATCCGATCGGTATTTCAGGTTTTAGACCCCCGGACCCGACCTGGCAGTTCATTTAAACTAAGTGTACTTTGAAAATGAACGTTGAGCGCCGAGCTCAAACCGGGCATCCGATTTGGATTCCGTCAGTTCTGACAAGTCACTTTCATCTCCCAGGTCATGTTGGAATGATCGGCATGGCCATCCGACCGGTATTTCAGGTTTTAGACCCCCGGACCCGACCTGGCAGTTCATTTAAACTAAGTGTATTTTGAAAATGAACGTTGAGCGCCGAGCTCAAACCGGGCATCCGATTTGGATTCCGTCAGTTCTGACAAGTCACTTTCATCTCCCAGGTCGTGTTGGAATGATCGGCACGGCCATCCGACCGGTATTTCAGGTTTTAGACCCCCGGACCCGACCTGGCAGTTCATTTAAACTAAGTGTATTTTGAAAATGAACTTTGAGCGCCGAGCTCAAACCGGGCATCCGATTTGGATTCCGTCAGTTCTGACAAGTCACTTTCATCTCCCAGGTCGTGTTGGAACGATCGGCATGGCCATCCGACCGGTATTTCAGGTTTTAGACCCCCGGACCCGACCTGGCAGTTCATTTAAACTAAGTGTACTTTGAAAATGAACGTTGAGCGCCGAGCTCAAACCGGGCATCCGATTTGGATTCCGTCAGTTCTGACAAGTCACTTTCATCTCCCAGGTCGTGTTGGAATGATCGGCATGGCCATCCGACCGGTATTTCAGGTTTTAGACCCCCGGACCCGACCTGGCAGTTCATTTAAACTAAGTGTATTTGAAAATGAACGTTGAGCGCCGAGCTCAAACCGGGCATCCGATTTGGATTCCGTCAGTTCTGACAAGTCACTTTCATCTCCCAGGTCGTGTTGGAATGATCGGCACGGCCATCCGACCGGTATTTCAGGTTTTAGACCCCCGGACCCGACCTGGCAGTTCATTTAAACTAAGTGTATTTTGAAAATGAACGTTGAGCGCCGAGCTCAAACCGGGCATCCGATTTGGATTCCGTCAGTTCTGACAAGTCACTTTCATCTCCCAGGTCGTGTTGGAATGATCGGCACGGCCATCCGACCGGTATTTCAGGTTTTAGACCCCCGGACCCGACCTGGCAGTTCATTTAAACTAAGTGTATTTTGAAAATGAACTTTGAGCGCCGAGCTCAAACCGGGCATCCGATTTGGATTCCGTCAGTTCTGACAAGTCACTTTCATCTCCCAGGTCGTGTTGGAATGATCGGCACGGCCATCCGACCGGTATTTCAGGTTTTAGACCCCCGGACCCGACCTGGCAGTTCATTTAAACTAAGTGTATTTGAAAATGAACTTTGAGCGCCGAGCTCAAACCGGGCATCCGATTTGGATTCCGTCAGTTCTGACAAGTCACTTTCATCTCCCAGGTCGTGTTGGAATGATCGGCACGGCCATCCGACCGGTATTTCAGGTTTTAGACCCCCGGACCCGACCTGGCAGTTCATTTAAACTAAGTGTATTTTGAAAATGAACGTTGAGCGCCGAGCTCAAACCGGGCATCCGATTTGGATTCCGTCAGTTCTGACAAGTCACTTTCATCTCCCAGGTCGTGTTGGAACGATCGGCACGGCCATCCGACCGGTATTTCAGGTTTTAGACCCCCGGACCCGACCTGGCAGTTCATTTAAACTAAGTGTATTTTGAAAATGAACTTTGAGCGCCGAGCTCAAACCGGGCATCCGATTTGGATTCCGTCAGTTCTGACAAGTCACTTTCATCTCCCAGGTCGTGTTGGAATGATCGGCACGGCCATCCGACCGGTATTTCAGGTTTTAGACCCCCGGACCCGACCTGGCAGTTCATTTAAACTAAGTGTATTTGAAAATGAACTTTGAGCGCCGAGCTCAAACCGGGCATCCGATTTGGATTCCGTCAGTTCTGACAAGTCACTTTCATCTCCCAGGTCGTGTTGGAATGATCGGCATGGCCATCCGACCGGTATTTCAGGTTTTAGACCCCCGGACCCGACCTGGCAGTTCATTTAAACTAAGTGTATTTTGAAAATGAACGTTGAGCGCCGAGCTCAAACCGGGCATCCGATTTGGATTCGTCAGTTCTGACAAGTCACTTTCATCTCCCAGGTCGTGTTGGAACGATCGGCACGGCCATCCGACCGGTATTTCAGGTTTTAGACCCCCGGACCCGACCTGGCAGTTCATTTAAACTAAGTGTATTTTGAAAATGAACGTTGAGCGCCGAGCTCAAACCGGGCATCCGATTTGGATTCCGTCAGTTCTGACAAGTCACTTTCATCTCCCAGGTCGTGTTGGAATGATCGGCATGGCCATCCGACCGGTATTTCAGGTTTTAGACCCCCGGACCCGACCTGGCAGTTCATTTAAACTAAGTGTATTTTGAAAATGAACTTTGAGCGCCGAGCTCAAACCGGGCATCCGATTTGGATTCCGTCAGTTCTGACAAGTCACTTTCATCTCCCAGGTCGTGTTGGAATGATCGGCACGGCCATCCGACCGGTATTTCAGGTTTTAGACCCCCGGACCCGACCTGGCAGTTCATTTAAACTAAGTGTATTTTGAAAATGAACTTTGAGCGCCGAGCTCAAACCGGGCATCCGATTTGGATTCCGTCAGTTCTGACAAGTCACTTTCATCTCCCAGGTCGTGTTGGAATGATCGGCATGGCCATCCGACCGGTATTTCAGGTTTTAGACCCCCGGACCCGACCTGGCAGTTCATTTAAACTAAGTGTATTTTGAAAATGAACGTTGAGCGCCGAGCTCAAACCGGGCATCCGATTTGGATTCCGTCAGTTCTGACAAGTCACTTTCATCTCCCAGGTCGTGTTGGAATGATCGGCACGGCCATCCGACGGTATTTCAGGTTTTAGACCCCCGGACCCGACCTGGCAGTTCATTTAAACTAAGTGTATTTGAAAATGAACGTTGAGCGCCGAGCTCAAACCGGGCATCCGATTTGGATTCCGTCAGTTCTGACAAGTCACTTTCATCTCCCAGGTCGTGTTGGAATGATCGGCACGGCCATCCGACCGGTATTTCAGGTTTTAGACCCCCGGACCCGACCTGGCAGTTCATTTAAACTAAGTGTACTTTGAAAATGAACGTTGAGCGCCGAGCTCAAACCGGGCATCCGATTTGGATTCCGTCAGTTCTGACAAGTCACTTTCATCTCCCAGGTCGTGTTGGAATGATCGGCACGGCCATCCGACCGGTATTTCAGGTTTTAGACCCCCGGACCCGACCTGGCAGTTCATTTAAACTAAGTGTATTTTGAAAATGAACTTTGAGCGCCGAGCTCAAACCGGGCATCCGATTTGGATTCCGTCAGTTCTGACAAGTCACTTTCATCTCCCAGGTCGTGTTGGAATGATCGGCACGGCCATCCGATCGGTATTTCAGGTTTTAGACCCCCGGACCCGACCTGGCAGTTCATTTAAACTAAGTGTATTTTGAAAATGAACGTTGAGCGCCGAGCTCAAACCGGGCATCCGATTTGGATTCCGTCAGTTCTGACAAGTCACTTTCATCTCCCAGGTCGTGTTGGAATGATCGGCACGGCCATCCGACCGGTATTTAAGGTTTTAGACCCCCGGACCCGACCTGGCAGTTCATTTAAACTAAGTGTACTTTGAAAATGAACGTTGAGCGCCGAGCTCAAACCGGGCATCCGATTTGGATTCCGTCAGTTCTGACAAGTCACTTTCATCTCCCAGGTCGTGTTGGAATGATCGGCACGGCCATCCGACCGGTATTTCAGGTTTTAGACCCCCGGACCCGACCTGGCAGTTCATTTAAACTAAGTGTATTTGAAAATGAACGTTGAGCGCCGAGCTCAAACCGGGCATCCGATTTGGATTCCGTCAGTTCTGACAAGTCACTTTCATCTCCCAGGTCGTGTTGGAATGATCGGCATGGCCATCCGACCGGTATTTCAGGTTTTAGACCCCCGGACCCGACCTGGCAGTTCATTTAAACTAAGTGTATTTTGAAAATGAACGTTGAGCGCCGAGCTCAAACCGGGCATCCGATTTGGATTCCGTCAGTTCTGACAAGTCACTTTCATCTCCCAGGTCGTGTTGGAATGATCGGCACGGCCATCCGACCGGTATTTCAGGTTTTAGACCCCCGACCCGACCTGGCAGTTCATTTAAACTAAGTGTATTTTGAAAATGAACGTTGAGCGCCGAGCTCAAACCGGGCATCCGATTTGGATTCCGTCAGTTCTGACAAGTCACTTTCATCTCCCAGGTCGTGTTGGAATGATCGGCATGGCCATCCGACCGGTATTTCAGGTTTTAGACCCCCGGACCCGACCTGGCAGTTCATTTAAACTAAGTGTATTTTGAAAATGAACGTTGAGCGCCGAGCTCAAACCGGGCATCCGATTTGGATTCCGTCAGTTCTGACAAGTCACTTTCATCTCCCAGGTCGTGTTGGAATGATCGGCACGGCCATCCGACCGGTATTTCAGGTTTTAGACCCCCGGACCCGACCTGGCAGTTCATTTAAACTAAGTGTATTTTGAAAATGAACGTTGAGCGCCGAGCTCAAACCGGGCATCCGATTTGGATTCCGTCAGTTCTGACAAGTCACTTTCATCTCCCAGGTCGTGTTGGAATGATCGGCACGGCCATCCGACCGGTATTTCAGGTTTTAGACCCCCGGACCCGACCTGGCAGTTCATTTAAACTAAGTGTATTTTGAAAATGAACGTTGAGCGCCGAGCTCAAACCGGGCATCCGATTTGGATTCCGTCAGTTCTGACAAGTCACTTTCATCTCCCAGGTCGTGTTGGAATGATCGGCACGGCCATCCGACCGGTATTTCAGGTTTTAGACCCCCGGACCCGACCTGGCAGTTCATTTAAACTAAGTGTATTTTGAAAATGAACGTTGAGCGCCGAGCTCAAACCGGGCATCCGATTTGGATTCCGTCAGTTCTGACAAGTCACTTTCATCTCCCAGGTCGTGTTGGAATGATCGGCATGGCCATCCGACCGGTATTTCAGGTTTTAGACCCCCGGACCCGACCTGGCAGTTCATTTAAACTAAGTGTATTTTGAAAATGAACTTTGAGCGCCGAGCTCAAACCGGGCATCCGATTTGGATTCCGTCAGTTCTGACAAGTCACTTTCATCTCCCAGGTCGTGTTGGAATGATCGGCACTGGCCATCCGACCGGTATTTCAGGTTTTAGACCCCCGGACCCGACCTGGCAGTTCATTTAAACTAAGTGTATTTTGAAAATGAACGTTGAGCGCCGAGCTCAAACCGGGCATCCGATTTGGATTCCGTCAGTTCTGACAAGTCACTTTCATCTCCCAGGTCGTGTTGGAATGATCGGCAAGGCCATCCGACCGGTATTTCAGGTTTTAGACCCCCGGACCCGACCTGGCAGTTCATTTAAACTAAGTGTATTTTGAAAATGAACGTTGAGCGCCGAGCTCAAACCGGGCATCCGATTGGATTCCGTCAGTTCTGACAAGTCACTTTCATCTCCCAGGTCGTGTTGGAATGATCGGCACGGCCATCCGATCGGTATTTCAGGTTTTAGACCCCCGGACCCGACCTGGCAGTTCATTTAAACTAAGTGTATTTGAAAATGAACGTTGAGCGCCGAGCTCAAACCGGGCATCCGATTTGGATTCCGTCAGTTCTGACAAGTCACTTTCATCTCCCAGGTCGTGTTGGAATGATCGGCACGGCCATCCGACGGTATTTCAGGTTTTAGACCCCCGGACCCGACCTGGCAGTTCATTTAAACTAAGTGTATTTTGAAAATGAACGTTGAGCGCCGAGCTCAAACCGGGCATCCGATTTGGATTCCGTCAGTTCTGACAAGTCACTTTCATCTCCCAGGTCGTGTTGGAATGATCGGCACGGCCATCCGACCGGTATTTCAGGTTTTAGACCCCCGGACCCGACCTGGCAGTTCATTTAAACTAAGTGTATTTTGAAAATGAACTTTGAGCGCCGAGCTCAAACCGGGCATCCGATTTGGATTCCGTCAGTTCTGACAAGTCACTTTCATCTCCCAGGTCATGTTGGAATGATCGGCATGGCCATCCGACCGGTATTTCAGGTTTTAGACCCCCGGACCCGACCTGGCAGTTCATTTAAACTAAGTGTATTTGAAAATGAACTTTGAGCGCCGAGCTCAAACCGGGCATCCGATTTGGATTCCGTCAGTTCTGACAAGTCACTTTCATCTCCCAGGTCGTGTTGGAATGATCGGCACTGGCCATCCGACCGGTATTTCAGGTTTTAGACCCCCGGACCCGACCTGGCAGTTCATTTAAACTAAGTGTATTTTGAAAATGAACGTTGAGCGCCGAGCTCAAACCGGGCATCCGATTTGGATTCCGTCAGTTCTGACAAGTCACTTTCATCTCCCAGGTCGTGTTGGAATGATCGGCACGGCCATCCGACCGGTATTTCAGGTTTTAGACCCCCGGACCCGACCTGGCAGTTCATTTAAACTAAGTGTAATTTGAAAATGAACGTTGAGCGCCGAGCTCAAACCGGGCATCCGATTTGGATTCCGTCAGTTCTGACAAGTCACTTTCATCTCCCAGGTCATGTTGGAATGATCGGCACGGCCATCCGACCGGTATTTCAGGTTTTAGACCCCCGGACCCGACCTGGCAGTTCATTTAAACTAAGTGTATTTTGAAAATGAACGTTGAGCGCCGAGCTCAAACCGGGCATCCGATTTGGATTCCGTCAGTTCTGACAAGTCACTTTCATCTCCCAGGTCGTGTTGGAATGATCGGCACGGCCATCCGACCGGTATTTCAGGTTTTAGACCCCCGGACCCGACCTGGCAGTTCATTTAAACTAAGTGTATTTTGAAAATGAACGTTGAGCGCCGAGCTCAAACCGGGCATCCGATTTGGATTCCGTCAGTTCTGACAAGTCACTTTCATCTCCCAGGTCGTGTTGGAATGATCGGCACGGCCATCCGACCGGTATTTCAGGTTTTAGACCCCCGGACCCGACCTGGCAGTTCATTTAAACTAAGTGTACTTTGAAAATGAACGTTGAGCGCCGAGCTCAAACCGGGCATCCGATTTGGATTCCGTCAGTTCTGACAAGTCACTTTCATCTCCCAGGTCGTGTTGGAATGATCGGCACGGCCATCCGACCGGTATTTCAGGTTTTAGACCCCCGGACCCGACCTGGCAGTTCATTTAAACTAAGTGTATTTTGAAAATGAACGTTGAGCGCCGAGCTCAAACCGGGCATCCGATTTGGATTCCGTCAGTTCTGACAAGTCACTTTCATCTCCCAGGTCGTGTTGGAATGATCGGCACGGCCATCCGACCTGTATTTCAGGTTTTAGACCCCCGGACCCGACCTGGCAGTTCATTTAAACTAAGTGTATTTTGAAAATGAACGTTGAGCGCCGAGCTCAAACCGGGCATCCGATTTGGATTCCGTCAGTTCTGACAAGTCACTTTCATCTCCCAGGTCGTGTTGGAATGATCGGCACGGCCATCCGACAGTATTTCAGGTTTTAGACCCCCGGACCCGACCTGGCAGTTCATTTAAACTAAGTGTACTTTAAAATGAACTTTGAGCGCCGAGCTCAAACCGGGCATCCGATTTGGATTCCGTCAGTTCTGACAAGTCACTTTCATCTCCCAGGTCGTGTTGGAATGATCGGCACGGCCATCCGATCGGTATTTCAGGTTTTAGACCCCCGGACCCGACCTGGCAGTTCATTTAAACTAAGTGTATTTTGAAAATGAACTTTGAGCGCCGAGCTCAAACCGGGCATCCGATTTGGATTCCGTCAGTTCTGACAAGTCACTTTCATCTCCCAGGTCGTGTTGGAACGATCGGCACGGCCATCCGATCGGTATTTCAGGTTTTAGACCCCCGGACCCGACCTGGCAGTTCATTTAAACTAAGTGTATTTTGAAAATGAACGTTGAGCGCCGAGCTCAAACCGGGCATCCGATTTGGATTCCGTCAGTTCTGACAAGTCACTTTCATCTCCCAGGTCATGTTGGAATGATCGGCATGGCCATCCGACCGGTATTTCAGGTTTTAGACCCCCGGACCCGACCTGGCAGTTCATTTAAACTAAGTGTACTTTGAAAATGAACGTTGAGCGTCGAGCTCAAACCGGGCATCCGATTTGGATTCTGTCAGTTCTGACAAGTCACTTTCATCTCCCAGGTCATGTTGGAATAATCGACACGGCCATCCGACCGGTATTTCATGTTTTAGACCCCCGGACCCGACCTGGCAGTTCATTTAAACTAAGTGTATTTTGAAAATGAACGTTGAGCGCCGAGCTCAAACCGGGCATCCGATTTGGATTCCGTCAGTTCTGACAAGTCACTTTCATCTCCCAGGTCGTTTTGGAATGATCGACACGGCCATCCGACCAGTATTTCAGGTTTTAGACCCTCGGACCCGACCTGGCAGTTCATTTAAACTAAGTGTATTTAGAAAATGAACTTTTGAGCGCCGAGCTCAAACCGGGCTTCCGATCTGGATTCCGTCAGTTCTGACAAGTCACTTTCATCTCCCAGGTCATGTTGGAACGATCGATATGGACATCCGACCGGTATTTAGGTTTTAGGCCCCCAGACCCGACCTGGCAGTTCATTTAAACTAAGTGTACTTTGAAAATGAACGTTGAGCGCCGAGCTCAAACCGGGCATCCGATTTGGATTCCGTCAGTTCTGACAAGTCACTTTCATCTCCCAGGTCGTGTTGGAACGATCGGGATGGCCATCCGACCGGTATTTCATGTTTTAGACCCCCGGTGTGACGACCCGAGGATCCAAGTACCGGAAAGGAACCGGCGCGTCTCGAATCTCGGCCCGCCAACCCACGTGCCCGAAGACTCGGAAGGGTAGAAAGGAGTGGTGTGGGGGTACAAGAGAAGCTGCAACGACCACAGAGATAGCACAATAATCCAAAATAAAATGCACATAATAATATAAATAAATAAACTGCTACAAGGTCCACAGTGTCTCATGTCCAAAAGAAAGTACAGTCAGTAGGAAAGAAAGTACAACTACACGGGGCATCACCCGGAGTACAACTACACGGGGCATCCCCCGGCTCTGGCAGACTGGCGACTAACCCTGGCTTGAGGAATCGCGCTAAAACTCGGCCACGCCTCTCGAAGACCCCGCCTCACCTGAAAAGCAGGGGTGAGCCTCATTTCATTGGCCCAGTAGGGATCCCGCGAATCCCCACCTCGCACGAGAAGAGAGAAGGCAGAAGGTAACTCTACCTAACAGGAGTACGGTAGAACCAACAAGCTGAAATAAATAAACGAAAAAGCCGTCTACTCTAACAGTACCGTACTACAGAACCTCGGTCCAACAAAACACGAGTCCACGCCTGCCACTGTACAGGAGCACCACCCACTAGAAGAACGACCGGATGCGTCCCCTGACGTCTTATACCGCATCACAAGTGTCTAGCTACTACGCCCCGGGCGTGAGACTCAGACACACAGTAACCAGAAGTAACCGCAAAACAAGGACTAGCTGAGGTCACGCTTGTCAGCGCGGGTCCGAACCCTCAGCCTCGTGTGCACACTCAGACCGTACACCCTAGGCCTGTCCTCTAGCTGGTATTTCCCCCTAAACCCGGACTCGGAAGTACGCGGGGGCCCTGCGGTAACCAGCCTACTCACCGCCTCTCTCGGGTACGCCTGTAGTGTCCCGGATCTTTCAGATCCTTCCTTGTGGGTCCCGGACCCGGTTTATCAGAGCGTCCGACTCGGTTGTGTCCGAAATTTCGTTTCGGACATCTTTCGTGTTCGGATCGGTGCGATCCGGAGTCGTTTCGGAGGCCCGGAGTGTGTCCGCGGCTTTTCCGTGCGGCTTTTCCGATTTCCGCGTACGGGTTTCGGCGAATCCTTCGGAACCCTGTAGCAGGTGAACCGGGTCGTTCACCAGCCCGCGAGTGGTACCGTTGCGATCAGCGTGTCGAGACGGTCGAGCAGGTGTACTTTTCTATTTTTCGGGATTTTTCCGATTTTCCGGATTTTCCTTATATATCATTTCTTTTTCCTTTTTACCTTTTCTTTTCTTCTTCTTCCTCCTTCCTTCACCGTGAGAGCTCCCCCTCCCCCGCGGCCGATCTTCTTCCCCCCGGGCGACCGAGACGCGGCCCCCCTCACTCCGGCAACGGCGTGGTAGCGGCGGCGGCGGCAAGGCGGTCCCGGTGGCGTGCTTTTCGCGGCGAGAGGCGGGGTATTCGTGGGAGTAAAAGCTTCATCTTTGTGATCGGCGGTGATTCGGTGGATTTCGAGCTTCCTTGAGGTAGGGGGACGAATCCTTACCCTTTTTCTAGCATTCCCCCGCGATTTCTAGGCCGTGGAGAGGTCGAGAGGGGCTAGATTCATGCCGGGAGGGTTATTTCCATGTTTGGGGTTTGAGCGCCGGATCCGTCGATTCGTGGAGTTTTTGATGAACGCGTGGAGGGTTATTTCCATGGGGGCTCTAGATGCATGCTAGGTCGTAATGGGGTGTTTCCCCATTATTTTCCCTTCACCAAAGGGGGTGAATGGGCGTGGTTTTGTGATTTTCGGCCGTAGTTCGCGAACCGGGCTCGGCCCGATGTCGCGCTATAGTCCAGTGGCGCGTTCTTGATGAACGCGCCATGTCGTCCGAGCGTGTCCGTCTGAGAAGACGAACAGTAAGGCGGTGAGGAACGCGCCTGGTTCGGGTAGCGCGATCTCCAGATCGCGCTATCCAAGACTAGCGCGTTCAGATTGAACGCGCTAGCCTTGGGCAGCGCAACAGGGAAGATCGCGCTAGCCAAAGCTAGCGCGTTCTTCGGTGTCGCGCTAGGGATACCTAGCGTGACCATCCCCTCCCCCGAACCCTGTTTTGCGGGTAGCGTGACCTCCGGTTGGATGAGTTATGGACCCGGTTGTGGCGTGTGGCCCTAGGGATGCCGTGGGCACCCAGTGAGAGCCACAGGGACGCCCGGGGTTCCCCGGAGAGTCAGTTACCTCGGTAGGGGTGCCGTGTGACTTGAGGGACGGTTGGACCTCATGCGTGTCCCCGGCACCTATGTCTATCGTATGATCATCGCGAGTCTGTGATAGTGTTTGGTCGGTGGTTCCCGTGGATTAGTCCTTACTTCCAGTGACCCTACCACTAGTCGTAGCTTTCCCACGGCACACGTGTGCTGGCTCGCCTGGGAGTGGCTGAGCGGCGTACCCGAGAGGCGGTGAGTAGGCTGGTTACCGCAGGGCCCCCGCGTACTTCCGAGTCCAGGTTTAGGGGGAAATACCAGCTAGAGGACAGGCCTAGGGCGTATGGTCTGAGTGTGCACACGAGGCTGAGGATTCGGACCCGCGCTGACGAGCGCGACCTCAGCTAGTCCTTGTTTTACGGTTACTTCTTGTTACTGAGTGTGTCTGAGTCTCACGCCCGGGGCGTAGTAGCTAGACACTGGAGACGCGGTATAAGACGTCAGGGGACGCATCCGGTCGTTCTTCTAGTGGGTGGAGCTCCTGTTCACTGGCAGGCGTGGACTCGCGTTTTGTGGGACCGAGGTTCCGTAGTGCGGTACTGTTAGAATAGACGGTTTTTTCCGTTTAATTACTTTAGCTTGTCGGCTCCGCCGTACTCTTGTTTAGTAGGGTTGTCTTCTTCTTTCTCTTTTCCGTGCGAGGTGGGGATTCGCGGGATCCCTACTAGGCCAATGAGATGAGGCTCACCCCTGCTCTTCAGGTGAGGCGGGGTCGACGGGAGGCGCGGCCGAGTTTCAGCGTGGTTCTTCTAGCCGGGGTTAGTCGCCAGTCTGCCAGAGCCGGGGGATGCCCCGTGTAGTTGTACTCCGGGGGATCCCCCGTATAGTTGTACTCCGGGGGATGCCCCGTGTTGTTGTACTTTCTTTCCCGTTGACTGTACTTTCCTTTGGACATGAGACACTGTGGACCTTGTAACAGTTTATTTATGTATATTATTATGTGCATTTCCTTTTGATTATTGTGCTATCTCTGTGGACGTTGCAGCTTCTCTTATACCCCACACCACTCCTTTCTACCCTTCCGAGTCTTCGGGCTCGTGGGTTGGCGGGCCGAGATTCGAGACGCGCCGGTTCCTTTCCGGTACTCGGATCCTCGGGTCGTCACAGCTGGTATCAGAGCGAGGTTATGGAGGTATATCGGAACTTGGAACGGATTGCAGTGGTCCAGAAGGTCCATGAATGTCCTGTACAGTCGGCGACTGGCTTAGGGTCGTGTGTTTTATTGATTTCCGGCTGCTTTTCTTTGATGCCAGGTGTGTTATGGCGCCACAGAGGAGGACTCGTGCCCAGCAGGGAGAGTCTAGTGGTGGTCCAGAGGAGCATAGCAGGGCTTCAATTTCCGAGGGTGTATCTAGAGATGCGAGAGCTCCAGGGATGGATGATTTCTTCCGAGGCATGTTTGATTATGTGTTTCAGCAGCGGCAGGGAGGTCAGCAGCAGGGAGGTCACCAGCAGCAGGGTGGCGAAGCTAGTGAGGATCAGGCTCGAGGTGGTCGCGGTCGTGTGTTGAAGGAGTTTTTTCTGTATCAGCCTCCTTCTTTCAGTGGGCAGCCAGATCCTGAGGTGGCCAGAGAGTGGCTGGATGATGTTCAGCGGATTTTCAGTGCGATGGAGTGTTCTGAGGAGGAACAGGTAGCGTTGGCTACTCATCGTCTTCAGGGTTCGGCCCGTACTTGGTGGACGTCAGAGTGGGGTTCAGTGTTCCAGTCTCGTCCTCTTCGGCAGATCGCGTGGCAGGAGTTCGTTACGGCTTTCGAGCGTGCCTTTTGTCCGTCTTTTGTCAGGTCGCAGAGGTTGCGAGAGTTCATGGAGCTGACTCAGGGTGACATGACGGTGATGCAGTACCGTGCCAGGTTTATCGAGTTGGGCCGTTATGCTCCTCATATCATGGCAGATGAGGAGGTGAAGACCGATCAGTTTGTTGGTGGTCTGAGGCTAGAGCTGAGGCATCATCTTCTTGCGTCAGGATTGACCACTTTGGATGCGGCGTGCAAGGCAGCATCGGCACTGGAGAGAGATTTACAGAAGGTTCGAGGGCAGGGCAGTGCTAGTCAGGTGCAGGCAGGTTTTGTCCAGCCGTCAGCAGTGCTGCAGCAGAGTACCGTCCAGCTCTCGGCAGGTGGTTCCGTGGCGACGCAGTCTGTGGCTCCTGTGCCAGAGTCTTCGTCCTTTGGCTCTAGGCTCAAGAAGTTACTCAAGGAGGCAGGCCTCGGCGGGAGATGACAGGGTAAGAAGGGGCAGTCACAGCAGGAGTCGTCGGCCAGTGATCAGCAGTCCGTAGCCTTGCAGCGCCAGGGGTCGGTGTCAGGTGCTCGGGGCGGTTGTCCCAAGTGCGGCGGTTCTCATCCAGGTAGACCGTGTTCGACGCCCGTGATTTGCTTCAGGTGCGACCAGCCAGGGCACATGGCACGTGACTGTCCGCAGAGACCACGCCAGCCGCACGAGCTTCAGCAGCAGCAGCAGTTTCAGCCCCAGCAGTCATCAGCACAGCCGCAGCAGTACCATCAGCAGGGACAGTTTTCTCAGTTGTCACGGTCAGCTACTGTGGGGAGGCAGAGATCCCGAGGCAGAGTGACTCATCTGACCAGGCAGAGGCTGAGGCATCGCATTTGGTGGAAGGTACTCTTTCGATTTTGGGTTGTGCGGCTCGTGTTTTGTTCGATTCAGGTGCTTCTCATTCGTTCATCTCGGAGGTTTTCGCTCAGAGCGTGGAGGACCCAGTGACCGAGGTGTCATGTGACTTGGCGGTAGAGTTGCCTTCCGAGGACTTCATGGTCACCCCGTACTGCTTTGAGAAGGTACCCGTGTGGGTGGAAGGGCGGAGTTTGCAGGCTAGACTCTACGCGCTACCGCTTCAGGACTTTGATGTGATTTTAGGCATGGATTGGCTTGAGGCTCATCATGCCTTGGTGGATTGCGGCTCGAAGAAGGTCTACTTCCGACAGCTTCATGGACCCACCTTCTATTTCCAAGGTATTCGGTCTTCCTCTTCCCGCTTGCTTATTTCGGCTATTCGTGCGCGTCGTTTGCTTGATGCAGGTTGTCAGGGCTTTCTCGCATCCGTGGTTTTGGTCGAGCGGCAGGGTCCTGAGGTAGATGATGTTCCTATCGTGTGCGAGTTCCCGATGTTTTTCCCGAGGAGCTACCAGGGTTGCCACCGCAGCGAGAGATTGATTTCGTGATTGAGGTGGTGCCAGGTGCGGCGCCTATGTCGAAGGCCCCTTATCGAATGGCGCCTGCCGAGTTGCGAGAGCTGAAGGTGCAATTACAGGAGTTGCTGGCCAAGGGGTATATTCGTCCTAGTTATTCCCCGTGGGGTGCGCCGGTGTTGTTCGTGAAGAAGAAGGATGGTAGTTTGAGGCTGTGCATCGACTACCGTCAGTTGAACCAGGTGACTGTTAAGAATAAGTATCCGTTGCCGCGGATTGATGACTTGTTCGATCAGCTTCAGTCGGCCCAGGTGTTTTCGAGGATCGATTTGAGATCGGGCTACTATCAGCTGCGGATCCGAGAGTCGGACATGGAGAAGACGACGTTTCGGTCGAGGTATGGGCATTATGAGTTCTTGGTGATGCCGTTTGGGCTCACCAATGCCCCCGCAGCGTTTATGGACTTGATGCATAGGGTGTTTCGTCCGTACTTGGACCGATTTATGGTCGTGTTTGTGGACGATATCCTTGTGTATTCGCGGTCTGCTGAGGAGCATGTGCAGCATTTGAGAGCGGTATTGCAGACCCTGCGCGATCACCAGTTGTATGCCAAGTACAGCAAGTGCGAGTTCTGGCTCCGAGAGGTGCACTTTATGGGACATGTTATTTCTGGTGATGGTGTTTCCGTGGACCCGGCCAAGGTCGAGGCGGTGGTGCAGTGGCCGAGGCCGAGTTCTGTCACGGAGATTCGGAGTTTCTTGGGGCTTGCAGGCTATTATCGGAGATTTATTCAAGATTTCTCTCGTATTGCGGCACCGATGACCAGGCTTACGCGGAAGGAGGTACCGTTCGTCTGGACGGAGGAGTGTGAGCGGAGCTTCATGGAGCTAAAGAGATTGCTTACCACTGCTCCAGTTTTGGTGTTGCCATCTGGCTCGGGTGGTTTCGTGGTGTGTACGGATGCTTCCGGGGTAGGCCTCAGTGCTGTGTTGATGCAGCATGGGAGAGTGGTGGCGTATGCGTCGCGGCAGTTGAAGCCACATGAGGCGAACTACCCTACTCATGATCTTGAGTTGGCAGCGGTGATCTTTGCTCTGAAGATTTGGAGGCATTATTTGTACGGCGAGCGGTTTGAGCTCTTCACTGATCATCAGAGTTTGAGGTATGTGTTCACGCAGAAGGACCTTAACCTCAGACAGAGGAGATGGATGGAGTACATGAATGATTATGATGTTACTCTGTCATATCAGCCTGGCAGGATGAACGTCGTGGCTGATGCTCTGAGCAGGAGGGTAACGATCAGTCAGATGTTGTTGAGGAAGTGGAAGCTTTGGGAGCAAGTCCCGGCCATGACTTTTAGGCTCAAGGTCCCTCAGGACCAGGGTTCGGCTGTCCTTGCGAGTCTGACTGTCACGCCCGCGGTGCGTCGACAGGTGACTGAGGCCCAGCGAGCGGACCCCGAGCTACCCCGTATTCTGTCGATGGCCGAGGTGGAGTTTGGTGAGGATGGAGCTGTGAGATTCAGAGGTAGGTTGTACGTGCCGTTCGAGGGGCAGGTGTGGCGTACTGTATTGCGTGAGGCTCATGGGAGTCGGTATGCCGTGCACCCCGGATCGGCTAAGATGTACCAGAACCTGAAGTGGCAGTTTTGGTGGCCTGGCTTGAAGAGAGATGTGGCGGAATTTGTGGCCAAGTGTTTGACCTGTCAACAGGTGAAGGCTGAGCACCAGCGACCAGGAGGCACACTTCAGCCCTTGGATGTTCATGCTTAGAAGTGGGACCACGTGACCACTGATTTTGTGGTTGGATTACCGAGGACGTCCAGTGGGGAGGATAGTATCTGGTTGCTAGTGGATAGACTGACGAAGACGGCGCGATTGCTGCCGGTCAAGGTCAGTTGGAGCGTGCAGCGTTT
The DNA here is from genome assembly GCA_022559845.1 of Amorphophallus konjac. Classification (NCBI taxonomy): domain Eukaryota; kingdom Viridiplantae; phylum Streptophyta; class Magnoliopsida; order Alismatales; family Araceae; genus Amorphophallus; species Amorphophallus konjac. The sequence continues at coordinate 137,320 of JAHNEJ010000084.1, forward strand.
GGCTCGTCTGTACGCGGAGCGGATAGTTCCGTTGCATGGAGTCCCTATCTCCATTGTATCGGATCGTGACCCCCGTTTTACTTCTGGATTCTGGAGGAACTTCCAGAAGGCTCTATGTAGTGTCCCGGATCTTTCGGATCCTTCGTTATGGGTCCCGGATCTGGTTTGTCAGGGCGTTCGACCCTGTTGTGTCTGAAATTTCATTTCGGACATCTTTCGTGTTCGGATCGGCGCGATCCGGAGTCGTTTCGGAGGCCCGGAGTGTGTCCGCGGCTTTTCCGTACGTGTTTTCCGATTTCCGCGTACGGGTTTCGGCGAATCCTTCGGAACCCTGTAGCGGGTGAACTGGGTCGTTCACCAGCCCGCGAGTGGTACCGTTGCGATCAGCGCGTCGAGACGGTCGAGGAGGCGTATTTTTCTATTTTTTGGGATTTTTCCGATTTTTTGGATTTTCCTTATATATCAATTCTTTTTCTTTTTCCTTTTTACCTTTTCTTTTCTTCTTCTTCCGCCTTCCTTCACCGTGAGAGCTCCCCCTCCCCCGCGGCCGATCTTCTTCCCCCCGGGCGACCGAGACGCGGCCCCCCTCACTACGGCAACGGCGTGGTAGCGGCGGCGGCGGCAAGGCGGTCCCGGTGGCGTGCTTTTCGCGGCGAGAGGCGGGGCGTTCGTGGGAGTTAAAGCTTCATCTTTGTGATCGGCGGTGATTCGGTGGATTTCGAGCTTCCTTGAGGTAGGGGGACGAATCCTTACCCTCTTTCTAGCATTCCCCGTGATTTCTAGGCCGTGGAGAGGCCGAGAGGGGCTAGTTTCATGCCGGGAGGGTTATTTCCATGATTGGGGTTTGAGCGCCGGATCCGTCGATTCGTGAGGGTTTTGATCGATTTGGGGGTCCTAGATGCATGCTAGGGCATTGTGGGATGATTCCCCATTGTTTTCTCTTCACCAGGAGTGGTGAATGGGCGTGGATCTACGTTTTTAGGCGTGTTTCGCGAAACCGGGCTCGGCCCGTTGTCGCGCTATAGTCCAGTGGCGTGTTCTTGATGAACGCGCTGTGTCGTCCGAGCGTGTCCGTCGGAGAAGACGAACAGTAAGGCGGTGGGGAACGCGCCTGGTTCGGGTAGCGTGATGTCCAGATCGCGCTACCCAAAGCTAGCGCGTTCAGGTGTGAACGCGCTGGCTTTGGGCAGCGCGACATGGAAGATCGCGCTAGCCGTAGCCAGCGTGTTCTTCGGTGTCGCGCTAGGGATACCCAGCGCGACCATTCCCCCTCCCCCGAACCGCATTTTGCGGGTAGCGTGACCTTCGGTTGAGTGAGTTATGGACCCGGTTGTGGCGTATGGCCCTAGGGATGCCGTGGGCACCCAGTGAGAGCCACAGGGGCGCCCGGGGTTTTCGGAAGAATCAGTTACCTCGGTAGGGGTGCCGCGTGACTTGAGGGACGGTTGGACCTCATGCGTGTCCCCGGCATCCGTACCTATCGTATGGTCATCGAGAGTCTGTGTTAGTGCTTGGTCGGTGGTTTCTATGGATTAGTCCTTACTTCCAGTGACCTGTCCACTAGTCGTAGCTTCCTGCGCACGCGTGTGCGGACCCACCCGGGAGTGGTGGAGAGCGAGACCCAGTGTGACGCGGTTTTTAGGCTGGTTACCGTAGGGCCCCTTGCCTTTGCCACCAGAGTCCGGTGGGGGGGAAAACCAGCTAGAGGACCCGACCTAGAGCAGATGGTCTGTGTGTGCACACGTAGTTGGGGGCTTGGGACACGCACTAACGAGTGCGACCCCAGCTAGTCCTTGTTGTGTGGTACTTGTTGCGTGTCTGAGTCTCACGCCTGGGGCGTAGTAGCTAGACACTTGTGACGCGGTGTAAGACGTCAGGGGACGCATCCGGTCGTTCTTCTTGTGGATGGTGCTCATGTTCACTGGCAGGCGTGGACTCGTGTTTTGTTGGACCGAGGTTCCGTACTACGGTACCGTTAGAGTAGATGACTTTTCCGTTTATTTACTTTAGCTTGTCGGTTCTACCGTACTCTCGCTTGGTAGGGTTGTCTTTTTCTTCCTCATTTTCCGTGTGAGGTGGGGATTCGCGGGATCCCTATTGGGCCAATGAGATGAGGCTCACCCCTGCTCTTCAGGTGAGGCGGGGTCGGCGGGAGGCGCGGCCGAGTTTCAGCGTGGGTCTTCCAGCCAGGGTTAGTTGCCAGTCTGCCAGAGCCGGGGGATGCCCCGCGTAGTTGTACTCCGGGGGATGTCCCGTGTTGTTGTACGCCGGGGGATGCCCCGTGTTGTTGTACTTTTTCCTGTTGACTGTACTTTCCTTGGACATGAGACACTGTGGACCTTGTAGCAGTTGATTTATTTATTATTATGTGCATTTCCTTTTGATTATTGTGCTATCTCTGTGGACGTTGCAGCTTCTCTTATACCCCACACCACTCCTTTCTACCCTTCCGAGTCTTCGGGCTCGTGGGTTGGCGGGCCGAGATTCGAGACGCGCCGGTTCCTTTCCGATACTCGGATCCTCGGGTCGTCACAGCTGGTATCAGAGCGAGGTTCTGGAGGTATATCGGAACTTGGAACGAATTGCAGTGGTCCACAAGGTCCATGAATGTCCTGTACAGTCGGCGACTGGCTTAGGGTCGTGTGTTTTATTGATTTCTGGTGCTTTTCTTGATGCCAGGTGTGTTATGGCGCCACGGAGAAGGACTCGTGCCCAGCAGGGAGAGTCTAGTGGTGGTCCAGAGGAGCAGAGCAGGGCTTCGATTTCCGAGGGTGTATCTAGAGATGCGAGAGCTCCAGGGATGGACGATTTCTTCCGAGGCATGTTTGAGTATGTGTTTCAGCAGCGGCAGGGAGGTCAGCAGAGGAGGTCATCAGCAGCAGGGTGGCGAAGCTGGTGAGGATCAGGCTCGAGGTGGTCGCGGTCGTATGCTGAAGGAGTTTTTGCTGTATCAGCCTCCTTCTTTTGGTGGGCAGTCAGATCCTGAGGTGGCCAGAGAGTGGCTGGATGATGTGCAGCGGATTTTCAGTGCGATGGAGTGTCCCGAGGAGGAGCAGGTAGCATTGGCTACTCATCGTCTTCAGGGACCGGCTCGTACTTGGTGGACGTCAGAGTGGGGTTCAGTGTTCCAGTCTCGTCCTCTTCGACAGATTGCGTGGCAGGAGTTCGTCACGGCCTTCGAGCGTGCATTCTGTCCGTCTTTTGTCAGGTCGCAGAGGTTGCGAGAGTTCATGGAGTTGACTCAGGGTGACATGACGGTGATGGAGTACCGTGCCAGGTTTATCGAGTTGGGCCGTTATGCTCCTCATATTATGGCAGACGAGGAGGTGAAGACCGATCAGTTTGTTGGTGGTCTGAGGCTAGAGTTGAGGCATCATCTTCTTGCGTCGGGTTTGACTAGTTTGGATGCGGCATGTAAGGCAGCAGCGGCGCTGGAGAGAGATTTGCAGAAGGTTCGAGGGCAGAGCAGTGCTAGTCAGGTGCAGGCAGATTTCAGCCAGTCGACAGGGATGCAGCAGCAGAGTACCGTCCAGCTCTCAGCAGGTGGATCAGTGGCGACACAGACTGCGGCTCCGGCGCCAGGTTCATCCTTCAAGTCGAAGCTTAAGAAGTTGCTTAAGGAAGCTGGTTTTAGCAAGAGGCGTCAGGATCGTAAGGAGTCGGGGCAGGAGTCGTTGGGCAGTGTTCAGCAGCCGGTGGCTTTTCAGCGTCAAGGGTTCGATGACCGGTTCGCGGGATGGCTGTCCCAGGTGCGGTGGTTCTCATCCAGGCAGACCGTGTTCGGCGCCTGTGGTTTGCTTCAGGTGCGACCAGCCAGGGCACATGGCACGTGACTGTCCGCAGAGACCGCGCCAGCCGCACGAGTTTCAGCAGCAGCAGCAGTTTCGGCCCCAGCAGTCGTCAGCACAGCCGCAGCAGGGACAGTTCCCTCAGTTGGCACGGTCAGCTACTATGGGTGGGTAGAGATCCCGAGGCAGAGTGACTCATCTGACCAGGGCGGAGGCTGAGGCATCGCATTTGGTGGAAGATACTCTCTCGATTTTGGGTTGTGCGGCTCGTGTTTTGTTCGATTCAGGTGCTTCTCATTCGTTCATCTCGGAGGTTTTCGCTCAGAGCGTGGAGCATCCAGTGACCGAGGTGTCCTGTGACTTGGCAGTAGAGTTGCCTACCTGTGACTTCATGGTCACCCCGTACTGCTTTGAGAAGGTACCTGTGTGGGTGGAAGGGCGGAGTTTACCGGCTAGACTCTATGCGTTACCTCTTCAGGACTTTGATGTGATTTTGGGCATGGATTGGCTCGAGGCTCATCATGCCTTGGTGGATTGTGGCTCGAAGAAGGTCTACTTCCGACAGCCTCGTGGACCCACCTTCTATTGCTAAGGTATTCGGTCTTCCTCTTCCCGCTTGCTTATTTCGGCTATTCGTGCGCGTCGTTTGGTTGATGCAGGTTATCAGGGCTTTCTCGCATCCGTGGTTTTGGTCGAGCGGCAGGGTCCTGAGGTAGAGGACATTTGATGCGGGACGGACACGGGAGACGACACTATACAGTGCCACCCTCGGACTCTAAATGAAGACGCGACCAGCAATACACACCAGGGAGACACTAAGCCCGACACTACGAGGCGGGGTCGGCGGGAGGCGCGGCCGAGTTTCAGCGTGGGTCTTCCAGCCAGGGTTAGTTGCCAGTCTGCCAGAGCCGGGGGATGCCCCGCGTAGTTGTACTCCGGGGGATGTCCCGTGTTGTTGTACGCCGGGGGATGCCCCGTGTTGTTGTACTTTTTCCTGTTGACTGTACTTTCCTTGGACATGAGACACTGTGGACCTTGTAGCAGTTGATTTATTTATTATTATGTGCATTTCCTTTTGATTATTATGCTATCTCTGTGGACGTTGCAGCTTCTCTTATACCCCACACCACTCCTTTCTACCCTTCCCAGTCTTCGGGCTCGTGGGTTGGCGGGCCGAGATTCGAGACGCGCCGGTTCCTTTCCTGTACTCGGATCCTCGGGTCGTCACAGCTGGTATCAGAGCGAGGTTGTGGAGGTATATCGGAACTTGGAACGAATTGCAGTGGTCCACAAGGTCCATGAATGTCCTGTACAGTCGGCGACTGGCTTAGGGTCGTGTGTTTTATTGATTTCTGGTGCTTTTCTTGATGCCAGGTGTGTTATGGCGCCACGGAGAAGGACTCGTGCCCAGCAGGGAGAGTCTAGTGGTGGTCCAGAGGAGCAGAGTAGGGCTTCGATTTTCGAGGGTGTATCTAGAGATGCGAGAGCTCCAGGGATGGACGATTTCTTCCGAGGCATGTTTGAGTATGTGTTTCAGCAGCGGCAGGGAGGTCAGCAGCAGGAGGTCATCAGCAGCAGGGTGGCGAAGCTGGTGAGGATCAGGCTCGAGGTGGTCACGGTCGTGTGCTGAAGGAGTTTTTGCTGTATCAGCCTCCTTCTTTTGGTGGGCAGTCAGATCCTGAGGTGGCCAGAGAGTGGCTGGATGATGTGCAGCGGATTTTCAGTGCGATGGAGTGTCCCGAGGAGGAGCAGGTAGCATTGGCTACTCATCGTCTTCAGGGACCGGCTCGTACTTGGTGGACGTCAGAGTGGGGTTCAGTGTTCCAGTCTCATCCTCTTCGACAGATTGCGTGGCAGGAGTTCGTCACGGCCTTCGAGCGTGCATTCTGTCCGTCTTTTGTCAGGTCGCAGAGGTTGCGAGAGTTCATGGAGCTGACTCAGGGTGACATGACGGTGATGGAGTACCATGCCAGGTTTATCGAGTTGGGCCGTTATGCTCCTCATATTATGGCAGACGAGGAGGTGAAGACCGATCAGTTTGTTGGTGGTCTGAGGCTAGAGTTGAGGCATCATCTTCTTGCGTCGGGTTTGACTAGTTTGGATGCGGCATGTAAGGCAGCAGCGGCGCTGGAGAGAGATTTGCAGAAGGTTCGAGGGCAGAGCAGTGCTAGTCAGGTGCATGCAGATTTCAGCCAGCCGACAAGGATGCAGCAGCAGAGTACCGTCCAGCTCTCAGCAGGTGGATCAGTGGCGACACAGACTGCGGCTCCGGCGCCAGGTTCATCTTCAAGTCGAAGCTTAAGAAGTTGCTTAAGGAAGCTGGTTTTAGCAAGAGGCGTCAGGATCATAAGGAGTCGGGGCAGGAGTCGTTGGGCAGTGTTCAGCAGCCGGTGGCTTTTCAGCGTCAGGGTTCGATGACCGGTTCGCGGGATGGCTGTCCCAGGTGCGGTGGTTCTCATCCAGGCAGACCGTGTTCGGCGCCCGTGGTTTGCTTCAGGTGCGACCAGCCAGGGCACATGGCACGTGACTGTCCGCAGAGACCACGCCAGCCGCACGAGTTTCAGCAGCAGCAGCAGTTTCGGCCCCAGCAGTCGTCAGCACAGCCGCAGCAGGGACAGTTCCCTCAGTTGGCACGGTCAGCTACTATGGGTGGGCAGAGATCCCGAGGCAGAGTGACTCATCTGACCAGGGCGGAGGCTGAGGCATCGCATTTGGTGGAAGATACTCTCTCGATTTTGGGTTGTGCGGCTCGTGTTTTGTTCGATTCAGGTGCTTCTCATTCGTTCATCTCGGAGGTTTTCGCTCAGAGCGTGGAGTATCCAGTGACCGAGGTGTCCTGTGACTTGGCGGTAGAGTTGCCTACCGGTGACTTCATGGTCACCCCGTACTGCTTTGAGAAGGTACCTGTGTGGGTGGAAGGGCGGACTTGCCGGTTAGACTCTACGCGTTACCGCTTCAGGACTTCGATGTGATTTTGGGCATGGATTGGCTCGAGGCTCATCATGCCTTGGTGGATTGTGGCTCGAAGAAGGTCTACTTCCGACAGCCCCGTGGACCCACCTTCTATTTCCAAGGTATTCGGTCTTCCTCTTCCCGCTTGCTTATTTCGGCTTTCGTGCGCGTCGTTTGCTTGATGCAGGTTGTCAGGGCTTTCTCGCATCCGTGGTTTTGGTCGAGCGGCAGGGTCCTGAGGTAGAGGACATTCCTGTCGTGTGCGAGTTTCCTGATGTTTTCCCCGAGGAGCTACCAGGGATGCCACCGCAGCGAGAGATTGATTTCGTGATTGAGGTGGTTCGGGTACGGCGCCTATGTCGAAGGCCCCTTATCGGATGGCGCCTGCTGAGTTGCGAGAGCTGAAGGCGCAGTTGCAGGAGTTGCTGGCCAAGGGGTATATTCGTCCTAGTTATTCCCCGTGGGGTGCGCCAGTTTTGTTTGTGAAGAAGAAGGATGGTAGTTTGAGGCTGTGCATCGACTACCGTCAGTTAAACCAGGTGACTGTCAAGAACAGGTATCCGTTGCCGCGGATTGATGACTTGTTCGATCAGCTTCAGTCGGCCCAGGTGTTTTCGAGGATCGATTTGAGATCGGGTTATTACCAGCTGCGGATCCGAGAGTCGGACGTGGAGAAGACGGCGTTCGATCGAGGTATGGGCATTATGAGTTCTTGGTGATGCCGTTCGGGCTCACCAATGCCCCCGCAGCGTTTATGGACTTGATGCATAGGGTTTTTCGTCCGTACTTGGACCAGTTTGTGGTCGTGTTCGTGGACGATATCCTTGTGTATTCGCGGTCTGCTGAGGAGCATGTGCATCACTTGAGGGTGGTGTTGCAGGCCCTGCGCAGTCACCAGTTGTATGCGAAGCTCAGCAAGTGCGAGTTCTGGCTTCGTGAGGTGCACTTTTTGGGGCACGTGATTTCTGGTGAGGGTGTTTCCGTGGACCCGGCCAAGGTCGAGGCGGTGGTGCAGTGGCCGAGGCCGAGTTCTGTCACGGAGATTCGGAGTTTCTTGGGGCTTGCAGGTTATTATCGGCGGTTTATTCAGGATTTCTCTCGTATTGCGGCCCCGATGACCAGGCTTACGCGGAAGGAGGTGCAGTTTGTCTGGACGGAGGAGTGTGAACGGAGCTTCATGGAGCTGAAGAGATTGCTGACCACTGCTCCAGTTTTGGTGTTGCCGTCTGGCTCGGGTGGTTTCGTGGTGTGTACAGATGCTTCCGGGGTAGGTCTCGGTGCTGTGTTGATGCAGCATGGGAGAGTCGTGGCGTATGCGTCGCGGCAGTTGAAGCCACATGAGGCGAACTACCCTACTCATGATCTTGAGTTGGCAGCGGTGATCTTCGCTCTGAAGATTTGGAGGCATTATTTGTACGGCGAGCGGTTTGAGCTCTTCACTGATCACCAGAGTTTGAGGTATGTGTTCACGCAGAAGGACCTTAACCTCAGACAGAGGAGATGGATGGAGTACATGAAGGATTATGACGTTACTCTGTCTTATCAGCCTGGCAGGATAACGTCGTGGCTGATGCTCTGAGCAGGAGGGTAACGGTCAGTCAGATGTTGTTGAGGAAGTGGAAGCTTTGGGAGCAGGTCCCGGCCATGACTTTTAGGCTCAAGGTCCCTCAGGACCAGGGTTCGGCTGTCCTTGCAAGTCTGACTGTCACGCCCGCGGTGCGTCGACAGGTGACTGAGGCCCAGCGAGCGGACCCCGAGCTACCCCGTATTCTGTCGATGGCCGAGGTGGAGTTTGGCGAGGATGGAGCTATGAGGTTCAGAGGTAGATTGTAAGTGCCAGTCGAGGGGCAGGTACGGCGTACGGTTTTGCGTGAGGCTCATGGGAGTCGGTACGCCGTGCACCCCGGATCGGCTAAGATGTACCAGAACCTGAAGAGGCAGTTTTGGTGGCCTGGCATGAAGAGAGATGTTGCGGAATTTGTGGCCAGGTGTTTGACCTGTCAGCAGGTGAAGGCTGAGCACCAGCGACCAGGAGGCACACTTCAGCCCTTGGATGTTCCTGCTTGGAAGTGGGACCATGTGACCACTGATTTTGTGGTTGGACTACCGAGGACGTCCAGTGGGGAGGATAGTATCTGGTTGCTAGTGGATAGACTGACGAAGACGGCGCGATTGCTGCCGGTCAAAGTCAGTTGGAGCGTGCAGCGTTTGGCTCGGTTGTATGTGGAGCGGATCGTCCTGTTGCATGGAGTTCCTATCTCTATCGTGTCCGATCGTGACCCCCGTTTCACTTCTGGATTCTGGAGGAGCTTCCAGAAGGCTCTAGGCACTGAGTTGGCATTCAGCTCGGCCTATCATCCTCAGTCGGACGGTCAGTCTGAGCGGACCATTCAGACTTTGGAGGACATGCTGCGAGCGTGTTGCTTGGAGTGGCAGGGGAGTTGGACCCACCATCTGCCATTAGTGGAGTTTGCCTACAACAACAGCTATCATTCGAGCATCGGTATGGCTCCCTATGAGGCGTTGTATGGGCGACCTTGTCGGACTCCGCTTGATTGGTTCGAGGTGGGCGGGCGTGCTTTGACCGGGCCAGAGTTGGTGCAGCAGTGTGTTGAGGTGGTGCATCTCGTTCGGCAGAAGATGTTGGCAGCTCAGAGCCGGCAGAAGAGTTATGCCGATCGGAGGAGGCGACCCCTCAGCTTTGCTGTGGGAGATCGAGTTTTCTTGAGAGTGTCTCCCATGAAGGGCGTGATGCGCTTCGGTAGGCGTGGGAAGTTGAGTCCCCGCTATGTTGGTCCCTTCCCATCGTTGAGCGTGTTGGGGAAGTTGCTTATCGGTTGCAGCTACCTCCGGAGCTTTCCGCCGTGCATGATGTGTTCCACGTGTCGATGCTTCGGAAGTATATGCCCGATGACTCTCATGTTCTCGAGGATGCCGTTTGGCCTGATGTGACCCCAGATCTGTCCCTTCCGGAGTTTCCTGTTCGCATTGAGGATCGGCGAGAGCAGCGCCTGCGGAACAAGGTTATTCCTCTGGTTAAGGTGGTCTGGCAGCGTCATTCTGGCGGCGAGGCATCTTGGGAGCGCGAGGATGAGATGCGGGAGTTGTATCCTTATTTGTTTGTGTGAGTCTTTCCCCCGTCCTTGTGCCTTGTCCTTGAATTTCGAGGATGAAATTCGTTTAAGGGGGGAGGGCTGTAGTGTCCCGGATCTTTCGGATCCTTCGTTATGGGTCCCGGATCTGGTTTATCAGGGCGTTCGACCCTGTTGTGTCTGAAATTTCGTTTCGGACATCTTTCGTGTTCGGATCGGCGCGATCCGGAGTCGTTTCGGAGGCCCGGAGTGTGTCCGCGGCTTTTCCGTACGTGTTTTCCGATTTCCGCGTACGGGTTTCGGCGAATCCTTCGGAACCCTGTAGCGGGTGAACTGGGTCGTTCACCAGCCCGCGAGTGGTACCGTTGCGATCAGCGCGTCGAGACGGTCGAGGAGGCGTATTTTTCTATTTTTCGGGATTTTTCCGATTTTTCGGATTTTCCTTATATATCAATTCTTTTTCTTTTCCTTTTACCTTTTCTTTTCTTCTTCTTCCTCCTTCCTTCACCGTGAGAGCTCCCCCTCCCCCGCGGCCGATCTTCTTCCCCCCGGGCGACCGAGACGCGGCCCCCCTCACTACGGCAACGGCGTGGTAGCGGCGGCGGCGGCAAGGCGGTCCCGGTGGCGTGCTTTTCGCGGCGAGAGGCGGGGCGTTCGTGGGAGTTAAAGCTTCATCTTTGATTCGGCGGTGATTCGGTGGATTTCGAGCTTCCTTGAGGTAGGGGGATGAATCCTTACCCTCTTTCTAGCATTCCCCGTGATTTCTAGGCCGTGGAGAGGCCGAGAGGGGCTAGATTCATGCCGGGAGGGTTATTTCCATGTTTGGGGTTTGAGCGCCGGATCCGTCGATTCGTGAGGGTTTTGATCGATTTGGGGGTCCTAGATGCATGCTAGGGCTGTTGTGGGGTGATTCCCCATTGTTTTCCCTTCACCAGGAGTGGTGAATGGGCGTGGATCTACGTTTTTGGGCGTGTTTCGCGAAACCGGGCTCGGCCCGTTGTCGCGCTATAGTCAGTGGCGCGTTCTTGATGAACGCGCTGTGTCGTCCGAGCGTGTCCGTCAGAGAAGACGAACAGTAAGGCGGTGGGAACGCGCCTGGTTCGGGTAGCGCGATGTCCAGATCGCGCTACCCAAAGCTAGCGCGTTCAGGTGTGAACGCGCTGGCTTTGGGCAGCGCGACATGGAAGATCGCGCTAGCCGTAGCTAGTGCGTTCTTCGGTGTCGCGCTAGGGATACCTAGCGCGACCATCCCCTCCCCCGAACCGCGTTTTTGCGGGTAGCGTGACCTCGGTTGAGTGAGTTATGGACCCGGTTGTGGCGTGTGGCCCTAGGGATGCCGTGGGCACCCAGTGAGAGCCACAGGGGCGCCCGGGGTTCCCGGAGAGTCAGTTACCTCGGTAGGGGTGCCGCGTGACTTGAGGGACGGTTGGACCTCATGCGTGTCCCCGGCATCCGTACCTATCGTATGGTCATCGAGAGTCTGTGTTAGGGCTTGGTCGGTGGTTTCTGTGGATTAGTCCTTACTTCCAGTGACCTGTCCACTAGTCGTAGCTTCTGCGCACGCGTGTGCGGACCCACCCGGGAGTGGTGGAGAGCGAGACCCAGTGTGACGCGGTTTTTAGGCTGGTTACCGTAGGGCCCCTTGCCTTTGCCACCAGAGTCCGGTGGGGGGGAAAACCAGCTAGAGGACCCGACCTAGAGCAGATGGTCTGTGTGTGCACACGTAGTTGGGGGCTTAGGGCACGCACTGACGAGTGCGACCCCAGCTAGTCCTTGTTGTGGTACTTGTTGCGTGTCTGAGTCTCACGCCGGGGCGTTGTAGCTAGACACTTGTGACGCGGTGTAAGACGTCAGGGGACGCATCCGGTCGTTCTTCTTGTGGATGGTGCTCCTGTTCACTGGCAGGCGTGGACTCGTGTTTTGTTGGACCGAGGTTCCGTACTACGGTACCGTTAGAGTAGACGACTTTTCCGTTTATTTACTTTAGCTTGTCGGTTCTACCGTACTCTCGCTTGGTAGGGTTGTCTTCTTCTTCCTCGTTTTCCGTGCGAGGTGGGGATTCGCGGGATCCCTACTGGGCCAATGAGATGAGGCTCACCCCTGCTCTTCAGGTGAGGCGGGGTCGGCGGGAGGCGCGGCCGAGTTTCAGCGTGGGTCTTCCAGCCAGGGTTAGTTGCCAGTCTGCCAGAGCCGGGGGATGCCCCGCGTAGTTGTACTCCGGGGGATGCCCCGTGTTGTTGTACGCCGGGGGATGCCCCGTGTAGTTGTACTTTTTCCTGTTGACTGTACTTTCTTGGACATGAGACACTGTGGACCTTGTAGCAGTTGATTTATTTATTATTATGTGCATTTCCTTTTGATTATTGTGCTATCTCTGTGGACGTTGCAGCTTCTCTTATACCCCACACCACTCCTTTCTACCCTTCCGAGTCTTCGGGCTCGTGGGTTGGCGGGCCGAGATTCGAGACGCCCCGGTTCCTTTCCGGTACTCGGATCCTCGGGTCGTCACACTCTAGGCACTGAGTTGGCATTCAGCTCGGCCTATCATCCTCAGTCGGACGGTCAGTCTGAGCGGACCATCCAGACTTTGGAGGACATGCTGCGAGCGTGTTGCTTGGAATGGCAGGGGAGTTGGACCCACCATTTGCCATTAGTGGAGTTTGCCTATAACAACAGCTATCATTCGAGCATCGGTATGGCTCCCTATGAGGCGTTGTACGGGCGACCTTGTCGGACTCCGCTTGATTGGTTCGAGGTAGGCGAGCGTGCCTTGACCGGACCAGATTTGGTGCAGCAGTGCGTTGAGGTGGCGCATCTCGTTCGGCAGAAGATGTTGGCAGCTAAGAGCCGGCAGAAGAGTTATGCCGATCGGAGGAGGCGACCCCTCAGCTTTGCGGTCGGAGATCGAGTTTTCTTGAGAGTGTCTCCCATGAAGGGCGTGATGCGCTTCGGTAGGCGTGGGAAGTTGAGTCCCCGCTATGTTGGCCCCTTCCCCATCGTTGAGCGTATTGGAGAAGTTGCTTATCGGTTGCAGCTACCTCCGGAGCTTTCCGCCGTGCATGATGTGTTCCACGTGTCGATGCTTCGGAAGTACATGCCCGATGATTCTCATGTTCTCGAGGATGCCGTTTGGCCTGAGGTGACCCCAGATCTGTCCCTTCCGGAGTTTCCTGTTCGCATTGAGGATCGGCGAGAGCAGCGCCTGCGGAACAAGGTTATTCCTTTGGTTAAGGTGGTCTGGCAGCGTCATTCTGGCGGCGAGGCATCTTGGGAGCGCGAGGATGAGATGCGGGAGCTGTATCCTTATTTGTTTGTGTGAGTCTTTCCCCCGTCCTTGTGCCTTGTCCTTGAATTTCGAGGATGAAATTCATTTAAGGGGGGAGGGCTGTAGTGTCCCGGATCTTTCGGATCCTTCCTTGTGGGTCCCGGACCCGGTTTATCGGAGCGTCCGACCCGGTTGTGTCCGAAATTTCGTTTCGGACATCTTTTGTGTTCGGATCGGTGCGATCCGGAGTGGTTTCGGAGGCCCGGAGTGTGTCCGCGGCTTTTCCGTGCGTGTTTTCCGATTTCCACGTACGGGTTTCGACGAATCCTTCGGAACCCTGTAGCGGGTGAACCAGGTCGTTCACCAGCCCGCGAGTGGTACCGTTGCGATCAGCGCGTCGAGACGGTCGAGCAGGTGTACTTTTCTATTTTTCGGGATTTTTCCGATTTTCTGGATTTTCCTTATATATCAATTCTTTTTCTTTTTTCTTTTTACCTTTTCTTTTCTTCTTCTTCCTCCTTCCTTCACCGTGAGAGCTCCCCCTCCCCCGCGGCCGATCTTCTTCCCCCCGGGCGACCGAGACGCGGCCCCCCTCACTCCGGCAACGGCGTGGTAGCGGCGGCGGCGGCAAGACGGTCCCGGTGGCGTGCTTTTCGCGGCGAGAGGCGGGACGTTCGTGGGAGTAAAAGCTTCATCTTTGTGATCGGCGGTGATTCGGTGAATTTCGAGCTTCCTTGAGGTAGGGGGACGAATCCTTACCCTCTTTATAGCATTCCCCCGCGATTTTTAGGCCGGGGAGAGGCCGAGAGGGGCTAGATTCATGCCGGGAGGGTTATTTCCATGTCTGGGGTTTGAGCGCCGGATCCGTCGATTCGTGGAGTTTTTGATCGATTTGGGGGCTCTAGATGCATGCTAGGTCGTAATGGGGTGTTTCCCCATTGCTTTCCCTTCACCAAAGGGGGTGAATGGGCGTGGTTTTATGATTTCCGGCCGTAGTTCGCGATCCGGGCTCGGCCCGATGTCGCGCTATAGTCCAGTGGCGCGTTCTTGATGAACGCGCCATGTCGTCTGAGCGTGTCCGTCTGAGAAGACGAACAGTAAGGCTGTGAGGAACGCGCCTGGTTCGGGTAGCGCGATCTCCAGATCGCGCTATCCAAGACTAGCGCGTTCAGATTGAACGCGCTAGCCTTGGGCAGCGCGACAGGGAAGATCGCGCTAGCCAAAGCTAGCGCGTTCTTCGGTGTCGCGCTAGGGATACCTAGCGCGACCATCCCCTCCCCCGAACCGTGTTTTACGGGTAGCGTGACCTCCGGTTGGATGAGTTATGGACCCGGTTGTGGCGTGTGGCCCTAGGGATGCCGTGGGCGCCCAGTGAGAGCCACAGGGGCGCCCGGGGTTCCCCGGAGAGTCAGTTACCTCGGTAGGGGTGCCGTGTGACTTGAGGGACGGTTGGACCTCATGCGTGTCCCCAGCACCTATGTCTATCGTATGATCATCGCGAGTCTGTGATAGTGTTTGGTCGGTGGTTTCCGTGGATTAGTCCTTACTTCCAGTGACCCTACCACTAGTCGTAGCTTTCCCACGGCACGCGTGTGCTGGCTCGCCTGGGAGTGGCTGAGCGGCGTACCCGAGAGGCGGTGAGTAGGCTGGTTACCGTAGGGCCCCCGTGTACTTCCGAGTTCGGGTTTAGGGGGAAATACCAGCTAGAGGACAGGCCTAGGGCGTATGGTCTGAGTGTGCACACGAGGCTGAGGATTCGGACCCGCACTGACGAGCGCGACCTCAGCTAGTCCTTGTTTTACGGTTACTTCTTGTTACTGAGTGTGTCTGAGTCTCACGCCCGGGGCGTAGTAGCTAGACACTGGAGACGCGGTATAAGACGTCAGGGGACGCATCCGGTCGTTCTTCTAGTGGGTGGTGCTCCTGTTCACAGGCAGGCGTGGACTCGCGTTTTGTGGGACCGAGGTTCCGTAGTGCGGTACTGTTAGAATAGACGGTTTTTTCCGTTTAATTACTTTAGCTTGTCGGCTCCACCGTACTCTTGTTTAGTAGGGTTGTCTTCTTCTTTCTCGTTTTCCGTGCGAGGTGGGGATTCGCAAGATCCCTACTGGGCCAATGAGATGAGGCTCACCCCTGCTCTTCAGGTGAGGCGGGGTCGACGGGAGGCGCGACCGAGTTTCAGCGTGGTTCTTCTAGCCGGGGTTAGTCGCCAGTCTGCCAGAGCCGGGGGATGCCCCGTGTAGTTGTACTCCGGGGGATGCCCCGTGTAGTTGTACTCCGGGGGATGCCCCGTGTTGTTGTACTTTCTTTCCCGTCGACTGTACTTTCCTTTGGACATGAGACACTGTGGACCTTGTAGCAGTTTATTTATGTATATTATTATGTGCATTTTATTTTAGATTATTGTGCTACCTCTGTGGTCGTTGCAATTTCTCTTGTACCCCCACACCACTCCTTTCTACCCTTCCGAGTCTTCGGGCTCGTGGGTTGGCGGGCCGAGATTCGAGACGCGCCGGTTCCTTTCCGGTACTCGGATCCTCGGGTCGTCACAACGCCGCTCAGCCACTCCCAGGCGAGCTAGCACACGCGTGCCGTGGGAAAGCTACGACTAGTGGTAGGGTCACTTGAAGTAAGGACTAATCCACGGAAACCACCGACCAACACTAACAAGGTGCAGAGGTCATCCTCTGTACCATACCGACTCTCGGTAGCACCAGCCGACGTATCACATCCCGGGATCCCTGCGGCACCCTCGTACAGTCCCCACACGATGCCAAGCATCAGTCGGACCGTAGGACAACGCAAAGGGGTCAGGACCCACTCACCCGGGCTTGATCGGCACGAAACGGTAGACGCGGTCACAGGAGGACCGCCTCCGGTGGTAGCGGTCTGCCCTGGACCGCAACAACCTGGTAGCGGTCCTCTTGGGACCGCGACCACCCCGGCACCAGAAAAATGAAGGCGGTCGCCTGATGACCGCCTTCACACAGTAGCGGTCCCTAGGGGACCGCGACCAGGAACCAACGGTCAAAAAATGCCTCGAGGCCCGTGCCGATCCCCACGGTGATAGCAGTCGTCCCAGACCGCGACTAACAGTCGCGGTCTGTCGCAAGACCGCGACCAGCAACCGACACTATAAGGCCTAACGGTCAAAAATTCGATGAAGGCGGTCCTCACCTGACCGCTACCATTGATAGCGGTTACTGGTGAACCGCGATCACCCCGGAAAACCGAGAATGACGGGAAATGGCCGAAAACTCCATTCCACGCCCCAATCACCCCCCGATGATAGGGAAACAAAGGGGGAACCCTCCCCAACCCTCCTAGCATGCATCTACCGCCTCGGATCGGCCAAAAATGCGAAGAAACGGCGGATCGGCTCACAAACCCCAAAAACATGGTTTCACCCAAACCCGCTCAAAAACGCCCCTCTCGACCTCCCCTCGGCCTACAAAGCACGGGGAACGATGGGATGAGCATGGGGGTTCGTCTCCCTACCTCAATGGAGCGAAAGCTCCGCCGACTCACCGCCGAAATCAAGGATGAAGCTTTTACTCCCACGAATGCCCCGCCTCTCGCCGCGAAAAGCACCCCACCGGGACCGCCTCGCCGCCGCCGCCGCTGCCACGCCGTTGCCGGAGTGAGAGGGGCCGCGTCTCGGTCGCCCGGGGGAAGAAGATCGGCCGCGGGGGAGAGGGGGAGCTCTCACGGTTGAAGGAAGGAGGAAGAAGAAGAAGAAAGGAAAAAGGTAAAAAGAAAAGAAAAGGAATTGATATATATAGAAAATCGAAAAATCGGAAAAATCCCGAAAAATAGAAAAATACACCTCCTCGACTGTCTCGAAGCGCTGATCACAACGGTACCACTCGCGGGTTGGTGAACGACCCGGTTCACCAACTACAGGGTTCCGAAGGATTCGCCGAAACCCGTACGCGGAAATCGGATAACACGTACGGAAAAGCCGCGGACACACTCCGGGCCTCCGAAATGACTCCGGATCGCGCCGATCCGAACACGAAAGATGTCCGAAACGAAATTTCGGACACAACAAGGTTAGACACTCCGATAAAACAGATCCGAGACCCACAAAGAAGGATCTGAAAGATCCAAGACATTACACCCGGACCCGACCTGGCGGTTCATTTAAACTAAGTGTACTTTGAAAATGAACTTTTGAGCGCCGAGCTCAAACCGGGCATTCGATCTGGATTCCGTCAGTTCTGACAAGTCACTTTCATCTCCCATGTAATGCCCCGGGTTTTTCGGATCTTCGTTCGTGGGTCTCGGAGTGTATTTTGTGCTTTACACGTGTTTTTCCCTGATGTGCCTTCGGAACTCTTTGCAGGGCAAACCGTGGCGTTCTCCGACTCCGGGACGTTACCACTGCGTTGTGCTCTTCCCGAGGATCGTGGAGGTAATTTTTCATAATTTTTGAATTTCTGTAATTTTCAGGTTTTCCTATTATACTAACCCTTTTCTCTCTCCCCCTCTCATTTCTCTCTTCCCTCCCTCTCTCTTCTCTCATGCCCTCTTTCTCCCCTCTCTTCTCCGGCGGCCGACGGAGTGAGACGGGGGCGAGGTGGAGGTGGCGCGGGCGAGGATGCGGGCGAGGACAGGTGAGGATCGAGGCGGAGGAGGCGCGTGGAAGCTCGGTGGGGCGATCGCGAGCCGGCGAGGGTTTCGTGACGATTCCTTCTTGGATCGGCGTCCACAGCGCGTCGTTTCTTCGGTGGAGGTAGGGAGATGGACCCTCGACTCGCGTACTTCATTTCCTGCGAGTTTTTGTAGGCCGTGGTGAGCCGAGCGGGCTAAACGGGGCGATTTGGGGAAAATACATGTTTTTGGGTGTGTGAGCCGGATCTCTCATTTTACGGTGTTTTTGGCCATTTCAGGGGTTTAGATGCATGCCTAGGGGCTTGGGGATGGTTTCCCCTTTTGTTTCCCCTTCACCTGGGGGTGGACGGGGCGTGGAATAGTTTTTCCCACGGTTTCCACCATTTTCGGGCGCGGACTGAGAACGCGCTATGCTCCAGTAGCGCGTTCTTGACGGTCGCGCTGCCCCGATGGGGCGCGTTCATCGGGAAGATGAACAGTTTGGCGGTTCCTATCGCGCTATAGGGCCCCAGCGCGTTCAGGGTTGTCGCGCTATAGGATCATAGCGCGACCTGGTCTGGTCGCGCTATGGACCTGTAGCGCGTTCATGTTGAACGCGCTAGGTATGTATAGCGCGTTCTGACTGAACGCGCTATGCACATGTAGCGCGTTCTTGGAGGTGACCAGTCGGGCTGCCCGGGGCGGGCGGTATGCGGCTGATCGTGCTCCCCTTGGGCCGTGTGTGTCCCGGGTACCCCGTGGAGTTCCGTGACCGTGTGTTTGGGCGTTCGGAGGTCCATTTACTTTGATTAGTGTCCCCGTGAGTTTAAGGGTCTGGGTGTCCTTCTGGCGTTCCGATTGTGTTGTGTTGGTCTCCGATCGACCCGGTTGTGACCCAGTGGTCGATCTTTGGCCTCGTGAGTGTCCCGGACACCCCGTGGGTTTCGTTACCGTGTTTTGGGGTGTCTGGAAGTACAGTGTTACCTCGATAAGCGTGCCTGTGGGCTTGGCGTGTGACGACCCGAAAATCCGATTACCGGGGAGGCCCGATAACCCGAGACTCGCACCGCCGCCCACGAGCCGGGAGGGCTCAGAAGGGCTAAAAGGAGTGTGGAGGCACAAAGAAATAGGAAATAAAGCAGGACAATTCAATAATTAACAGAAATAAATAAACAACTACAACAGAGTCCAGTCCAACAGAAAGTACAGTCTAAAGCAGTAAAACGTACCACAAGCCAAGTGAACACTCGGTCGGCAAGCTGGCAACTAAGAACCTCCGCTCCGCGCCCTCGAACCTCGAGGAAGAAGAACCGCCTCACCTGAAACGCAGAGGGTGAGCCTTCTGTCATTGGCCCAGTAGGGATCCCGCGGAACCCCAACTGAGAAACAACGGCAGAAGGAAGGCTACGCTAGCAAGACGGCAACGGAGAAAAGTAACCACGAAGGCAGGAAAGTAACTACGGTGGCCGACAAAACCTCGGCTCTACAGCTACTCCTAATGTACCAGAAAACACCACCTAGTCTCCCGTCGGGGGACAACCAAGCCACGCACCCGACCACCCGATTCCACAATCGGGGACCACCAGACACGAACCGCCCTAGCCACGCTACTAGGAAAACGCCACGATACCTCCGTAGCGGAGGCCTGCCCTTACCAAAAGGGCTCAAGCCAAAACCACACGGTCAGGGAACACGGTCACGACCTCACCGTCGTGAACACAACACTGTCTGGGGAAAGGCCCTCGGTGAAGCTCACCGGAAACCCCAGACCTCGACTCCGGGAACACTCGCGAAACCACTCACGAAGTCCCGTCCCGCGGACGGACGCAGAACCCGGTACACAACAACTCACGTCGCGTGACAGGAGTACCACCCACTAGAAGAACGACCGGATGCGTCCCCTGACGTCTTACACGGCGTCACAAGTGTCTAGCTACGACGCCCCAGGCGTGAGACTCAGACACACTCAGTAACCAGTACCACAGAACAAGGACTAGTTGGGGTCGCGCCTGCCGGCGCCGTCCGACGCCCCCAACCTCGTGTGCACACTCAGACCATACGCCCTAGGCCTGTCCTCTAGCTGGTATTTCCCCCTAAACCCGGACTCGGAAGTACGCGGGGGCCCTGCGGTAACCAGCCTACTCACCGCCTCTCTCGGGTACGCCGCTCAGCCACTCCCAGGCGAGCCAGCACACGCGTGCCGTCGGAAGCTACGACTAGTGGACGTGTCACAGAACGTGGACACAGAAAACCACGCACGCACCCATTGCGAGTAACAAGGAGTAACAGGTGGCACGACGCCACCAGACTACAGATGGTCCACTAGACCTACGAAACCCAACGGCCTTTGAGTCACAAGACTCGGGGTCAAGACCGTTGCACACGACAGCACTGAGCTATCAATCTGGCCTAATCCCTAGGTCCAAAACCACAATGCGATGACTCACGAGGCGAATCGCAATCGCCGAGACCATTCCCCCACCTCGGAACTCAGGAGACCTCCAGTCCCAAGTTAGGACATGGACTCGCGGTTCACAGGCCATAGGCACGGCCTACGCGGAAACCACAGAAGCACGATTCCCAAGGCAGCCCGCAAGCTGCCACACCGATTTCCCAACCCTGGGAAAAGCGAGAACCCTCCAGCACCAGGCTGGGCAACTGGACTCGCAGACCGAGGCCACACACATGGCCCACTCAAAACCAACTCCCGGAGAAACCACGACGTGCGGGGAAACCTCGCCGCACTCACACCGATACACGGTGACTCGATCTAGCAAGAACCCGGAAGCCCGGAACACCTGGGGTCACCCGGACCCGCCAAGCCCACAGGCACGCTTATCGAGGTAACACGGTACCTCCAGACACCCAAAAATATGGTAACGAAACCCACGGGGTGTCCGGGACACTCACAAGGCCAAAGGTCGACCACTGGGTCACAACCGGGTCGACCGGAGACCAACACAACCCAATCGGAACACTAGCAAATCGCCCGGACCCTTACACTCACAAGCGCGTAAATCAAGGTAAACGGAACCCCCGGACGCCCAAAGGCACGGTCACGGAACTCTACGGGGTGTCCGGGACACATACGGCCCAAGGGGGCACGAGACAACAGGGAAGATCGCGCTAGGATCACCTAGCGCGACAAGACGGAACGCGCTAGGATCTCCTAGCGCGACCAGACAGGTCGCGCTAGGGACCCCTAGCGCGACAAGGATGATCGTGCTAGGAACCCCTAGCGCGACAAGGCAGATCGCGCTAGGGCCCCCTAGCGTGACAACGCAGAACGCGCTAGGACCCCATAGCGCGACAAGAACCGCCTTACTGTTCATCTTCTCCGATGAACGCGCCCCGTCGGGGCAGCGCGACCAACAAGAACGCGATACTGGAACATAGCGCGTTCTCAGTCCGCGCCCGAAAATGGTGGAAACCGCGGGAAAAACCATTCCACGCCCCGATCACCCCCGGGTGATGGGGAAACAAAGGGGGAAACATTCCCCAACCTCCCTAGCACCGAGAGGACCCATTTAAACCCCAAAAACATGATCAAATCACAAGATTCGGCTCACTCCCCAAAAACATGCATTTTCCCCAAATCACCCCGTTTAGCCCGCTCGGCTCACCATGGCCTACAAAACTCGTGGGAAATGAAGTACGCGGGTTGAGGGTCCATCTCCCTACCTCCACCGAAGATTCGACGCACCGTGGACGCCGATCCACGAAGAAAACGCCGTTGAAGCCTCGCCGTTCCACGAACCCACGGCCGAGCTTCACCACGCCTCCACCGCCTCAATCCTCATCCATCCTCGCCCGCATCCTCGCCCGCGCCGCCACTAGCTCGCCCCCGTCCCGCTCCGTCGGCCGCCGGAGAAGAGAGGGGAGAAAGGGAGCGTGAGAGAAGAGAGAGGGAGGGAAGAGAGAAATGAGAGGGGAGAGAGAAAAAGGAGGTTATTATATAGAAAATCCAGAAATTCCCGAAAATACCAAAAAATAGAAAATCACATTTTCACAATCCTCGGAACGCACCGATCGCAACGGTACCACTCGCGCCCTGGTGAACGGCCCGGTCCACCCGCAATGAGGTTCCGAAGGAATTACTGAAACACACACCGGGAATCGGAAAACACACGCGGAAAAGTCGCGGAACGCTTCCGGGCCTCCGAAACAACTCCGGATCGCGCCGATCCGAACATGAAAGATGTCCGAAATGAAATTTCGGACATAATAGAGTCAGACACTTCGAAAAACCAGATCTGGGACCCACGAACAAGAATCCGAAAAATCTGGGGCATTACATGGCGGGTCCGGGTGACCCCAGGTGTTCCGGGCTTCCGGGTTCTTGCTAGATCGAGTCACCGTGTATCGGTGTGAGTGCGGCGAGGTTTCCCCGCACGTCATGATTTCTCCGGGAGTTGGTTTAGAGTGGGCCATGTGTGTGGCCTTGGTCTGCGAGTCCAGCTGCCCAGCCTGGTGCTGGAGGGTTCTCGCTTTTCCCAGGGTTGGGAAATCGGTGTGGCAGCTTGCGGGCTGCCTTGGGAATCGTGCTTCTGTGGTTTCCACGTAGGCCGTGCCTATGGCCTGTGAACCGCGAGTCCATGTCCTAACTTGGGACTGGAGGTCTCCTGAGTTCCGAGGTGGGGGAATGGTCTCGGCCATTGCAATTCGCCTCGTGAGTCATCGCATTGT
This sequence comes from Amorphophallus konjac, assembly GCA_022559845.1. Taxonomy (NCBI): domain Eukaryota; kingdom Viridiplantae; phylum Streptophyta; class Magnoliopsida; order Alismatales; family Araceae; genus Amorphophallus; species Amorphophallus konjac. The sequence goes on from JAHNEJ010000084.1 coordinate 159,696, forward strand.
GGTTTTGGACCTAGGGATTAGGCCAGATTGACGGCTCAGTGCTGTCGTGTGCAACGGTCTTGACCCCGAGTCTTGTGACTCAAAGGCCGTTGGGTTTCGTAGGTCTAGCGGACCATCTGTAGTCTGGTGGCGTCGTGCCACCTGTTACTCCATGTTACTCGCAATGGGTGCGTGCGTGGTTTTCTGTGTCCACGTTCTGTGACACATCCACTAGTCGTAGCTTTCCCACGGCACGCATGTGCTGGCTCGCCTGGGAGTGGCTGAGCGGTGTACCCAAGAGAGGCGGTGAGTAGGGTGGTTACCGCAGGGCCCCCGCGTACTTCCGAGTCCGGGTTTAGGGGGAAATACCAGCTAGAGGACAGGCCTAGGGCGTATGGTCTGAGTGTGCACACGAGGTTGGGGGCGTCGGACGGCGCCGACATGCGCTACCCCAACTAGTCCTTGTTCTGTGGTACTGGTTACTGAGTGTGTCTGAGTCTCACGCCTGGGGCGTCGTAGCTAGACACTTGTGACGCGGTGTAAGACGTCAGGGGACGCATCCGGTCGTTCTTCTAGTGGGTGATGCTCCTGTCACGAGACGTGAGGTGTTGTGTACCGGGTTCTGTTTTCGTCCGTGAGACGGGACTTCGTGAGTGGTTTCGGGAGTGTTCCCGGAGTCGAGGTCTGGGGTTTCCGGTGAGCTTCACCGAGGGCCTTTCCCCAGACAGTGTTGTGTTCATGACGGTGAGGTCGTGACCGTGTTCCCTGACCGTGTGGTTTTGGCTTGGGCCCTTTTTCGGAGGGCGGGCCTCCGCTACAGAGGTAGCGTGGCGTTTTCCCTAGTAGCATGGCTAGGGCGGTTAGTGTCTGGTGGTCCCCGATCGTGGGATCGGGTGGTCGGGTGCGTGGCTTGGTTGTCCCCCGACGGGAGACTGGGTCGTGTTTTCTGGTACAGTAGGACTAGCTGTAGAGCCGAGTTTTTGACCGGCCACCGGTTTGCTGTTCCTGCTGTAGTTGTAGCTCTCCTTTCCGCTACCGCCGTTGTTTCCTATTGGGGTTCCGCGGGATCCCTGCTGAGTCTCTATTTTGGAGACTCATCCCATGATTTTCAGGTGTGGCGGTTCTTCCTCGAGGTTCGAGGGTGCGGAGCGGAGGTTCTTAGTTGCCAGCTTGCCGGGCCGAGTGTTCACTTGGCATGTTATACGCTTTACTGCTTTAGACTGTACTTTCTGTTGGATTGGACTATGTTGCAGTTGTTTAGTTATTTCTGTTAATTGCTGAGTTGTCCTGCTTTATTTCCTATTTCTTTGTGCCTCCACACTCCTTTTAGCACTTCCGAGCCCTCCCGGCTCGTGGGCGGCGGTGCGAGTCTCAGGTTATCGGGCCTTCCCGGTAATCAGATTCTCGGGTCGTTACATCCCAGGTCAAGTTGGAATAATCAGCACGGCCATCCGACCGGTATTTCATGTTTTAGACCCCCGGACCCGACCTGGCAGTTCATTTAAACTAAGTGTAATTTGAAAATGAACGTTGAGCGCCGAGCTCAAACCGGGAATCCGATTTGGATTCCGTCAGTTCTGACAAGTCACTTTCATCTCCCAGGTCGTGTTGGAACGATCGACACGGCCATCCGACCAATATTTCAGGTTTTAGACCCCCGGACCCGACCTGGCAGTTCATTTAAACTAAGTGTATTTAGAAAATGAACTTTTGAGCGCCGAGCTCAAAACGGGCATCCGATCTTGATTCCGTCAGTTCGGACAAGTTACTTTCATCTCCCAGGTCCTGTTAGAACGATCGGCATGGACATCCGACCTGTATTTTAGGTTTTAGACCCCAAGACCCGACCTGGCAGTTCATTTAAACTAAGTGTATTTAGAAAATGAACTTTTGAGCGCCGAGCTCAAACCGGGCATCCGATCTGGATTCCGTCAGTTCTGACAAGTCACTTTCATCTTCCAGGTCGTGTTGGAATGATCGGCACGGACATGCAACAGGTATTTCAGGTTTTAGACCCCCGGACCCGACCTGGCAGTTCATATAAATTAAGTGTACTTTGAAAATGAACGTTGAGCGCCGAGATCAAACCGGACATCCGATTTGGATTCTGTCAGTTCTACCAAGTCACTTTCATCTCCCAGGTCGTGTTGGAATGATCGGCACGGCCATCCGACGGGTATTTCAGGTTTTAGACCCCCGGACCCGACCTGGCAATTCATTTAAATAAAGTGTATTTTGAAAATGAACGTTGAGCGCCGAGCTCAAACCGGGCATCCGATTTGGATTCCGTCATGTTCTGACAAGTCACTTTCATCTCCCAGGTCGTGTTGGAATGATCGGCATGGCCATCCGACCGGTATTTCAAGTTTTAGACCCCCGGACCTGACTTGGAAGTTCATTTAAACTAAGTGTATTTTAAAAATGACCTTTTGAGCGCCGAGCTCAAACCGGGCATCCAATCTAGATTCCGTCAGTTCTGACAAGTCACTTTCATCTCCTAGGTCGTGTTGGAATGATCGGCATGGACATCCGACCGGTATTTCAGGTTTTAGGCCCCTGGGCCCGACCTGGCAGTTCATTTAAACTAAGTGTATTTTGAAAATGAACTTTGAGCGTCGAGTTTAAACCGGGCATCCGATTTGGATTCCGTCAGTTCTAAAAAGTCACTTTCAACACCCAGATCGTGTTGGAATGATCGGCATGGCCATCCGACCTGTATTTCAGGTTTTAAACCCCCGGACCCCACCTGGCAGTTCATTTAAACTAAGTGTACTTTAAAAATGAACTTTGAGCGCCAAGCTCAAACCGGGCATCTGATTTGGATTCCGTCAGTTCTGAAAAGTCACTTTCATCTCCCAGGTCGTGTTGGAACGATCGGCACGGCCATCCGATCGGTATTTCAGGTTTTAGACCCCCGGACCAGACCTGGCAGTTCATTTAAACTAAGTGCATTTAGAAAATGAACGTTGAGCGCCGAGCTCAAATCGGGCATCCGATTTGGATTCCGTCAGTTCTGAAAAGTCACTTTCATCTCCCAGGTCGTGTTGGAACGATCGGTATGGTCATCTGAACGGTATTTCGGGTTTTAGACCCCCGGACCCGACCTGGCAGTTCATTTAAACTAAGTGTATTTTGAAAATGAACGTAGAGCGCCGAGCTCAAACCGGACATCCGATTTGGATTTCGTCAGTTCTGACAAGTCACTTTCATCTCCCAGGTCGTGTTGGAACGATCGGCACGGCCATCCGATCGGTATTTTAGGTTTTGGACCCCCGGACCCGACCTGGCAATTCATTTAAACTAAGTGTATTTTGAAAATGAACGTTGAGCGCCGAGCTCAAACCGGGCATCCGACTTGGATTTCGTCAGTTCTGACAAGTCACTTTCATCTCCCAGGTCGTGTTGCAATGATCGGCACGGCCATCCGATCGGTATTTTAGGTTTTGGACCCCCGGACCCGACCTGGCAATTCATTTAAACTAAGTGTATTTTGAAAATGAACGTTGAGCGCCGAGCTCAAACCGGGCATCCGACTTGGATTTCGTCAGTTCTGACAAGTCACTTTCATCTCCCAGGTCGTGTTGCAATGATCGGCACGGCCATCCGACCGTTATTTCAGGTTTTAGACCCCCGGGCCCGACCTGGCAGTTCAATTAAACTAAGTGTACTTTGAAAATGAACGTTCAGCGCCGTGCTTAAACCGGACATCCGATTTGGATTCCGTCAGTTCTGACAAGTCAGTTTCATCTCCCATGTCGTGTTGGAACGATCGGCATGGCCATCCGACCTGTATTTCAGGTTTTAGACCCCGGACCCCACCTGGCAGTTCATTCAAACTAAGTGTACTTTAAAAATGAACTTTGAGCGCCGAGCTCAAACCGGGCATCCGATTTGGATTCCGTCAGTTCTGACAAGTCACTTTCATCTCCCAGGTCGTGTTGGAACGATCGGCACTGCTATCCGATCGGTATTTCAGGGTTTAGACCCCCAGACCCGACCTGGCAGTTCATTTAAACTAAGTGTATTTTGAAAATGAACGTTGAGCGCCGAGCCCAAACCGGGCATCCGATTTGGATTTCGTTAGTTCTCACAAGTCACTCTCATCTCCCAGGTCGTGTTGGAATGATCGGTACGGCCATCCGATCGGTATTTCAGGTTTTAGACCCCCAGACCAGACCTGGCAGTTCATTTAAACTAAGTGTATTTTGAAAATGAACGTTGAGCGCCGAGCTCAAACCGGGCATCCGATTTGGATTCCGTCAGTTCTGACAAGTCACTTTCATCTCCCAAGTCGTGTTGGAACGATCGGCACGGCCATCAGACCGGTATTTCAGGTTTTAGACCCCCGGACCCGACCTGGCAGTTCATTTAAACTAAGTGTATTTTAAAAATGAACATTGAGCGTCGAGCTCAAACCGGGCATCCGATTTGAATTCCGTCAGTTCTGACAAGTCACTTTCATCTCCCAGGTCGTGTTAGAATGAACGGCACGGCCATCCGACTGGTATTTCAGGTTTTAGACCCCCGGACCCGACCTGGCAGTTCATTTAAACTAAGTGTATTTTGAAAATGAACGTTGAGCGCCGAGCTCAAATCGGGCATCCGATTTGGATTCCATCAATTCTGACAAGTCACTTTCATCTCCCAGGTCGTGTTGGAATGATCGGCACGGCCATCCGATCGGTATTTCAGGTTTTAGACCCCCGGACCCGACCTGGCAGTTCATTTAAACTAAGTGTATTTTGAAAATGAACGTTGAGCGCCGAGCTAAAACCGGGCATCCGATTTGGATTCCGTCAGTTCTGACAAGTCACTTTCATCTCCCAGGTCGTGTTGGAATGATCAGCACAGCCATCCGACCGGTATTTCAGGTTTTAGACCCCCGGACCCGACCTGGCAGTTTATTTAAACTAAGTGTACTTTGAAAATGAACGTTGAGCGTCGAGCTCAAACCGGGCATCCGATTTGGATTCTGTCAGTTCCGACAAGTCACTTTCATCTCCCAGGTCGTGTTGGAATAATCGGCACGGCCATCCGATCGGTATTTCATGTTTTAGACCCCCGGACCCGCCCTGGCAGTTCATTTAAACTAAGTGTATTTTAAAAATGAACATTGAGCGCCGAGCTCAAACCGGGCATCCGATTTAGATTCCGTCAGTTCTGACAAGTCACTTTCATCTCCCAGGTCGTTTTGGAATGATTGACACGGCCATCCGACCAATATTTCAGGTTTTAGACCCCCGGACCCGACCTGGCAGTTCATTTAAACTAAGTGTATTTAGAAAATGAACTTTTGAGCGCCGAGCTCAAACCGGGCATCAGATCTGAATTCCATCAGTTCTGACAAGTCACTTTCATCTCCCAGGTCATGTTGGAACGATCGGCATGGACATCCGACCGGTATTTTAGGTTTTAGACCCCCAGACCCGACCTGGCAGTTCATTTAAACTAAGTGTACTTTGAAAATGAACGTTGAGCGCCGAGCTCAAACCGGGCATCCGATTTGGATTCCGTCAGTTCTGACAAGTCACTTTCATCTCCCAGGTCATGATGTGACGATCGGCATGGACATTCGAGCGGTATTTCATGTTTTAGACCCCCGGACCCGACGTGGCGGTTCATTTAAACTAAGTGTATTTAGAAAATGAACTTTTGAGCGCCGAGCTCAAACCGGGCATCCGATCTGGATTCCGTCAGTTCTGACAAGTCAATTTCATCTCCCAGGTCGTGTTGGAATGATCGGCACGGCCATCCGACCGGTATTTCAGATTTTAGACCCCCGGACCCGACCTGGCAGTTCATTTAAACTTAGTGTATTTTGAAAATGAAGTTGAGCGCCGAGCTCAAACCGGGCATCCGATTTGGATTCCGTCAGTTCTGACAAGTCACTTTCATCTCCCAGGTCGTGTTGGAATGATCGACACGGCTATCCGACCGGTATTTCAGGTTTTAGACCCCCGGATCCGACCTGGCAGTTCATTTAAACTAAGTGTATTTTGAAAATGAACGTTGAGCGTCGAGCTCAAACCGGACATCCGATTTAGATTCCGTCAGTTCTGACAAGTCACTTTCATCTCCCAGGTCGTGTTGGAATGATCGGCACCGCCATCCGATCGGTATTTCAGGTTTTAGACCCCCGGACCCGACTTCGCAGTTCTTTTAAACTAAGTGTATTTTGAAAATGAACGTTGAGCGCCGAGCTCAAACCGGGCATCCGATTTAGATTTCGTCCATCCTGACAAGGCACTTTCATCTCCCAAGTTGTGTTGGAATGATCGGCACAGCCATCCGACCGGTATTTCAGGTTTTAGACCCCCGGACCCGACCTGGCATTTCATTTAAACTAAGTGTACTTTAAAAATGAACTTTGAGCGCCGAGGTCAAACCGGGCATCCGATTTGGATTCCGTCAGTTCTGACAAGTCACTTTCATCTCCCAGGTCATGTTGGAATGATCGACACGGCCATCCGATCGGTATTTCAGGTTTTAGACCCCCGGACCAGACCTGGCAGTTCATTTAAACTAAGTGTATTTTGAAAATGAACGTTGTGCGCCGAGCTAAAACCGGGCATCCGATTTGGATTCCGTCAGTTCTGACAAGTTACTTTCATCTCCCAGGTCGTGTTGGAACGATCGGCATGGCCATCCGACCGATATTTCAGGTTTTAGACCCCGGACCCGACCTGGCAGTTTATTTAAACTAAGTGTACTTTGAAAATGAACGTTGAGCGCTGAGCTCAAACCAGGCATCCGATTTGGATTCTGTCAGTTCTGACAAGTCACTTTCATCTCCCAGGTCATGTTGGAATAATCAGCATGGCCATCCGACCGGTATTTCATGTTTTAGACCCCCGGACCCGACCTGGCAGTTCATTTAAACTAAGTGTATTTTGAAAATGAACGTTGAGCGCCGAGCTCAAACCGGGCATCCGATTTTGATTCCGTCATTTCTGACAAGTCACTTTCATCTCCCAGGTCGTTTTGGAATAATCCACACGGCCATCCGACCAATATTTCTGGTTTTAGCCCCCCGGACCCGACCTGGCAGTTCATTTAAACTAAGTGTATTTAGAAAATGAACTTATGAGCACCGAGCTCAAACCGGGCATCCGATCTGGATTCTGTCAGTTTTGACAAGTCACTTTCATCTCCCAGGTCATGTTGGAATGATCGGCATGGACATCCGACTGGTATTTTAGGTTTTAGACCCCCAGACCCGGCCTGGCAGTTCATTTAAACTAAGTGTACTTTGAAAATGAACGTTGAGCGCCGAGCTCAAACCGGGCATCCGATTTGGATTCCGTGAGTTCTGACAAGTCACTTTCATCTCCCAGGTCGTGTTGGAATGATCGGCATGGCCATCCGACCTGTATTTCAGGTTTTAGACCCCCGGACCCGACCTGACAGTTCATTTAAACTAAGTGTATTTAGAAAATGAACTTTTGAGCGCCGAGCTCAAACCGGGCCTCCGATCTGGATTCCGTCAGTTCTGACAAGTCACTTTCATCTCCCACGTCGTGTTCGAATGATCGGCACGGACATCCAACCGGTATTTCAGGTTTTAGACCCCCGGACCCGACCTGGCACTTCATATAAATTAAGTGTACTTTGAAAATGAACGTTGAGCGCCGAGCTCAAACCGGGCATCCGATCTGGATTCCGTTAGTTCTGACAAGTCACTTTCATCTCCCAGGTCGTGTTGGAATTATCGGCACGGCCATCCGACGGGTATTTCAGGTTTTAGACCCCCGGACCCGACCTGGCAGTTCATTTAAACAAAGTGTATTTTGAAAATGAACGTTGAGCGCCGAGCTCAAACCGGGCATCCGATTTGGATTCCGTCAGTTCTGACATGTCACTTTCATCTCCCAGGTCGTGTTCGAATGATAGGCATCGCCATCCGACCGGTATTTCAAATTTTAGACCCCCGGACCCGACTTGGAAGTTCATTTAAACTAAGTGTATTTTGAAAATGACCTTTTGAGCGTCGAGCTCAAACCGGGCATCCGATTTAGATTCCGTCAGTTCTGACAAGTCACTTTCATCTCCCAGGTCGTGTTGGAATGATCGGCACGGACATCCGACCGGTATTTCAGGTTTTAGACCCCTGGGCCCGACCTGGCAGTTCATTTAAACTAAGTGTATTTTGAAAATGAACTTTGAGCGTCGAGCTTAAACCGGGCATCCGATTTGGATTCCGTCAGTTCTAAAAAGTCACTTTCAACACCCAGATCGTGTTGGAAAGATGGGCATGGCCATCCGACCTGTATTTCAGGTTTTAAACCCTCGGACCCCACCTGGCAGTTTATTTAAACTAAGTGTACTTTAAAAATGAACTTTGAGCGCCGAGCTCAAACCGGGCATCCGATTTAGATTCCGTCAGTTCTGACAAGTCACTTTCATCTCCCAGGTCGTGTTGGAATGATCGGCACGGCCATCCGATCGGTATTTCAAGTTTTAGACCCCCGGGCCCGACCTGGCAGTTCATTTAAACTAAGTGTATTTTGAAAATGAACTTTGAGCGTCAAGTTCAAACCGGGCATCCGATTTGGATTCCGCCAGTTCTGACAAGTCACTTTCATCTCCCAGGTCGTGTTGGAACAATCGGCACGGCCATCCCATCGGTACTTCAGGTTTTAGACCCCCGGACCCGACCTGGCAGTTCATTTAAACTAAGTGTATTTTGAAAATGAACGTTGTGCGTTGACCTAAAATCGGGCCTCCGATTTGGATTCCGTGAGTTCTGACAAGTCACTTTCATCTCCCAGGTCGTGTTGGAACGATCGGCATGGCCATCCGACCGGTATTTCATGTTTTAGACCCCCGGACCCGACCTCGCAGTTCATTTAAACTAAGTGTATTTTGAAAATGAACGTTGAGCGCCGAGCTCAAACCGGGCATCCGATTTGGATTCTGTCAGTTCTGACAAGTCACTTTCATCTCCCAGGTCATGTTGGAATAATCAGCACTGCCATCCGACGGTATTTCATGTTTTAGACCCCTGGACCCGACCTGGCAGTTCATTTAAACTAAGTGTATTTTGAAAATGAACGTTGAGCGCCGAGCTCAAACCGGGCATCCGATTTGGATTCCGTCAATTCTGACATGTCACTTTCATCTACCAGGTCGTGTTAGAATGATCGAACCGGCCATCCGACCAATATTTCAGGTTTTAGACCCCCGGACCCGACCTGGCAGTTCATTTAAACTAAGTGTATTTAGAAAATGAACTTTTGAGCGCCGAGCTCAAACCGGGCATCCGATCTGGATTCCGTCAGTTCTGACAAGTCACTTTCATCTCCCAGGTCCTGTTGGAATGATCGGCATGGACATCTGACCGGTATTTTAGGTTTTAGACCCCAAGACCCGACCTGGCAGTTCATTTAAACTAAGTGTACTTTCAAAATGAACGGTGAGCGCCGAGCTCAAACCGGACATCCGATTTGGATTCCGTCAGTTCTGACAAGTCACTTTCATCTCCCAGGTCGTGTTGGAACGATCGGCATGGCCATCCGACCGGTATTTCAGGTTTTATACCCCCGGACCCGACCTGGCAGTTCATTTAAACTAAGTGTATTTTGAAAATGAACGTTGAGCGCCGAGCTCAAACCGGGCATCCGATTTGGATTCCGTCAGTTCTGAAAAGTCACTTTCATCTCCCAGGTCGTGTTGGAATGATCGGCGCGGCCATCCGATCGGTACTTCAGGTTTTAGACCCCCGGACCCGACCTGGCAATTTATTTAAACTAAGTGTATTTTGAAAATGAACGTTGAGCGCCGAGCTCAAACCGGGCATCCGATTTGGATTCCGTCAGTTCTGACAAGTCACTTTCATCTCCAAGGTCGTGTTGGAATGATCGGCACGGCCATTCGACCGTTATTTCAGGTTTTAGACCCCCGGGCCAGACCTGGTAGTTCATGTAAAGTAAGTGTATTTTGAAAATGAACTTTGAGCGCCGAGCTTAAACCGGGCATCCGATTTGGATTCCGTCAGTTCTGACAAGTCAATTTCATCTCACAGGTCGTGTTGGAATGATCGGTATGGCCATCCGACCTGTATTTCAGGTTTTAGACCCCCGGACCCCACCTGGCAGTTCATTTAAACTAAGTGTACTTTAAAAATGAACGTTGAGCGCCGAGCTCAAACCGGGCATCCGATTTGGATTCCGTCAGTTCTGACATGTCACTTTCATCACCCAGGTCGTGTTGGAATGATCGGCATGACCATCCGACCTGTATTTCAGGTTTTAGAGCCCCGGACCCCACCTGGCAGTTCATTTAAACTAAGTGTATTTTGAAAATGAACTTTGAGCGCCGACCTCAAACCGGGCATCCGATTTGGATTCCGTCAGTTCTGACAAGTCACTTTCATCTTCCAGGTCGTGTTGGAATGATCGGCACGGCCATCCGACCGGTATTTCAGGTTTTAGACCCCCGGACCAGACCTGGCAGTTTATTTAAACAAAGTGTAATTTGAAAATGAACGTTGAGCGCCGAGCTCAAACCGGGCATCCGATTTGGATTCCGTCAGTTCTGACAAGTCACTTTCATCTCCCAGGTCATGTTGGAATGATCGGAACGGCCATCCGACCGGTATTTAAGGTTTTAGACCTCCGGACCCGACCTGACAGTTCATTTAAACTAAGTGTACTTTGAAAATGAAAGTTGAGCGCCGAGCTCAAATCGGGCATCCGATTTAGATTCCGTCAGTTTTGAAAACTCACTTTCATGTCCAAGGTCGTGTTGGAATGATCGACACGGCCATCCGACCTTTATTTTAGGTTTATGCCCCCGGACCCGACTTGGCAGTTCATTTAAACTAAGTGTATTTAGAAAATGAACTTTTGAGCGCCGAGCACAAACCGGGCATCCGATCTGGATTCCGTCTATTCTCACAACTCACTTTCATCTCCTAGGTCGTGTTGGAACGATCAGCACGGACATCCAACCGGTATTTCAGGTTTTAGACCCCCGGACCCGACCTGGCAGTTCATTTAAACTAAGTGTACTTTGAAAATGAACGTTGAGCGCCGAGCTCAAATCGGGCATCCGATTGGGATTCCGTCAGTTCTGACAAGTCACTTTCATCTCCCATGTCGTGTTGGAGCGAACGGCACGTCCATCCGACCGGTATTTCAGGTTTTAGACCCCCGGACCCGACCTGGCAGTTCATTTAAACCAAGTGTATTTTGAAAATGAACTTTGAGCGTCGAGGCCAAACCGGGCATCCGATTTGGATTCCGTCAGTTCTGACAAGTCACTTTTATCTCCCAGGTCATGTTGGAATAATCAGCACGGCCATCCGACAGGTATTTCATGTTTTAGACCCCCGGACCCGACCTGGCAGTTCATTTAAACTAAGTGTATTTTGAAAATGAACGTTGAGCGCCGAGCTCAAACCGGGCATCCGATTTGGATTCCGTCAGTTCTGACAAGTCACTTTCATCTCCCAAGTCGTGTTGGAATGATTGACACGGCCATCCGACCAATATTTCAGGTTTTAGACCCCCGGACCCGACCTGGCAGTTCATTTAAACAAAGTGTATTTAGAAAATGAACTTTTGAGCGCCGCGCTCAAACCAGGAATCCGATCTGGATTCCGTCAGTTCTGACAAGTCACTTTCATCTCCCAGGTCATGTTGGAACGATCGGCATGGACATCCGACCGGTATTTTAGGTTTTAGACCCCAAGACCCGACCTGGCAGTTCATTTAAACTAAGTGTACTTTCAAAATGAACGTTGAGCGCCGAGCTCAAACCGGACATCCGATTTGGATTCCGTCAGTTCTGACAAGTCACTTTTATCTCCCAGGTCGTGTTGGAACGATCGGCATGGCCATCTGACCGGTATTTCAGGTTTTATACCCCCGGGCCCGACCTGGCAGTTCATTTAAACTAAGTGTATTTTGAAAATGAACGTTGAGCGCCGAGCTCAAACCGGGCATCCGATTTGGATTCCGTCAGTTCTGACAAGTCACTTTCATCTCCCAGGTCGTGTTGGAACGATCGGCATGGCCATCCGACCGGTATTTCCGGTTTTAGACCCCCGGACCCGACCACGCAGTTCATTTAAACTAAGTGTATTTTGAAAATGAACGTTGAGCACCGAGCTCAAACCGGGCATCCGATTTGAATTCTGTCAGTTCTGACAAGTCACTTTCATCTCCCAGGTCATGTTGGAATAATCAGCACGGCCATCCGACCGGTATTTCATGTTTTAGACCCCCGGACCCGACCTGGCAGTTCATTTAAACTAAGTGTATTTTGAAAATGAACGTTGAGCGCCGAGCTCAAACCGGGCATCCGATTTGGATTCCGTCAGTTCTGACAAGTCACTTTCATCTCCCAGGTCGTGTTGGAATGATAGACATGGCCATCCGACCAATATTTCAGGTTTTAGACCCCCGGACCCGACCTGGCAGTTCATTTAAACTAAGTGTATTTATAAAATGAACTTTTGAGCGCCGAGCTCAAACCGGGCATCCGATCTGGATTCCATCAGTTCTGACAAGTCACTTTCATCTCCCAGGTCATGTTGGAACGATCGGCATGGACATCCGACCGGTATTTTAGGTTTTAGACCCCAAGACCCGACCTGGCAGTTCATTTAAACTAAGTGTACTTTCAAAATGAACGTTGAGCGCCGAGGTCAAACCGGACATCCGATTTGGATTCCGTCAGTTCTGACAAGTCACTTTCATCTCCCAGGTCGTGTTGGAACGGTCGGCATGGCCATCCGACCGGTATTTCACGTTTTATACCCTCGGACCCGACCTGACAGTTCATTTAAACTAAGTGTATTTTGAAAATGAACGTTGAGCGCCGAGCTCAAACCGGGCATCCGATTTGGATTCCGTCAGTTCTGACAAGTCACTTTCATCTCCCAGGTCGTGTTGGAATGATCGGCACGGCCATCCGATCGGTACTTCAGGTTTTAGACCCCCGGACCCGACCTGGCAATTTATTTAAACTAAGTGTATTTTGAAAATGAACGTTGAGCGCCAAGCTCAAACCGGGCATCCGATTTGGATTCCGTCAGTTCTGACAAGTCACTTTCATCTCCCAGGTCGTGTTGAAATGATCGGCACGGTCATTCGACCGGTATTTCAGGTTTTAGACCCCCGGACCCGACCTGGTAGTTCATTTAAACTAAGTGTATTTTGAAAATGAACTTTGAGCGCCGAGCTTAAACCGGGCATCCGATTTGGATTCCGTCAGTTCTGACAAGTCACTTTCATCTCCCAGGTCGTGTTGGAATGATCGGTATGGCCATCCGATCGATATTTCAGGTTTTAGACCCCCGGACCCGACCTGGCAGTTCATTTAAACTAAGTGTACTTTAAAAATGAACGTTGAGCGCCGAGCTCAAACCGGGCATCCGATTTGGATTCCGTCAGTTCTGACAAGTCACTTTCATCTCCTAGGTCGTGTTGGAACGATCGGCATGGCCATCCGACCGGTATTTCAGGTTTTAGACCCCCGGACCCGACCTCGCAGTTCATTTAAACTAAGTGTATTTTGAAAATGAACTTTGAGCGCCGAGCTCAAACCGGGCATCCGATTTGGATTCCGTCAGTTCTGACAAGTCACTTTCATCTCCCAGGTCGTGTTGGAATGATCGGCATGGCCATCCGACCGGTATTTCAGGTTTTAGACCCCCGGACCCGACCTGGCAGTTCATTTAAACTAAGTGTATTTAGAAAATGAACTTTTGAGCGCCGACCTCAAACCGGGCATCAGATCTGGATTCCGTCAGTTCTGACAAGTTACTTTATCTCCCAGGTCGTGTTGGAATGATCGGCACGGACATCCAACCGATATTTCAGGTTTTAGACCCCCGGACCCCACCTGGCAGTTTATTTAAACAAAGTGTAATTTGAAAATGAACGTTGAGCGTCGAGCTCAAATCGGGCATCCGATTTGGATTCCGTCAGTTCTGACAAGTCACTTTCATCTCCCAGGTCATGTTGGAATGATCGGAACGGCCATCCGACCGGTATTTAAGGTTTTAGACCTCCGGACCCGACCTGACAGTTCATTTAAACTAAGTGTACTTTGAAAATGAACGTTGAGCGCCGAGCTCAAATCGGGCATCCGATTTGGATTCCGTCAGTTTTGACAAGTCACTTTCATCTCCCAGGTCGTGTTGGAACGATCGGCACGGCCATCCGGCCGGTATTTCAGGTTTTAGGCCCCCGGACCCGACCTGGCAGTTCATTTAAACTAAGTGTACTTTAAAAATGAACTTTGAGCGCCGAGCTCAAACCGGGCATCTGATTTGGATTCCGTCAGTTCTGACAAGTCACTTTCATCTCCCAGGTCGTGTTGGAACGATCGGCAGGCCATCCGACCGGTATTTCAGGTTTTAGACCCCCGGACCCGACCTGGCAGTTCATTTAAACTAAGTGTATTTTGAAAATGAACTTTTGAGCGCCGAGCTCAAACCGGGCATCCGATCTGGATTCCGTCAGTTCTCACAACTCACTTTCATCTCCCAGGTCGTGTTGGAACGATTAGCATGGACATCCGACCGGTATTTCAGGTTTTAGACCCCCGGACCCGACCTGGCAGTTCATTTAAACTAAGTGTACTTTGAAAATGAACGTTGAGCGCCGAGCTCAAACCGGGCATCCGATTTGGATTCCGTCAGTTCTGACAAGTCACTTTCATCTCCCAGGTCATGTTGGAATGATCGGAACGGCCATCCGACCGGTATTTAAGGTTTTAGACCTCCGGACCCGACCTGACAGTTCATTTAAACTAAGTGTACTTTGAAAATGAACGTTGAGCGCCGAGCTCAAATCGGGCATCCGATTTAGATTCCGTCAGTTTGAAAACTCACTTTCATGTCCAAGGTCGTGTTGGAATGATCGACACGGCCATCCGACCTTTATTTAGGTTTTAGCCCCCGGACCCGACTTGGCAGTTCATTTAAACTAAGTGTATTTAGAAAATGAACTTTTGAGCGCCGAGCACAAACCGGGCATCCGATCTGGATTCCGTCTAGTTCTGACAACTCACTTTCATCTCCAAGGTCGTGTTGGAACGATCAGCACGGACATCCAACCGGTATTTCAGGTTTTAGACCCCCGGACCCGACCTGGCAGTTCATTTAAACTAAGTGTACTTTGAAAATGAACGTTGAGCGCCGAGCTCAAACCGGGCATCCGATTTGGATTCCGTCAGTTCTGACAAGTCACTTTCATCTCCCAGGTCATGTTGGAACTATCGGCACGGCCATCCGACCGGTATTTCAGGTTTTAGACCCCCGGACCCGACCTGGCAGTTCATTTAAACTAAGTGTATTTTGAAAATGAACGTTGAGCGCCGAGCTCAAACCGGGCATCCGATTTGGATTCCGTCAGTTCTGACAAGTCACTTTCATCTCCCAGGTCGTGTTGGAATGATCGGCACGGCCATCCGACCGGTATTTCAGGTTTTAGACCCCCGGACCCGACCTGGCAGTTCATTTAAACTAAGTGTAATTTGAAAATGAACGTTGAGCGCCGAGCTCAAACCGGGCATCCGATTTGGATTCCGTCAGTTCTGACAAGTCACTTTCATCTCCCAGGTCATGTTGGAATGATCGGCACGGCCATCCGACCGGTATTTAAGGTTTTAGACCCCGGACCCGACCTGGCAGTTCATTTAAACTAAGTGTACTTTGAAAATGAACGTTGAGCGCCGAGCTCAAACCGGGCATCCGATTTGGATTCCGTCAGTTCTGACAAGTCACTTTCATCTCCCAGGTCGTGTTGGAATGATCGGCACGGCCATCCGACCGGTATTTCAGGTTTTAGACCCCCGGACCCGACCTGGCAGTTCATTTAAACTAAGTGTATTTAGAAAATGAACTTTTGAGCGCCGAGCTCAAACCGGGCATCCGATCTGGATTCCGTCAGTTCTGACAAGTCACTTTCATCTCCCAGGTCGTGTTGGAATGATCGGCACGGCCATCCGACCGGTATTTCAGGTTTTAGACCCCCGGACCCGACCTGGCAGTTCATTTAAACTAAGTGTACTTTGAAAATGAACGTTGAGCGCCGAGCTCAAACCGGGCATCCGATTTGGATTCCGTCAGTTCTGACAAGTCACTTTCATCTCCCAGGTCGTGTTGGAACGATCGGCACGGCCATCCGACCGGTATTTCAGGTTTTAGACCCCCGGACCCGACCTGGCAGTTCATTTAAACTAAGTGTACTTTGAAAATGAACTTTGAGCGCCGAGCTCAAACCGGGCATCCGATTAGGATTCCGTCAGTTCTGACAAGTCACTTTCATCTCCCAGGTCGTGTTGGAACGATCGGCAGGCCATCCGACCGGTATTTCAGGTTTTAGACCCCCGGACCCGACCTGGCAGTTCATTTAAACTAAGTGTATTTTGAAAATGAACTTTGAGCGCCGAGCTCAAACCGGGCATCCGATCTGGATTCCGTCAGTTCTGACAAGTCACTTTCATCTCCCAGGTCGTGTTGGAACGATCGGCATGGCCATCCGACCGGTATTTCAGGTTTTAGACCCCCGGACCCGACCTGGCAGTTCATTTAAACTAAGTGTACTTTGAAAATGAACGTTGAGCGCCGAGCTCAAACCGGGCATCCGATTTGGATTCCGTCAGTTCTGACAAGTCACTTTCATCTCCAGGTCGTGTTGGAACGATCGGCACGGCCATCCGACCGGTATTTCAGGTTTTAGACCCCCGGACCCGACCTGGCAGTTCATTTAAACTAAGTGTACTTTAAAAATGAACGTTGAGCGCCGAGCTCAAACCGGGCATCCGATTTGGATTCCGTCAGTTCTGACAAGTCACTTTCATCTCCCAGGTCGTGTTGGAATGATCGGCACGGCCATCCGACGGTATTTCAGGTTTTAGACCCCCGGACCCGACCTGGCAGTTCATTTAAACTAAGTGTATTTTGAAAATGAACGTTGAGCGCCGAGCTCAAACCGGGCATCCGATTTGGATTCCGTCAGTTCTGACAAGTCACTTTCATCTCCCAGGTCGTGTTGGAATGATCGGCACGGCCATCCGACGGTATTTCAGGTTTTAGACCCCCGGACCCGACCTGGCAGTTCATTTAAACTAAGTGTACTTTGAAAATGAACGTTGAGCGCCGAGCTCAAACCGGGCATCCGATTTGGATTCCGTCAGTTCTGACAAGTCACTTTCATCTCCCAGGTCGTGTTGGAATGATCGGCACGGCCATCCGACCGGTATTTCAGGTTTTAGACCCCCGGACCCGACCTGGCAGTTCATTTAAACTAAGTGTATTTTGAAAATGAACGTTGAGCGCCGAGCTCAAACCGGGCATCCGATTTGGATTCCGTCAGTTCTGACAAGTCACTTTCATCTCCCAGGTCGTGTTGGAATGATCGGCACGGCCATCCGACCGGTATTTCAGGTTTTAGACCCCCGGACCCGACCTGGCAGTTCATTTAAACTAAGTGTACTTTGAAAATGAACGTTGAGCGCCGAGCTCAAACCGGGCATCCGATTTGGATTCCGTCAGTTCTGACAAGTCACTTTCATCTCCCAGGTCGTGTTGGAATGATCGGCACGGCCATCCGACCGGTATTTCAGGTTTTAGACCCCCGGACCCGACCTGGCAGTTCATTTAAACTAAGTGTACTTTGAAAATGAACGTTGAGCGCCGAGCTCAAACCGGGCATCCGATTTGGATTCCGTCAGTTCTGACAAGTCACTTTCATCTCCCAGGTCGTGTTGGAACGATCGGCACGGCCATCCGACCGGTATTTCAGGTTTTAGACCCCCGGACCCGACCTGGCAGTTCATTTAAACTAAGTGTATTTTGAAAATGAACGTTGAGCGCCGAGCTCAAACCGGGCATCCGATTTGGATTCCGTCAGTTCTGACAAGTCACTTTCATCTCCCAGGTCGTGTTGGAACGATCGGCATGGCCATCCGACCGGTATTTCAGGTTTTAGACCCCCGGACCCGACCTGGCAGTTCATTTAAACTAAGTGTACTTTGAAAATGAACGTTGAGCGCCGAGCTCAAACCGGGCATCCGATTTGGATTCCGTCAGTTCTGACAAGTCACTTTCATCTCCCAGGTCGTGTTGGAATGATCGGCACGGCCATCCGACCGGTATTTCAGGTTTTAGACCCCCGGACCCGACCTGGCAGTTCATTTAAACTAAGTGTATTTAGAAAATGAACTTTTGAGCGCCGAGCTCAAACCGGGCATCCGATCTGGATTCCGTCAGTTCTGACAAGTCACTTTCATCTCCCAGGTCGTGTTGGAATGATCGGCACGGACATCCGACCGGTATTTCAGGTTTTAGACCCCCGGACCCGACCTGGCAGTTCATTTAAACTAAGTGTACTTTGAAAATGAACGTTGAGCGCCGAGCTCAAACCGGGCATCCGATTTGGATTCCGTCAGTTCTGACAAGTCACTTTCATCTCCCAGGTCGTGTTGGAATGATCGGCACGGCCATCCGACCGGTATTTCAGGTTTTAGACCCCCGGACCCGACCTGGCAGTTCATTTAAACTAAGTGTATTTTGAAAATGAACGTTGAGCGCCGAGCTCAAACCGGGCATCCGATTTGGATTCCGTCAGTTCTGACAAGTCACTTTCATCTCCCAGGTCGTGTTGGAACGATCGGCATGGACATCCGACCGGTATTTCAGGTTTTAGACCCCCGGACCCGACCTGGCAGTTCATTTAAACTAAGTGTACTTTGAAAATGAACGTTGAGCGCCGAGCTCAAACCGGGCATCCGATTTGGATTCCGTCAGTTCTGACAAGTCACTTTCATCTCCCAGGTCGTGTTGGAATGATCGGCACGGCCATCCGACCGGTATTTCAGGTTTTAGACCCCCGGACCCGACCTGGCAGTTCATTTAAACTAAGTGTATTTTGAAAATGAACGTTGAGCGCCGAGCTCAAACCGGGCATCCGATTTGGATTCCGTCAGTTCTGACAAGTCACTTTCATCTCCCAGGTCGTGTTGGAATGATCGGCACGGCCATCCGACCGGTATTTCAGGTTTTAGACCCCCGGACCCGACCTGGCAGTTCATTTAAACTAAGTGTACTTTGAAAATGAACGTTGAGCGCCGAGCTCAAACCGGGCATCCGATTTGGATTCCGTCAGTTCTGACAAGTCACTTTCATCTCCCAGGTCGTGTTGGAACGATCGGCACGGCCATCCGACCGGTATTTCAGGTTTTAGACCCCCGGACCCGACCTGGCAGTTCATTTAAACTAAGTGTATTTTGAAAATGAACGTTGAGCGCCGAGCTCAAACCGGGCATCCGATTTGGATTCCGTCAGTTCTGACAAGTCACTTTCATCTCCCAGGTCGTGTTGGAACGATCGGCATGGCCATCCGACGGTATTTCAGGTTTTAGACCCCCGGACCCGACCTGGCAGTTCATTTAAACTAAGTGTATTTTGAAAATGAACGTTGAGCGCCGAGCTCAAACCGGGCATCCGATTTGGATTCCGTCAGTTCTGACAAGTCACTTTCATCTCCCAGGTCGTGTTGGAACGATCGGCACGGCCATCCGACCGGTATTTCAGGTTTTAGACCCCCGGACCCGACCTGGCAGTTCATTTAAACTAAGTGTATTTTGAAAATGAACGTTGAGCGCCGAGCTCAAACCGGGCATCCGATTTGGATTCCGTCAGTTCTGACAAGTCACTTTCATCTCCCAGGTCGTGTTGGAATGATCGGCACGGCCATCCGACCGGTATTTCAGGTTTTAGACCCCCGGACCCGACCTGGCAGTTCATTTAAACTAAGTGTATTTTGAAAATGAACGTTGAGCGCCGAGCTCAAACCGGGCATCCGATTTGGATTCCGTCAGTTCTGACAAGTCACTTTCATCTCCCAGGTCGTGTTGGAACGATCGGCACGGCCATCCGACCGGTATTTCAGGTTTTAGACCCCCGGACCCGACCTGGCAGTTCATTTAAACTAAGTGTATTTTGAAAATGAACGTTGAGCGCCGAGCTCAAACCGGGCATCCGATTTGGATTCCGTCAGTTCTGACAAGTCACTTTCATCTCCCAGGTCGTGTTGGAACGATCGGCACGGCCATCCGACCGGTATTTCAGGTTTTAGACCCCCGGACCCGACCTGGCAGTTCATTTAAACTAAGTGTACTTTGAAAATGAACGTTGAGCGCCGAGCTCAAACCGGGCATCCGATTTGGATTCCGTCAGTTCTGACAAGTCACTTTCATCTCCCAGGTCGTGTTGGAACGATCGGCACGGCCATCCGACCGGTATTTCAGGTTTTAGACCCCCGGACCCGACCTGGCAGTTCATTTAAACTAAGTGTATTTTGAAAATGAACGTTGAGCGCCGAGCTCAAACCGGGCATCCGATTTGGATTCCGTCAGTTCTGACAAGTCACTTTCATCTCCCAGGTCGTGTTGGAATGATCGGCACGGCCATCCGATCGGTATTTCAGGTTTTAGACCCCCGGACCCGACCTGGCAGTTCATTTAAACTAAGTGTATTTTGAAAATGAACGTTGAGCGCCGAGCTCAAACCGGGCATCCGATTTGGATTCCGTCAGTTCTGACAAGTCACTTTCATCTCCCAGGTCGTGTTGGAATGATCGGCACGGCCATCTGTACCGGTTTTCAGGTTTTAGACCCCCGGACCCGACCTGGCAGTTCATTTAAACTAAGTGTATTTTGAAAATGAACTTTGAGCGCCGAGCTCAAACCGGGCATCCGATTTGGATTCCGTCAGTTCTGACAAGTCACTTTCATCTCCCAGGTCGTGTTGGAATGATCGGCACGGCCATCCGACCGGTATTTCAGGTTTTAGACCCCCGGACCCGACCTGGCAGTTCATTTAAACTAAGTGTACTTTGAAAATGAACGTTGAGCGCCGAGCTCAAACCGGGCATCCGATTTGGATTCCGTCAGTTCTGACAAGTCACTTTCATCTCCCAGGTCGTGTTGGAACGATCGGCACGGCCATCCGACCGGTATTTCAGGTTTTAGACCCCCGGACCCGACCTGGCAGTTCATTTAAACTAAGTGTATTTTGAAAATGAACGTTGAGCGCCGAGCTCAAACCGGGCATCCGATTTGGATTCCGTCAGTTCTGACAAGTCACTTTCATCTCCCAGGTCGTGTTGGAATGATCGGCACGGCCATCCGACCGGTATTTCAGGTTTTAGACCCCCGGACCCGACCTGGCAGTTCATTTAAACTAAGTGTATTTTGAAAATGAACGTTGAGCGCCGAGCTCAAACCGGGCATCCGATTTGGATTCCGTCAGTTCTGACAAGTCACTTTCATCTCCCAGGTCGTGTTGGAATGATCGGCAGGGCCATCCGACCGGTATTTCAGGTTTTAGACCCCCGGACCCGACCTGGCAGTTCATTTAAACTAAGTGTACTTTGAAAATGAACGTTGAGCGCCGAGCTCAAACCGGGCATCCGATTTGGATTCCGTCAGTTCTGACAAGTCACTTTCATCTCCCAGGTCGTGTTGGAATGATCGGCATGGCCATCCGACCGGTATTTCAGGTTTTAGACCCCCGGACCCGACCTGGCAGTTCATTTAAACTAAGTGTATTTGAAAATGAACTTTGAGCGCCGAGCTCAAACCGGGCATCCGATTTGGATTTCGTCAGTTCTGACAAGTCACTTTCATCTCCCAGGTCGTGTTGGAACCGATCGGCACGGACATCCGACCGGTATTTCAGGTTTTAGACCCCCGGACCCGACCTGGCAGTTCATTTAAACTAAGTGTACTTTGAAAATGAACGTTGAGCGCCGAGCTCAAACCGGGCATCCGATTTGGATTCCGTCAGTTCTGACAAGTCACTTTCATCTCCAGGTCGTGTTGGAATGATCGGCACGGCCATCCGACCGGTATTTCAGGTTTTAGACCCCCGGACCCGACCTGGCAGTTCATTTAAACTAAGTGTACTTTGAAAATGAACGTTGAGCGCCGAGCTCAAACCGGGCATCCGATTTGGATTCCGTCAGTTCTGACAAGTCACTTTCATCTCCAGGTCGTGTTGGAACGATCGGCACGGCCATCCGACCGGTATTTCAGGTTTTAGACCCCCGGACCCGACCTGGCAGTTCATTTAAACTAAGTGTATTTGAAAATGAACGTTGAGCGCCGAGCTCAAACCGGGCATCCGATTTGGATTCCGTCAGTTCTGACAAGTCACTTTCATCTCCCAGGTCGTGTTGGAATGATCGGCACGGCCATCCGACGGTATTTCAGGTTTTAGACCCCCGGACCCGACCTGGCAGTTCATTTAAACTAAGTGTACTTTGAAAATGAACGTTGAGCGCCGAGCTCAAACCGGGCATCCGATTTGGATTCCGTCAGTTCTGACAAGTCACTTTCATCTCCCAGGTCGTGTTGGAATGATCGGCACGGCCATCCGACCGGTATTTCAGGTTTTAGACCCCCGGACCCGACCTGGCAGTTCATTTAAACTAAGTGTACTTTGAAAATGAACGTTGAGCGCCGAGCTCAAACCGGGCATCCGATTTGGATTCCGTCAGTTCTGACAAGTCACTTTCATCTCCCAGGTCGTGTTGGAACGATCGGCACGGCCATCCGACCGGTATTTCAGGTTTTAGACCCCCGGACCCGACCTGGCAGTTCATTTAAACTAAGTGTACTTTGAAAATGAACTTTGAGCGCCGAGCTCAAACCGGGCATCCGATTTGGATTCCGTCAGTTCTGACAAGTCACTTTCATCTCCCAGGTCGTGTTGGAACGATCGGCACGGCCATCCGACCGGTATTTCAGGTTTTAGACCCCCGGACCCGACCTGGCAGTTCATTTAAACTAAGTGTATTTTGAAAATGAACTTTGAGCGCCGAGCTCAAACCGGGCATCCGATTTGGATTCCGTCAGTTCTGACAAGTCACTTTCATCTCCCAGGTCGTGTTGGAACGATCGGCACGGCCATCCGACCGGTATTTCAGGTTTTAGACCCCCGGACCCGACCTGGCAGTTCATTTAAACTAAGTGTACTTTGAAAATGAACGTTGAGCGCCGAGCTCAAACCGGGCATCCGATTTGGATTCCGTCAGTTCTGACAAGTCACTTTCATCTCCCAGGTCGTGTTGGAATGTTCGGCACGGACATCCGATCGGTATTTCAGGTTTTAGACCCCCGGACCCGACCTGGCAGTTCATTTAAACTAAGTGTACTTTGAAAATGAACGTTGAGCGCCGAGCTCAAATCGGGCATCCGATTTAGATTCCGTCAGTTTGAAAAGCTCACTTTCATCTCCAAGGTCGTGTTGGAATGATCGACACGGCCATCCGACCGGTATTTTAGGTTTTAGACCCCCGGACCCGACCTGGCAGTTCATTTAAACTAAGTGTATTTAGAAAATGAACTTTGAGCGCCGAGCACAAACCGGGCATCCGATCTGGATTCCGTCTATTCTGACAACTCACTTTCATCTCCAAGGTCGTGTTGGAACGATCAGCACGGACATCCAACCGGTATTTCAGGTTTTAGACCCCCGGACCCGACCTGGCAGTTCATTTAAACTAAGTGTACTTTGAAAATGAACGTTGAGCGCCGAGCTCAAATCGGGCATCCGATTTGGATTCCGTCAGTTCTGACAAGTCACTTTCATCTCCCAGGTCGTGTTGGAACAATCGGCACGGCCATCCGACCGGTATTTCAGGTTTTAGACCCCCGGACCCGACCTGGCAGTTCATTTAAACTAAGTGTATTTTGAAAATGAACGTTGAGCGCCGAGCTCAAACCGGGCATCCGATTTGGATTCCGTCAGTTCTGACAAGTCACTTTCATCTCCCAGGTCGTGTTGGAATGATCGGCACGGCCATCCGACCGGTATTTCAGGTTTTAGACCCCCGGACCCGACCTGGCAGTTCATTTAAACTAAGTGTAATTTGAAAATGAACGTTGAGCGCCGAGCTCAAACCGGGCATCCGATTTGGATTCCGTCAGTTCTGACAAGTCACTTTCATCTCCCAGGTCGTGTTGGAATGATCGGCACGGCCATCCGACCGGTATTTCAGGTTTTAGACCCCCGGACCCGACCTGGCAGTTCATTTAAACTAAGTGTACTTTGAAAATGAACGTTGAGCGCCGAGCTCAAACCGGGCATCCGATTTGGATTCCGTCAGTTCTGACAAGTCACTTTCATCTCCCAGGTCGTGTTGGAATGATCGGCACGGCCATCCGACCGGTATTTCAGGTTTTAGACCCCCGGACCCGACCTGGCAGTTCATTTAAACTAAGTGTATTTTGAAAATGAACGTTGAGCGCCGAGCTCAAACCGGGCATCCGATTTGGATTCCGTCAGTTCTGACAAGTCACTTTCATCTCCCAGGTCGTGTTGGAATGATCGGCACGGCCATCCGACCGGTATTTCAGGTTTTAGACCCCCGGACCCGACCTGGCAGTTCATTTAAACTAAGTGTATTTTGAAAATGAACGTTGAGCGCCGAGCTCAAACCGGGCATCCGATTTGGATTCCGTCAGTTCTGACAAGTCACTTTCATCTCCCAGGTCGTGTTGGAATGATCGGCACGGCCATCCGACCGGTATTTCAGGTTTTAGACCCCCGGACCCGACCTGGCAGTTCATTTAAACTAAGTGTATTTTGAAAATGAACGTTGAGCGCCGAGCTCAAACCGGGCATCCGATTTGGATTCCGTCAGTTCTGACAAGTCACTTTCATCTCCCAGGTCGTGTTGGAACGATCGGCACGGCCATCCGACCGGTATTTCAGGTTTTAGACCCCCGGACCCGACCTGGCAGTTCATTTAAACTAAGTGTATTTTGAAAATGAACTTTGAGCGCCGAGCTCAAACCGGGCATCCGATTTGGATTCCGTCAGTTCTGACAAGTCACTTTCATCTCCCAGGTCGTGTTGGAATGATCGGCATGGACATCCGACCGGTATTTCAGGTTTTAGACCCCCGGACCCGACCTGGCAGTTCATTTAAACTAAGTGTACTTTGAAAATGAACGTTGAGCGCCGAGCTCAAACCGGGCATCCGATTTGGATTCCGTCAGTTCTGACAAGTCACTTTCATCTCCCAGGTCGTGTTGGAACAATCGGCACGGCCATCCGACGGTATTTCAGGTTTTAGACCCCCGGACCCGACCTGGCAGTTCATTTAAACTAAGTGTACTTTGAAAATGAACGTTGAGCGCCGAGCTCAAACCGGGCATCCGATTTGGATTCCGTCAGTTCTGACAAGTCACTTTCATCTCCCAGGTCGTGTTGGAATGATCGGCACGGCCATCCGACCGGTATTTCAGGTTTTAGACCCCCGGACCCGACCTGGCAGTTCATTTAAACTAAGTGTATTTTGAAAATGAACGTTGAGCGCCGAGCTCAAACCGGGCATCCGATTTGGATTCCGTCAGTTCTGACAAGTCACTTTCATCTCCCAGGTCGTGTTGGAATGATCGGCACGGCCATCCGACCGGTATTTCAGGTTTTAGACCCCCGGACCCGACCTGGCAGTTCATTTAAACTAAGTGTACTTTGAAAATGAACGTTGAGCGCCGAGCTCAAACCGGGCATCCGATTTGGATTCCGTCAGTTCTGACAAGTCACTTTCATCTCCCAGGTCGTGTTGGAATGATCGGCACGGCCATCCGACCGGTATTTCAGGTTTTAGACCCCCGGACCCGACCTGGCAGTTCATTTAAACTAAGTGTATTTTGAAAATGAACTTTGAGCGCCGAGCTCAAACCGGGCATCCGATCTGGATTCCGTCAGTTCTGACAAGTCACTTTCATCTCCCAGGTCGTGTTGGAATGATCGGCACGGCCATCCGACCGGTATTTCAGGTTTTAGACCCCCGGACCCGACCTGGCAGTTCATTTAAACTAAGTGTACTTTGAAAATGAACGTTGAGCGCCGAGCTCAAACCGGGCATCCGATTTGGATTCCGTCAGTTCTGACAAGTCACTTTCATCTCCCAGGTCGTGTTGGAATGATCGGCACGGCCATCCGACCGGTATTTCAGGTTTTAGACCCCCGGACCCGACCTGGCAGTTCATTTAAACTAAGTGTACTTTGAAAATGAACGTTGAGCGCCGAGCTCAAACCGGGCATCCGATTTGGATTCCGTCAGTTCTGACAAGTCACTTTCATCTCCCAGGTCGTGTTGGAACGATCGGCACGGCCATCCGACGGTATTTCAGGTTTTAGACCCCCGGACCCGACCTGGCAGTTCATTTAAACTAAGTGTATTTTGAAAATGAACGTTGAGCGCCGAGCTCAAACCGGGCATCCGATTTGGATTCCGTCAGTTCTGACAAGTCACTTTCATCTCCCAGGTCGTGTTGGAACGATCGGCACGGCCATCCGACCGGTATTTCAGGTTTTAGACCCCCGGACCCGACCTGGCAGTTCATTTAAACTAAGTGTACTTTGAAAATGAACGTTGAGCGCCGAGCTCAAACCGGGCATCCGATTTGGATTCCGTCAGTTCTGACAAGTCACTTTCATCTCCCAGGTCGTGTTGGAATGATCGGCATGGCCATCCGACCGGTATTTCAGGTTTTAGACCCCCGGACCCGACCTGGCAGTTCATTTAAACTAAGTGTATTTAGAAAATGAACTTTTGAGCGCCGAGCTCAAACCGGGCATCCGATCTGGATTCCGTCAGTTCTGACAAGTCACTTTCATCTCCCAGGTCGTGTTGGAATGATCGGCACGGCCATCCGACCGGTATTTCAGGTTTTAGACCCCCGGACCCGACCTGGCAGTTCATTTAAACTAAGTGTACTTTGAAAATGAACGTTGAGCGCCGAGCTCAAACCGGGCATCCGATTTGGATTCCGTCAGTTCTGACAAGTCACTTTCATCTCCCAGGTCGTGTTGGAAAGATCGGCACGGCCATCCGACCGGTATTTCAGGTTTTAGACCCCCGGACCCGACCTGGCAGTTCATTTAAACTAAGTGTATTTTGAAAATGAACGTTGAGCGCCGAGCTCAAACCGGGCATCCGATTTGGATTCCGTCAGTTCTGACAAGTCACTTTCATCTCCCAGGTCGTGTTGGAATGATCGGCACGGCCATCCGACCGGTATTTCAGGTTTTAGACCCCCGGACCCGACCTGGCAGTTCATTTAAACTAAGTGTACTTTGAAAATGAACGTTGAGCGCCGAGCTCAAACCGGGCATCCGATTTGGATTCCGTCAGTTCTGACAAGTCACTTTCATCTCCCAGGTCGTGTTGGAACGATCGGCACGGCCATCCGACCGGTATTTCAGGTTTTAGACCCCCGGACCCGACCTGGCAGTTCATTTAAACTAAGTGTATTTGAAAATGAACTTTGAGCGCCGAGCTCAAACCGGGCATCCGATTTGGATTCCGTCAGTTCTGACAAGTCACTTTCATCTCCCAGGTCGTGTTGGAATGATCGGCACGGCCATCCGACCGGTATTTCAGGTTTTAGACCCCCGGACCCGACCTGGCAGTTCATTTAAACTAAGTGTACTTTGAAAATGAACGTTGAGCGCCGAGCTCAAACCGGGCATCCGATTTGGATTCCGTCAGTTCTGACAAGTCACTTTCATCTCCCAGGTCGTGTTGGAACGATCGGCACGGCCATCCGACCGGTATTTCAGGTTTTAGACCCCCGGACCCGACCTGGCAGTTCATTTAAACTAAGTGTACTTTGAAAATGAACGTTGAGCGCCGAGCTCAAACCGGGCATCCGATTTGGATTCCGTCAGTTCTGACAAGTCACTTTCATCTCCCAGGTCGTGTTGGAATGATCGGCACTGGCCATCCGACCGGTATTTCAGGTTTTAGACCCCCGGACCCGACCTGGCAGTTCATTTAAACTAAGTGTATTTTGAAAATGAACGTTGAGCGCCGAGCTCAAACCGGGCATCCGATTTGGATTCCGTCAGTTCTGACAAGTCACTTTCATCTCCCAGGTCGTGTTGGAACGATCGGCACGGCCATCCGACCGGTATTTCAGGTTTTAGACCCCCGGACCCGACCTGGCAGTTCATTTAAACTAAGTGTATTTTGAAAATGAACGTTGAGCGCCGAGCTCAAACCGGGCATCCGATTTGGATTCCGTCAGTTCTGACAAGTCACTTTCATCTCCCAGGTCGTGTTGGAATGATCGGCACGGCCATCCGACCGGTATTTCAGGTTTTAGACCCCCGGACCCGACCTGGCAGTTCATTTAAACTAAGTGTATTTTGAAAATGAACGTTGAGCGCCGAGCTCAAACCGGGCATCCGATTTGGATTCCGTCAGTTCTGACAAGTCACTTTCATCTCCCAGGTCGTGTTGGAACGATCGGCATGGCCATCCGACCGGTATTTCAGGTTTTAGACCCCCGGACCCGACCTGGCAGTTCATTTAAACTAAGTGTATTTTGAAAATGAACGTTGAGCGCCGAGCTCAAACCGGGCATCCGATTTGGATTCCGTCAGTTCTGACAAGTCACTTTCATCTCCCAGGTCGTGTTGGAACGATCGGCACGGCCATCCGACCGGTATTTCAGGTTTTAGACCCCCGGACCCGACCTGGCAGTTCATTTAAACTAAGTGTACTTTGAAAATGAACGTTGAGCGCCGAGCTCAAACCGGGCATCCGATTTGGATTCCGTCAGTTCTGACAAGTCACTTTCATCTCCCAGGTCGTGTTGGAACGATCGGCATGGCCATCCGACCGGTATTTCAGGTTTTAGACCCCCGGACCCGACCTGGCAGTTCATTTAAACTAAGTGTATTTTGAAAATGAACGTTGAGCGCCGAGCTCAAACCGGGCATCCGATTTGGATTCCGTCAGTTCTGACAAGTCACTTTCATCTCCCAGGTCGTGTTGGAATGATCGGCACGGCCATCCGACCGGTATTTCAGGTTTTAGACCCCCGGACCCGACCTGGCAGTTCATTTAAACTAAGTGTATTTGAAAATGAACGTTGAGCGCCGAGCTCAAACCGGGCATCCGATTTGGATTCCGTCAGTTCTGACAAGTCACTTTCATCTCCCAGGTCGTGTTGGAACGATCGGCACGGCCATCCGACCGGTATTTCAGGTTTTAGACCCCCGGACCCGACCTGGCAGTTCATTTAAACTAAGTGTATTTTGAAAATGAACGTTGAGCGCCGAGCTCAAACCGGGCATCCGATTTGGATTCCGTCAGTTCTGACAAGTCACTTTCATCTCCCAGGTCGTGTTGGAAAGATCGGCACGGCCATCCGACCGGTATTTCAGGTTTTAGACCCCCGGACCCGACCTGGCAGTTCATTTAAACTAAGTGTACTTTGAAAATGAACGTTGAGCGCCGAGCTCAAACCGGGCATCCGATTTGGATTCCGTCAGTTCTGACAAGTCACTTTCATCTCCCAGGTCGTGTTGGAACGATCGGCACGGCCATCCGACCGGTATTTCAGGTTTTAGACCCCCGGACCCGACCTGGCAG
The DNA here is from genome assembly GCA_022559845.1 of Amorphophallus konjac. Taxonomy (NCBI): domain Eukaryota; kingdom Viridiplantae; phylum Streptophyta; class Magnoliopsida; order Alismatales; family Araceae; genus Amorphophallus; species Amorphophallus konjac. The sequence goes on from JAHNEJ010000084.1 coordinate 189,092, forward strand.
TTCATTTAAACTAAGTGTATTTGAAAATGAACGTTGAGCGCCGAGCTCAAACCGGGCATCCGATTTGGATTCCGTCAGTTCTGACAAGTCACTTTCATCTCCCAGGTCGTGTTGGAATGATCGGCACGGCCATCCGACCGGTATTTCAGGTTTTAGACCCCCGGACCCGACCTGGCAGTTCATTTAAACTAAGTGTAATTTGAAAATGAACGTTGAGCGCCGAGCTCAAACCGGGCATCCGATTTGGATTCCGTCAGTTCTGACAAGTCACTTTCATCTCCCAGGTCGTGTTGGAATGATCGGCACGGCCATCCGACCGGTATTTCAGGTTTTAGACCCCCGGACCCGACCTGGCAGTTCATTTAAACTAAGTGTACTTTGAAAATGAACGTTGAGCGCCGAGCTCAAACCGGGCATCCGATTTGGATTCCGTCAGTTCTGACAAGTCACTTTCATCTCCCAGGTCGTGTTGGAATGATCGGCACGGCCATCCGACCGGTATTTCAGGTTTTAGACCCCCGGACCCGACCTGGCAGTTCATTTAAACTAAGTGTATTTTGAAAATGAACTTTGAGCGCCGAGCTCAAACCGGGCATCCGATTTGGATTCCGTCAGTTCTGACAAGTCACTTTCATCTCCCAGGTCGTGTTGGAATGATCGGCACGGCCATCCGACGGTATTTCAGGTTTTAGACCCCCGGACCCGACCTGGCAGTTCATTTAAACTAAGTGTACTTTGAAAATGAACGTTGAGCGCCGAGCTCAAACCGGGCATCCGATTTGGATTCCGTCAGTTCTGACAAGTCACTTTCATCTCCCAGGTCGTGTTGGAATGATCGGCACGGCCATCCGACCGGTATTTCAGGTTTTAGACCCCCGGACCCGACCTGGCAGTTCATTTAAACTAAGTGTACTTTGAAAATGAACGTTGAGCGCCGAGCTCAAACCGGGCATCCGATTTGGATTCCGTCAGTTCTGACAAGTCACTTTCATCTCCCAGGTCGTGTTGGAACGATCGGCACGGCCATCCGACCGGTATTTCAGGTTTTAGACCCCCGGACCCGACCTGGCAGTTCATTTAAACTAAGTGTATTTTGAAAATGAACGTTGAGCGCCGAGCTCAAACCGGGCATCCGATTTGGATTCCGTCAGTTCTGACAAGTCACTTTCATCTCCCAGGTCGTGTTGGAATGATCGGCACGGCCATCCGACCGGTATTTCAGGTTTTAGACCCCCGGACCCGACCTGGCAGTTCATTTAAACTAAGTGTACTTTAGAAAATGAACTTTGAGCGCCGAGCTCAAACCGGGCATCCGATTTGGATTCCGTCAGTTCTGACAAGTCACTTTCATCTCCCAGGTCGTGTTGGAATGATCGGCAGGGCCATCCGACCGGTATTTCAGGTTTTAGACCCCCGGACCCGACCTGGCAGTTCATTTAAACTAAGTGTACTTTGAAAATGAACGTTGAGCGCCGAGCTCAAACCGGGCATCCGATTTGGATTCCGTCAGTTCTGACAAGTCACTTTCATCTCCCAGGTCGTGTTGGAATGATCGGCATGGCCATCCGACCGGTATTTCAGGTTTTAGACCCCCGGACCCGACCTGGCAGTTCATTTAAACTAAGTGTATTTTGAAAATGAACGTTGAGCGCCGAGCTCAAACCGGGCATCCGATTTGGATTCCGTCAGTTCTGACAAGTCACTTTCATCTCCCAGGTCGTGTTGGAACGATCGGCACGGCCATCCGACCGGTATTTCAGGTTTTAGACCCCCGGACCCGACCTGGCAGTTCATTTAAACTAAGTGTATTTTGAAAATGAACTTTGAGCGCCGAGCTCAAACCGGGCATCCGATTTGGATTCCGTCAGTTCTGACAAGTCACTTTCATCTCCCAGGTCGTGTTGGAATGATCGGCACGGCCATCCGACCGGTATTTCAGGTTTTAGACCCCCGGACCCGACCTGGCAGTTCATTTAAACTAAGTGTACTTTGAAAATGAACTTTGAGCGCCGAGCTCAAACCGGGCATCCGATTTGGATTCCGTCAGTTCTGACAAGTCACTTTCATCTCCCAGGTCGTGTTGGAAAGATCGGCACGGCCATCCGACCGGTATTTCAGGTTTTAGACCCCCGGACCCGACCTGGCAGTTCATTTAAACTAAGTGTACTTTGAAAATGAACGTTGAGCGCCGAGCTCAAACCGGGCATCCGATTTGGATTCCGTCAGTTCTGACAAGTCACTTTCATCTCCCAGGTCGTGTTGGAACGATCGGCACGGCCATCCGACCGGTATTTCAGGTTTTAGACCCCCGGACCCGACCTGGCAGTTCATTTAAACTAAGTGTATTTTGAAAATGAACGTTGAGCGCCGAGCTCAAACCGGGCATCCGATTTGGATTCCGTCAGTTCTGACAAGTCACTTTCATCTCCCAGGTCGTGTTGGAATGATCGGCACGGCCATCCGACGGTATTTCAGGTTTTAGACCCCCGGACCCGACCTGGCAGTTCATTTAAACTAAGTGTACTTTGAAAATGAACGTTGAGCGCCGAGCTCAAACCGGGCATCCGATTTGGATTCCGTCAGTTCTGACAAGTCACTTTCATCTCCCAGGTCGTGTTGGAATGATCGGCACGGCCATCCGACCGGTATTTCAGGTTTTAGACCCCCGGACCCGACCTGGCAGTTCATTTAAACTAAGTGTATTTTGAAAATGAACGTTGAGCGCCGAGCTCAAACCGGGCATCCGATTTGGATTCCGTCAGTTCTGACAAGTCACTTTCATCTCCCAGGTCGTGTTGGAATGATCGGCACGGCCATCCGACCGGTATTTCAGGTTTTAGACCCCCGGACCCGACCTGGCAGTTCATTTAAACTAAGTGTATTTTGAAAATGAACTTTGAGCGCCGAGCTCAAACCGGGCATCCGATTTGGATTCCGTCAGTTCTGACAAGTCACTTTCATCTCCCAGGTCGTGTTGGAATGATCGGCACGGCCATCCGACCGGTATTTCAGGTTTTAGACCCCCGGACCCGACCTGGCAGTTCATTTAAACTAAGTGTACTTTGAAAATGAACTTTGAGCGCCGAGCTCAAACCGGGCATCCGATTTGGATTCCGTCAGTTCTGACAAGTCACTTTCATCTCCCAGGTCGTGTTGGAATGATCGGCACGGCCATCCGACCGGTATTTCAGGTTTTAGACCCCCGGACCCGACCTGGCAGTTCATTTAAACTAAGTGTATTTTGAAAATGAACGTTGAGCGCCGAGCTCAAACCGGGCATCCGATTTGGATTCCGTCAGTTCTGACAAGTCACTTTCATCTCCCAGGTCGTGTTGGAATGATCGCAAGGCCATCCGACCGGTATTTCAGGTTTTAGACCCCCGGACCCGACCTGGCAGTTCATTTAAACTAAGTGTATTTGAAAATGAACGTTGAGCGCCGAGCTCAAACCGGGCATCCGATTTGGATTCCGTCAGTTCTGACAAGTCACTTTCATCTCCCAGGTCGTGTTGGAATGATCGGCACGGCCATCCGACCGGTATTTCAGGTTTTAGACCCCCGGACCCGACCTGGCAGTTCATTTAAACTAAGTGTATTTGAAAATGAACGTTGAGCGCCGAGCTCAAACCGGGCATCCGATTTGGATTCCGTCAGTTCTGACAAGTCACTTTCATCTCCCAGGTCGTGTTGGAATGATCGGCACGGCCATCCGACCGGTATTTCAGGTTTTAGACCCCCGGACCCGACCTGGCAGTTCATTTAAACTAAGTGTATTTGAAAATGAACTTTGAGCGCCGAGCTCAAACCGGGCATCCGATTTGGATTCCGTCAGTTCTGACAAGTCACTTTCATCTCCCAGGTCGTGTTGGAATGATCGGCACGGCCATCCGACCGGTATTTCAGGTTTTAGACCCCCGGACCCGACCTGGCAGTTCATTTAAACTAAGTGTATTTTGAAAATGAACTTTGAGCGCCGAGCTCAAACCGGGCATCCGATTTGGATTCCGTCAGTTCTGACAAGTCACTTTCATCTCCAGGTCGTGTTGGAATGATCGGCACGGCCATCCGACGGTATTTCAGGTTTTAGACCCCCGGACCCGACCTGGCAGTTCATTTAAACTAAGTGTATTTTGAAAATGAACGTTGAGCGCCGAGCTCAAACCGGGCATCCGATTTGGATTCCGTCAGTTCTGACAAGTCACTTTCATCTCCCAGGTCGTGTTGGAACGATCGGCACGGCCATCCGACCGGTATTTCAGGTTTTAGACCCCCGGACCCGACCTGGCAGTTCATTTAAACTAAGTGTACTTTGAAAATGAACGTTGAGCGCCGAGCTCAAACCGGGCATCCGATTTGGATTCCGTCAGTTCTGACAAGTCACTTTCATCTCCCAGGTCGTGTTGGAATGATCGGCACGGCCATCCGACGGTATTTCAGGTTTTAGACCCCCGGACCCGACCTGGCAGTTCATTTAAACTAAGTGTACTTTGAAAATGAACGTTGAGCGCCGAGCTCAAACCGGGCATCCGATTTGGATTCCGTCAGTTCTGACAAGTCACTTTCATCTCCAGGTCGTGTTGGAATGATCGGCACGGCCATCCGACCGGTATTTCAGGTTTTAGACCCCCGGACCCGACCTGGCAGTTCATTTAAACTAAGTGTATTTTGAAAATGAACGTTGAGCGCCGAGCTCAAACCGGGCATCCGATTTGGATTCCGTCAGTTCTGACAAGTCACTTTCATCTCCCAGGTCGTGTTGGAATGATCGCACGGCCATCCGACCGGTATTTCAGGTTTTAGACCCCCGGACCCGACCTGGCAGTTCATTTAAACTAAGTGTATTTTGAAAATGAACGTTTGAGCGCCGAGCTCAAACCGGGCATCCGATTTGGATTCCGTCAGTTCTGACAAGTCACTTTCATCTCCCAGGTCGTGTTGGAATGATCGGCACGGCCATCCGACCGGTATTTCAGGTTTTAGACCCCCGGACCCGACCTGGCAGTTCATTTAAACTAAGTGTATTTTGAAAATGAACTTTGAGCGCCGAGCTCAAACCGGGCATCCGATTTGGATTCCGTCAGTTCTGACAAGTCAGTTTCATCTCCCAGGTCGTGTTGGGAAGATCGGCACGGCCATCCGACCGGTATTTCAGGTTTTAGACCCCGGACCCGACCTGGCAGTTCATTTAAACTAAGTGTACTTTGAAAATGAACTTTGAGCGCCGAGCTCAAACCGGGCATCCGATTTGGATTCCGTCAGTTCTGACAAGTCACTTTCATCTCCCAGGTCGTGTTGGAATGATCGGCACGGCCATCCGACCGGTATTTCAGGTTTTAGACCCCCGGACCCGACCTGGCAGTTCATTTAAACTAAGTGTACTTTGAAAATGAACTTTGAGCGCCGAGCTCAAACCGGGCATCCGATTTGGATTCCGTCAGTTCTGACAAGTCACTTTCATCTCCCAGGTCGTGTTGGAATGATCGGCACGGCCATCCGACCGGTATTTCAGGTTTTAGACCCCCGGACCCGACCTGGCAGTTCATTTAAACTAAGTGTATTTTGAAAATGAACGTTGAGCGCCGAGCTCAAACCGGGCATCCGATTTGGATTCCGTCAGTTCTGACAAGTCACTTTCATCTCCCAGGTCGTGTTGGAATGATCGGCACGGCCATCCGACCGGTATTTCAGGTTTTAGACCCCCGGACCCGACCTGGCAGTTCATTTAAACTAAGTGTACTTTGAAATGAACGTTGAGCGCCGAGCTCAAACCGGGCATCCGATTTGGATTCCGTCAGTTCTGACAAGTCACTTTCATCTCCCAGGTCGTGTTGGAATGATCGGCACGGCCATCCGACCGGTATTTCAGGTTTTAGACCCCCGGACCCGACCTGGCAGTTCATTTAAACTAAGTGTATTTGAAAATGAACGTTGAGCGCCGAGCTCAAACCGGGCATCCGATTTGGATTCCGTCAGTTCTGACAAGTCACTTTCATCTCCCAGGTCGTGTTGGAATGATCGCACGGCCATCCGACCGTATTTCAGGTTTTAGACCCCCGGACCCGACCTGGCAGTTCATTTAAACTAAGTGTATTTTGAAAATGAACTTTGAGCGCCGAGCTCAAACCGGGCATCCGATTTGGATTCCGTCAGTTCTGACAAGTCACTTTCATCTCCCAGGTCGTGTTGGAATGATCGGCACGGCCATCCGACGGTATTTCAGGTTTTAGACCCCCGGACCCGACCTGGCAGTTCATTTAAACTAAGTGTACTTTGAAAAATGAACTTTGAGCGCCGAGCTCAAACCGGGCATCGATTTGGATTCCGTCAGTTCTGACAAGTCACTTTCATCTCCCAGGTCGTGTTGGAACGATCGGCACGGCCATCCGACCGGTATTTCAGGTTTTAGACCCCCGGACCCGACCTGGCAGTTCATTTAAACTAAGTGTATTTGAAAATGAACTTTGAGCGCCGAGCTCAAACCGGGCATCCGATTCTGGATTCGTCAGTTCTGACAAGTCACTTTCATCTCCCAGGTCGTGTTGGAATGATCGGCACGGCCATCCGACCGGTATTTCAGGTTTTAGACCCCGGACCCGACCTGGCAGTTCATTTAAACTAAGTGTATTTCGAAAATGAACGTTGAGCGCCGAGCTCAAACCGGGCATCCGATCTGGATTCCGTAGTTCTGACAAGTCACTTTCATCTCCCAGGTCGTGTTGGGAACATATCGGCACGGCCATCGACCGGTATTTCATGTTTTAGCCCCCGGACCCGACCTGGCAGTTCATTTAACTAAGTGTACTATGAAAATGAACTTTGAGCGCCGAGCTCAAACCGGGCATCCGATTTGATTCCGTCAGTTCTGACAAGTCACTTTCATCTCCCAGGTCGTGTTGGAATGATCGGCACGGCCATCCGATCGGTATTTCAGGTTTTAGACCCCCGAACCCGACCTGGCAGTTCATTTAAACTAAGTGTACTTTAAAAAAAAGGGATGGCCCGAAAGGGCATCATAAGCCATCTCCTCCGCCCCGTTTTCTCCTCCTCCAGGTTCCGTTTTGGAGTGTTTCTCCCGTGGGCCTCCGGCCATGGCCGGTGGCAGAGGTAAAGTTCCTCCCGCCGCCAGGCAGCCCGCCCTGCACCCCCGCAGGTCTCCTCTGTCCGGGCTCCACCTCCCGTGGACCACGTCACCAGCTCGGGTGCCTTCGCTGTTGGCCTCCCGTCCTCGCCTGAACCTTGTTGACGGACGGTGCCTTCCCTCCTCTCCCTCGTGCGCCCAACCCCCTCTACCTCTTTGGTTGCTGTTGGGCCCTGCACCAACCACCGCCCCACACTCCTATTCTACTGCCGCGGTCCCCACCGGCAAAGGT
>JAHNEJ010000088.1:0-212368 GCA_022559845.1 Amorphophallus konjac
CCGCCGTGTCAGCTAGGGTCTCTCGTCTCACCACGAACGAAATGACTAACTCCGGGGAACTTCAATGGTACAACCAGCCCAGTGAACGAAGAGGAGATTCTTCGATGTCGGGGACTTACGGAGGTCCCAGTGTAGGAGATTCTAGTCCGTTGAGAGGAATTCCCAAACGGAGAGTCCTTCCTTCACCGGGAAAGGGTGATCCTCAAAAAATGAAAAAAAGATAGAAAGGAGGAATGGATGTATGCAATGGAATGCTGACAGATATATGGAGTGGGAAAACAACAAAAATAACAGACATATAATAACAAACAACCAAACAACTGACAGTGTTGCCGTGAGCACAACGGGGGCGCGCGCGGGCGCCAAGATGGAGAGGCACGGATGGTGCCGAACTTGCAAGGGTAGCCGAGAGGAAGCAGTAGACGTCCCACCGTGATCGCCAATCTGTGAGCGACGTCACGCGGTTCGGAGAAGAGCGGGGAAGAGGAAGAAGCGGAGAGCGCGCGGGCTCCTTCTTTTTTGTTTGTTTTGTTTGCTGCAACACAGAAATGAGAGGAAAGAGAGAAGGGGCCACCACGGGAGATTGCTCCGGCGGGGCGAGCGGGACAAGTATGATATAGCAAAATATGGGGATTAAACGGCCATAGCGGGAAGTGACTCGCCGCGACCTCGGGGGGACGGGAATGATGCAAAAATTAAATAACAAGAATTGAAACGGCCATTGGGGAAGTTACTCGCCGCGGCCTCGAGAATATGAACAGAATATAACAGAATATAGAGAAAATATGAGAACAGAAATTTAAACGGCCATTGGGGAAGTGACTCGCCGCGGCCTCGATGATATGAGCAGAATATAACAGAATATAAAGAAAATATAAGAACGGAAATTTAAACGGCCATTGGGGATGTGACTCGCCGCGGCCTCGATGATATAAGCAGAATATAACAAAGCATAAAGAGATTGTAGGAATAGAAAATTAAACGGCCATTGGGGAAGTGACTCGCCGCGGCCTCGATGATATAAGCAGAATATATAACAAAATATAAAGAGAATATAGGAAACAGAAATTTAAACGGCCATTGGGGAAGTGACTCGCCGCGGCCTCGATGATAAGATGTGATCGCCAGGGGCCAAAAGACCCCAAAATAAGAAGGTGATCGCGCCTACCTCAAAAGCGGGAGATGGCGGGTTGCTTCTTCCTCTCCTTCCGGCCGGCCGACGGAGAGGGCTTTCCTCGGGTACCCTTGCAAGACAACGACAAATAAATGACAAGTGGATTAGAAAGATGGAGGTGTAGTATTCGAATCCTTGCGATAAAAATAACGAAATGATGGCAAGACACACACCTGGTTGGTGTTATCTTTTAAACCCCTCTCGGACTCGAGTAGGAGGAAAATGAGATGATGGATGTAAGAAGTATAAGAGAAGAGGCCCCCTTGTGAAGGGGGATAGATGATGCAATATGATGAATGTAAAGGACTATGGAGAAAAAGGGGAAGAAAAGGCTTATTGGATGAGCCGAGGGTGAAATCCGGCGGAGCTCCGGCAGCGTGGGGACGACGTGGAAGCGCGGTGGATGAAGACGACCTTCCTCTCGCGAGCGTGAGCACCCGAGAAGCCGGCAGAACCTCCACCTACAAAAGAACCCACGGGTTAGAAAAATGACTCCGTAGCCTCTGGGCTCCGGCAGCCTATCGGATCACTGCTTAGCTCCCCTAGAACTGAGGGGGTGGGCCTCTATTTATAGAGTTCCGGAAGGTGGAGGCGTCCAGGACCCTGGACACCTCCATCAGGGCCGAAATAATATTTTATTCTATTTTTATTGATTTTTTTAGAATACTTTTATGGGGGCGTCCAGGGTCCCGGACGCCTCTAACAGGTCCACCGAAAACCGACGACGGCCGCACGCGGTTTGGCACAACGCGTGGTTTTGTGAGCGGCGCCTCGTGATTCAAAAATGGGCGCGTCCAGTCATCTGGACGTCTCTAAATTTGGCTTTTTTCACACACGACAAACCGTCGTTCGGTGGCCGGCGCCCGTGAGTGAGTTGATGGAGGCGTCCACGGGCCTGGACGCCTCCAAAAGTTTATTATATTTTTTATTATTTTTTTTTATTTTTCTTTTGTCTTTTATGCCAGGGCTGGCATTTTTATTTTTTTTATTTGTTTTTATGGAGGCGTCCAGGGACCTGGACGCCTCCATTAATATATATTTTTTATTTATTATTTTTTTTTGTGCCAACTGGCATTTTATAAATATTTATTATTATTAGTTTTTATGGAGGCGTCCAGGGTCCTGGACGCCTCCATTAATATATATTTATTTTTATTTATTTTTGGGCCCTGAAAAAAAATAATAAAATAATAAAATAAATTAAAAAAATGGAGGCGTCCAGGGGCCTGGACGCCCCCATGAAGACCCACCCGGGTCCTCAAATCAGGCGTCGTCGGCCGCCCGGCAGACCCCCTTCTTGATTCCGGAACCTCTTGATGCGTCTGACTGGTGTTGATGCCGTCCGAATGCCGTGACGAGATGATTCCGGATGCCGAAAAAGGCGGAAGAAGACTCAGGAAAAGGAAGCACTCGAGCGATTCGAAATGCGTAGGCCATCGCGGGGCGTCGTATAGTAATATGAGACTTTCTCATGATCAGGAGACGTCAGGAATGGCGTGTCTACAACGCGTTACATGCGTGTGACGCGCCTGGACCAGGCCGTTACATCCCTTTCCCCTCTGACCGTGTGACGGTCTGTTTTGAACCGTTAGGCGCATGTAACGGTCTCGCCTAGATCGTTACTTGCTTGTGACGGCCCTAGGGTGGACCGTCACATGCCTGGTTGCCCCATGAGGGTGGCAACCCCGTTTTTACTCTGATTGTGGCCACCGTGCGACGGGGCTGGTGCGTGGGGTGATTCCCACACGTTGTCAGATTCGGACGTTATTTTCCGTTGACTCGAGAGTCTACTCCTTTGTGACCCTCCACTAGTCGTAGCCTATCAGTACGCGTGTGCTGATCGAACCAGGGAGTGGTGTACCGGCTTACCCTGAGGACGGTTTTAGACCGGTTACCGTCGGGCCCCTCGTCACATCAGAGTCCAGTGCCAGGGGAAAACAAGTCAGAGGGCCAGACCTAGGACGCGTGGTCTGTGTGTGCACACGTGGTTGGGGACAGTGGACGCACGTCAACGGGCGTGACCCCAGCTAGTCACTTGTTTGTGGTTACTTGTACGGTGTTCGCGCCTCTGGTAGGAGCTACCACGCCAGGCGGTTCACCTGCGGCGCGGCGTAAGACGTCAGGGGACGCTACCGGCTGTGCTTCTAGTGGGTGGTACTCCTGTCGAGTACAGAGTGGCAGTCTGTCAGTCAGGTGTCTTCGACCTTCGGGTTTTGTTGGGTTGACCGTTGAGTTTCGGTCTTCTTACCGTGGCACGTGTGTCAGTTTGCGTGCCATGGGACCTTTGTTCTGTAGAGTACGGGGCTTCCGTTTTCGAGGTACTCTCCTACCGCTAGTGTAGTGGTTTCTCATTTTACGAGGTAGGGTTCGAGTGATCCCTACTGAGTCTTGTTCCGAGACTCATTCCCTGCATATTTTCACCGTGTTTCAGGTGAGGCGCCGCCCCAGGGGAGCACGTCTGGGGTGCAGCGTGGTGCGGGTGCCCAGAGGTAGTGCTAGAGGTTAGAGCCGGGGTATGCCCCGTGTAGCTGTACTTTTCTTCCTTGTCACTGTACTAGTTGTGGACCATGTAAAATGTTAATTTATTCCCTGCTTAATGTTATAACTGTTTAATTTCTACAATTATTTGTGATACTTGTGTAGTCTCCACACCATCCTTTTTAACCCTTCCGAGTCTTCGGGCTCGTGGGTGGCGGTGCAAGTCTCGGGTTATCGGGCCTTCCCGGTAATCGGATTCTTGGGTCGTTACACCCATGGATCATAAGGCTCTTGGTGGTTGGTTTCTCTTCACTGTCGCGACTCCGGAGACGGCTCCACGGCAGTGTGTGTATGTTCGGAGAGTCCGGATGGCCCTATCTCCTTCGTAGCTTCTTTAGTTGGAGTTATTGTTGATGCTGGACTATTTGGGACGTATAGGCGTGCAATTTTGCACGTCCACAAATGCTAATCAAGAAGCTCTCATACAAACATATCCCTCATCGTTCTACGAATGAGAAACCACGAGATAGACTGTCTCGGGCTCTCATCGTGAATCAGGGGCTAGAAAGACTCTGACGATGCAACAGAAGCATATTTAAATGATCAGAAAAATATACACACAACGGAAACAATTTCCTCATAACCATGATCATGTATGATAATTTTAGAAGAAGGGGACAGAAGGAAGGAAACTCAGAATTTCATATTTCATTACATTCCGGGCGATTACATCCATTCGGTATAAGGGGAAATCAGATTGCAAGGACATTCATGTGAACATATGCTCCTCGAACACATATTAGACTATGCTAATGCTCAATGTTTACAGCGGAACAGAAAAAGCACAATAAACCTAAGGACGAGTTACATAAGAAAAGATTGATCGGAAGACTCGAGATGAGGGGGGGGAGGGACGGATATAGCCCCTAAGGGCATTTGAAAGCCACCCCACCTTGCTTTCTTCTCCATGGATCTCTGCAACTCTCTCCTTCTTCTTCAGAATCTTCAGCAGGCTCTCAGGCCCCTTTCTCTTTTTCTCAGCTCTTACTCTTTCTCTTCTCAGATGGCTTCGAATGTTCTCCCCGCTCTTTGTCGAAGATAAGGGTTTTTATAGAGGGTTAACCCTCTGTCCATCGGCGCATGCTCTCCCCGACGTGGATCAACCAGTGCGCCACTTGGATCTGGCCACTCGGCGCGACTTCCATCATAGTGGGCTTGATCCCATTTCATCTGTGCATTCGTATTGACAAAGGCCATTTGAATGAACATACCTTTTCATCGGTTAAGTGGGCTTCTTAGAATGCCCATTGACCTTCTTTGTTGTCTATTTTAGCATCTGTCATCAACACATTGTGTGAAGCTGTGTGAGCCCCGTTTCATCAGTATCAGAACATACTGAGGATCCTTTTCAGCGGACAGATGATTGCCTGAGTGTTGACGTAGTTTTCATCAGCCCGACTATCTTGAGCGATGGCCGTACTGGACAATGGCTTAGCCGATGATGACTTCAGTCGGACAGAATGTCAAGTGTAACGGATCTTTTTTATTCTGATTCTCATAACCTCCAGGGATGACACAGGGGACGCACCCTTGGTTGATCTTCAAAGCCTTTGGCTTACTTTGACTTCTTCTTTTTATCTTTGTATATTTTTGGTGTCAACAAATGCCCCCCACCAGCCGGCGGTGTGAGCGAAGAATGAGCAGCATGGGGCCTGCTGGTGTATCCCTCAATATCTGTGCATGTATTTCTTGCTCGAATTGCCTATCCAGCTCAAAATCTTCTTCATATCTATAGCATTCTTCAGCATTTCATAGATGTTCTAGGGGTATGCGGCTTTCTTTGTGTCCGGCGGCACTTTGCTTGATATACAAGTCTCTGGGAGACTTACACAGACATCGGGTTCCCAGATCACTCAGAACAGTGGGCCCGTTTCACTTTTTCAATGCTTGGGTGTACAGTTTGTTTCCTGAACTTGCCCCGAGGACTTTGCAGACAACCACACTGTATCCCCAAATGCTAGAGTTCGCCAGTGCCGAGCCCGGTCTAGTGACACAACAGCTTTTTCAGATCAGAGGCCGGCTGACTAGGCTTCCAGTGGATTCAGCCGGGACTATTCATTTTTGGACTTTGGCAGCACATTCTGCTCCCTTGGCGAATCCACAACGTGAATGCAAGCTGGGAGACGTGGAGATTCATAATCACCCCATCTCGGGTGCTAAAATGACCCGACCGCTTTTGGAACCTGAGCTGGTTGAATGGGCTTTGTCAATCCGCCCGAGTGTTTTAGTTTTCAGTAAGGGTGGTCTGCTTCATCTGGAACCTTACTACCCGTTCCGATTCGGACAGAATTTCGGTTATGACCAACACATTCCCACTTCAGTTGCCCAATTTTCAGTGGAGAGCCGATCAAAGCATAGCTCCATTGTAACTAGTGACGGCCGCATTTGGTGGGACTTCTTTCATCGCCAAGACGATGTTACTTTCAAGGTGCCATCGGTGTCAAACCGCATCCCTCGAGTCACCTCAGAATATGTTAAGTGGTGGAATGCCCGTACGAGCTTCTACCATAATGCCAGAGGAGCTTGCTGGGATGTAGCTGAACGCACATTCTTGAGTCAGCAGCCTGGGCCGGTGCTTGACATTGACGAGGCCCATTTGAAGAGACTGTATTCTCAGCATCCGAGAGAAGCAGAAAAATATGTAGCCAAGCGGCGAGCCCTGAAGGAGGATGCGTCCCAGCAGTTGGCACCGGTACTGGCCAATATAAATGAGGACACCTTCCTGAAGAATTTGAAGCACTTATGCCAGATCGGGAGCGCTCGTCTAGAGTCTCAGTAGTTTCCATTCCCTATAGAGGAGCCGCTTCCGAAGGTAGCTTCATGGAAGAGCCAAATAGACCGCGCTTGCCCGTATAGGACATTTGTGAGGAGAGAGGACAATAGCTTAACGTATTATCAGCATACGTCCTGGCTGTTCATTCTGATGAATATTCATGGGTTGTCTCTTGATACTCCTGCGGTAAGTATCTTGGACAGGCCTCTGTTTGTGTCTTTTCAGTATGTCGATGGCTGGGGAATGGATCACATGGGCCCGTATCATTGCCTCACTTCTCGCGGCCATGCAGACTTAGCTAGCCTAGCGGAGAAGTGTCAGAAGATTGGTGATGTATATTGGCTTGTTAGGGAAGCTGCTTCCCGTAGCAAGGATGTGGCCTATCAGTATTGGCCCCTTTCATCTTTTTACAATGGCCCGGCAGGTATGACTTTCTCCGGTTAACATGGTGCTTTCTTCATTGCTTGATCTTCTTTTATAATAATGGGCATTCTCTTTGACAGATAGGCCTGACATAAAATAGCAGGGGGTTTATCGGAGGATTATTTCTCTGGCCCAGAAGCCTTCATACTTCTATACCACTAAATTGGCGCCAACCACCACCCCGCTGCCTCCAGGCAAGAAGAGGGCGGCTTCTGAAGTGAAGGTCGCCGTGAGCCGGGAAAAGAAGGCCCGAAAGGCCATGGCGAAGATATCCTCCTCCGCAGTCGACGTCACCAAGGGCCCTTTGCCTCGTGTGCCTTCTTTTGAGGAGTTTGCCATTCAGCAGGAGGCTGCTCAGCAAGCAGCCGAAGGTATCCTTTTTTCTTTATGAACTGCCATCTTGTGGACTTTGTGATATCTTCATTCTCGACTTAGCATGCCCTTATCTGGCAGTGGCTCGAGAAGAAACTGCTGTTGCTGCGGCTACTGAAGGGGTCGGAGGTGCAACAGAGGTGATGGAAGGGGAGCCTTCTATTATTGTTCCAGAAGATGTTAGACTGCCTTCACCCACACCAGCCAATGAAATTGAAGGTAGTCTTAGCTTGTCTTTTTAATTCCTTCTTGTCTTTAACGACCATTCTGCCATTCTTCATACATGGGCTCATTTTGCAGTGGCCGAGGGGGTTGGAGCTATCATCGAGACCCCGATTACTGATATTCCCCAGCCACAAGAGGGCCACAAGACTATGTTAAAGAAGGGCATTGTCCCCTTATGGCAAATAGTCACCCGTTCGACAGCTCGGAGGGCAACAGAAGTGACGGGTCTGCCCATACCTAGGGTGGAGATATCCTCCAGCAGCTCCGCTACTGCCTCTGATGAAGAGCTTGATTTTGGCTTCTATGAAGACGAAGAGGAAGTTCATGAGCCAGCCAAAGAGGGAGCAGTGGCACCTATTGTGTCTTCGGAGGAACTTCCATTGTCTAGCCCTCCGAGGTTGTTGGTGCCGTCATCGGGGGGATGTCACCGGAAGAGTTTGCTGGTATTGATATGGAGGAGGATATAACTCCCCCTTTTGTTGCTTCATCGGCAGAACTATCCTCCTCCATGCGGGCATTTGAAGAGATTGACCCTGCCATGAGAGTGAGCTCTGCCCCTTTCTTCTTATTTAACTGCATAACCTTTCTTGCTTGTTTGCCCCTTTGATGCTTACTTCAGTCTTGTTTTCAGGAGTCCGGCACCACCGACCTAGACCTGATACCTGCTTCCGATATCATTTTTCCAGAAGCCTTGGCTGTTCTGCTCCATGGTGCTGCAGCTTCCGCTAGGACGACTGCTATATTTCGCCCTGTGCCAGTGAGGGTACAATCCGCGACTGACATATCATCATTGGAGCTGGGGACATTAGGAGAAGGTCCCGCTCCAGTTGGGGTTTCAGAGTTGAGAGCTGAAGCAGTTCAGGCTAGGGGTTCTACCTTCGTACCTGCCGCCGTACTGACTATCGCCCCAGAACTCATAGTTCCATCCGTGCAAACAACCGAATCTGAATCTCATCTCTACAATCTCCAGCAGCTATCCAGAAAGCAGCTCTCGAGGGTCCAGCAGCAGAGGAGACCACAGTTCATGAAGAGGCTGCCAAGGACATCAGTTCTCCTCCAGCAACCACTCAGGAAGCAACTCCCGAAGATTTGACAGTAGGAAAGTCAGCAGTTCGGGAAGAAGTTGTTGTAGAGATCATTTCGCCTTCCCCGGCGACAGTTCCATCTTCATCTTCTCAGTCAGACATAGGCTCGTGGGTGGCTATCGACGATGAAGTCACCTTCGAGATAGCCCCAACAGCTTCCCTGGGCTTCACCTCATCAAAAGATTTTATCTGGCAAAATTTAGAGATGTTACGCCGGGTGGTGGAGTCTCAGCCGGCATTAACCTATTTGCAATTGAAGGAGGTGGCGGAAGGCCTGACAACTAGCTTACAAGCGCTAGGTTGCCCCTTGGAGACATGGACCCGACGTGTGCTATTGTTACTGAAATTTGTAAATCGCAGAGACTTTCTGGGGCGCATTGTAAATGATAAATTGACGTCCCTTAAGCTGCAGCGAGCTGATTGCCGGTCCGAGCTGGAAGAATTGAATTCTCATCTTCAGGAGCACAGATACCAAACAGAGACTGCATCTGCCCGTACTGACTTGGTGCGCAGTCGAATGGATGAACTGCGAGCAGAGCTGAGCGCTCTTGAAGCTGAACTGCCGCTAGTAGAGGTGACGAAGTCCCAAAGTGCCGAAGAGATTGCTTTGTTGGAGGGACGAGTAGCTTCACTGCAAGATGAATCGGCTCGCCTCCAAGAAGAGGAATCTCGGCTTCGTGAATTAGGAGCGACTCCAACCGTCGGACTTCTTGACTTTGAAGACATCTTCCGACAATCATAGTTGCTTTTCTTTATGTAACTCATCCCCCTCAAAGGGCCCCTAATTGTCTTCATCTTTCCCTTTTTGCAATGAAATACAAATATCACTTGATGCTTCTGGTGTTCATCTTCATAATTTTTTATTCTGTCATATCTTGTGAATATCTTGGCAACCTGTATGGAAGCATACCCGCATCTGCACTGCAGGAGAGCATCCACCCTTTCAAGGAAAGAATGGGGGCATCGCTCCACCGTGTGCCAGGATTCCAGGAGTTGCCAAATTGTCACAAGTGTAAGTCTCATTGGCCAGAAGTGTCGTAGGATCATAAAAAGCTTCATCATCGACATTGGGTTTATGACGATGCAAGGAAATAGGTGTGCTTCATCAGAATAGACGAAAGGTCTACTCCGGGTAGGTTTCATTATCGATCCGGGCGATGATGTCTTGTGACCGACATAAGGTTTTATCGTCGGTGGGACTTGGGATAGTAGAGAATGGGTGAGTTTCATCAAAGTAGACAGAGGGCTTCTCCCAAAATGTCTTATCGTTGATGTGCGGTTTACATCAACACAAAGGAGATAAGGTTTTATTATCGATCTAGACGGTGTTGATATTTATTTGCCTATCTTTTATCTTACTTTTGAGGTTTGCAAAGTAATATGGCAAGATGACAAAGAAGCAATCAAAGATCTACTCAAACCTGTGAACATGTGAACATGAACCTAGGCAATCATAGCCAGCTCTAGCATGGGCATGCTACCTCAATCAAATTACGCCAAGGAAAAGGAAAACACACGCCGGGGCGTGGAGCAAGGAATAAATAAAAACACACCGCGAAGGTGGAACAAGCGAGGAAAATAAAGAAGATATGATGAAGAAGACAGTTAATGCCCAATACCAAGGAAAGATGTGATCGCCACCAGAGTAGACACAAGTCAAAGACCTGAATATACCTTGGAAATAGGTGGATGAAGCACCCGCCCACGGGAGAGAAAACCAAGGAAAGCCTGCAGATCAACTTGGAAGTAACGGCCAGAACCCTGTGCGTCGCTTGGAAGTGACGGCCGCACGATAGACCGCCAGAGGATAGTGACGCGCCTGCACCAGACCGTCAGGTAACCTGCAGTAGTAAAGCTTGAATTCTTTTAAATCCAACTCTTCCAGCCGGCTAGAAGACTTGGGCCTCGTGCTAATGAACCTGTAAACCTGCCAAAGAAGTAGAAAGACAAGACAAGACAACCTCAATTAGCCCTTTTCACAAGCATAGCATCAATTCTTAAAGAGTTTAAGAACATCAAAAGGAGAGGGAATTACCGGGGAGTTTTGGTTTTTTAACCCCTCTGGGTGTTCTTAAAAGTTTGGGAGGATGTTTGTATGCTTAAAGAACAGTGAAAAACGTGGAGGAAGAGGAGGGACAATGCTTTGTTTGAGGAAAACCAAGGAAGAACTCAAGCATGCAAGGATGAACTTGAAAGATAAAACCAAAGTACTCCCTTGATTAGAAGATGGATGGACGTGGGAAGCAGCTCCTCCTGGATGAAGATGGCTCCTGAGTTCGGCAGCACTTCGTCGTGAATTCAAATCTTCCTCTCCCTTTGGCCATGAAGTCAAGGGTTCTATTTATAGACCCTCAAACTCTTAGGTCGAGCAGAGGATAATTCAGCAAGATAAAGAGATAACTCTTAGCAAATCCTTGAAGATAATATCACCAAGAGTCCATAGAAACAAACGGGGGGTCCTGAGGATCGGATTTGAAAGGGATAACGTCAATCCAAATCCTTATCTCGACCACGGAGTAGCAGAGAAAAGGCCTGAACTGTCAGGACTCTCGGAAGGAAGTAACGGCTGCACGATAGACCGCCACTTGGAAGCGACGCATGGGGGATCATCCGTTACTTTCAACCCTATCCCAAAGAGATAAGATCAACGGGAAGAAGACCCAACAAGCTGGACTTTTCAAGGAAGCGACGGCCAAGGCCTAGGGCGTCAGAATGAAACAACGGCTGGACGACAGACCGTTATTATCAACGTAGAATTAAAAGGATAAGCTTCGGAAACGAGGCCTTAAGCCTTAAGACTCTTCAAAAAGTAACGGCCCAGGACCCATCCGTCAGAAGGAAGCAACGCGCCTTACTGGGACCGTTATTATCATTGAAGTTCAAAAATAGAGTGAAGGGTTTGCTAAGATTCATCCAACGCAATGCCACCGGGAGCCACATCTTAATCCAGGAATTAAGACCCAAGAAACAAGCTTCAACTGACCAAGAGACTCAATGAAGGGTGAACACCTCGGAGCATCGTATAGAATGAAATAAGGAGATGACCCGATTTATTGGGTATAAAACGGGTGTCAACAGATGCCCCTCCTTAACGTCCTCTTTGCAGGGGAACGAGCGGAAATGAAGTGGAGTGTATCAAAAAGAGGGCGTTAAGGTAAACGACACCCGTTCTGTACCAACAAGCGATAGAAATTTTCTGGAAAACCTCAAACTGATCACAAGGAAATAGCCAACCAAAGGACGCAAGTCTGGAGGAACTATTTATCTAAGGAAAGGAAACACGGCTAGCCGCCGGAGGCAACGGAAAAGAAAGAGACTAAACTCCAGACAGGAATCTTCAGCGAACCAGATCAAGCGAGCAGATCGAAGGAAACCTTCTAATTCAGAGTGGAATGATTCTCCTTATTCGGGATTAAGAACACAGCCGTTCACCATCATCGAGATATCTTGAATAGATGAAACTCATGAATGCTCAAAAGAATGCGCATGATGCATGCTGGGCTAAAGGAAAACAAAATCTTCAAAACAAATGCAAAGAAAAATAGAAAAAAATACTCGAGAATAATATTGCTAGATCGGAGAAATCAAAGTCAGGACACCATCTGCAACCACGGCGTGCAAGACAGAACCATCGTCCCCAAATTTTCCAATCTAACGGCCTATCCAACGATTAAACATGTGAACTTAGATCATCATCATTTTTTTTTTAGGGGAACATCAGATCCCAGGACACATGAATGACCAGCCGGTTCTCGAGGTAATATATCATAGATAACATATAGTAATGCATTAAAGGAGTGAGGGAATGATATACAATACCTGGCTTACCTGCCGGACGAAGGCCAAGCGTGATTTTACTCGTAATTTCTTTCATGAAAGATAGGTTAGCCAATAATAATCAAAAATAAGCACCAAGGCATAACCATTGTACGTGCAAGAGGCATCCATAAGAAACACCATGATAGAAAATGGAACCATTTTGACATTAATTAGACCATTTAATTCATCAAGAAACTTGCAAGCATATAACGGTCCGATGACAGGGCGTCACATCAAGTAACGGATCACCCTTGATCCGTCATAAACAAGGCGGTTCACATTCTTCAATAAAACAGTCCATTACATGTGACGGCCTATGAAAGACGTGTCAGAATGATGTGACGGCCGGTCGATAGACCGTCACATTTCCTGAGTTTTCAAAAAAAACAACCGAACGGTCACGGCCCGTTCATTCCACCACATTCAACGCCCAAAAACCCAACCGAGAGAAACCACCGGCGACCACCGGCGACCACCGTCACCACTCCAATGGCCGGCGACGAGGCACCCCAGCCGCCACCAAAGAAGAGAGAGAGAGGGAAAAGAATGGCCATACGGCGGCTCCACCGCTGGATTGAACGGGAGGCCATCCCGCCGGTGGAAGAAGAACAACCGGCGAGGCGAAGTCCAAGGGAGGAAGAGGAAGCTCCCACGGCCACGGGGGACGAAGGGGAAGTTCCCTTGGGTGCAGAGGAGCCCAAGGAACCGAAGAAGAAGAAGAAGAAAGCCATGGACCACGAGGTAGGCCCCCCGCCCTAATTTTCTAATTTTTATTTTTTTGTGTTTATTTATGGATGCATGTGAGGGAAAGGGGTAGAAATGGGTCTACGAACCCACTAGGAACAATTGTAGGCCATTTGGCCAACATGGGAAGCCATGAGAATGCAGGGAAAAAACCCCAATTAGCAGATGAAGTGACGGTCCTGCCAGCGACCGTCACTCCCCTGACGCTCCACCCTGCGTGCGTCAGAGACAAGCGACGCCCCAACCCAGGGCCGTTACTTCTGCCAGGGAATTAAACTATTTTTAGGGTTTTTAATTTTCAAAATTTTTATTTTGTTTTCAATTAAGAATGATTGTGCAATGATTATATGATGCAAATTGGACTAATTAATGATCTAATATGCAATGCAGGGGAAGAGATGATCGTGGATCTCCTGGCTTCAGATCCGGGCAGTGTACCAGGCATTGCCCGATTACAAGAGAGAGAGACTTGCCGAGATGGGATTCGCCGAGGTGCTCAGCATCGAGGTGATCCGGATGGACACTCCGGTACTGTACGCCTTGCACGAGAGATGGGACCCGATCAGCCGAGCTTTCATCTTCCCGTGGGGCCACATGATCCCCACGCTAGAAGACATAGCGAGGATTACCGGATTGAGAGTCCACGGAGCCGCGGTGACAGGGTGGACATACGGCGACTACCGAGAGATGGCGCAGCAGCTGCTCGGGCTAGATTTGATCAGGCCGGGACAGTCCTCCTCCCAGCTTTCGAGATCAGTGCTGCAGGAGAGCTTAGGACTGAGAGGAGCGGCGATCGCCGTGGGAGAGCTCCCCGAGGAGCACCTGAGCAGAGTGATAGACCAGGTGCGCCCTCGCGTGGCGGCGGAGGCGGGACCAGAGGGAGATAGAGTGCTCAGACGCTTCCTGATGCTGCTATTCGGGAAGCTCCTCTTCGCGACTCGGGCAGATGTCATCAGCTGCAGACTGCTGCCGATGATAGAGGATTTGGGCAGAGTCAGGCGATACGCCTGGGGAGCGGCAGTGCTCACATTCCTGTTCGAGTCCCTCAGCACTACGGACAGGCAGACGATGCTGGGCGGCTTCTCGCCTTTCCTACAGGTAAATGCACTTCTAAATGCTTTCTATTATGCCATGAATATTGATGCTATGATTTATGGAAAAATGATTTATGCAATGATGCGACTGACCCGACTTCTAAATGCAGATCTGGAGCTATATGTACCTCCCAGGCATCGGGAGAGGCGCCTTACTCCATCCCGGCCGCATACCGATCGCGAGGCGTTGGTCGGTGGCGAGGGACACAGGGTCGATCATTAGACTGACCCGGACGATCCAGGATGACCTGGACTCCTTCCCGCATACATCGGTAGGTCCAGAACTCAAAATGATTTCTATATGCTTTTAAATGTTTCTAAATGCTTTCTAAAATGCTTTCCAAATATCTTTTAATGCTTTCATATGCTAATGAATGAACTAAATGCTCTCAGGTGAGATGGACCCCATACCGCGACGAGGGCTATACGGGACAGCCATGGGTGGAGGCGACCTTATCGTACCGTGGGCGAGACATATGGTTGCATTGCCTCCATATCATCGAGCCTCTGCACTACATGCTGATCCTGCGGACCCAGGGACTACACCAGCCCGAGGTGACCTTTCCACGCCACAGCGACGATCACCCCGGCAAGTCAGCAAGGGGCATCAGCGGCAATGTGGATTGGTGCGCCCGGAAGGCGAAGTACATCCACGATTGGAACAGGCGGGGCCGAGCGGTGAAGGAGCGAGACGAGAGCGACGAGGCATATCTGAAGGCCTTCGCTCGACTCTACGGCGACCGGGTGTACCGAGGTACCCGCCGACCGGTATGCAAACTAAAACTCTAAACTTTTCTATTATGCAATGTGCAATGTGATATATGCTGACTCATGCTTTCTAAAATGCAGCTAGACCCTGAGGGACGGATAGCCGAGCTGGAAGGGCTACTCCACTCCACCATCCAACAGCGGGACGGGTACCGGTCTGCCCTGGAGCTCCTGGTGAGACTAAAAACTTAAATGCTCATGATTTATGCAATGATGTTCATGATGCAAATGCCAATGTCAACTAACCATGACTTCTAAATGCAGCGGGCCGAGGGAGCCCAACGCGCTGGACCGGATGCCCCATCGTCTTCCTCGCAGCCTGCGGGAGGCAAGGCTGAGCAGGAGGCCGACTTTGCTCGGGCGGTAGCCCGGGCCGAGGAGGCAGAGGCCACCCTCACGGAGCGGGTAAGAGACTAAAAAAACTTACGACTATGCTTCATTAAATGCTTAATGACTAATGACATGAAATGCAATCTACAGGCGAGGGATCTAGCAGCAGCAATGGACGAGGCCAGCCAGGCGAGAGCTGAGGTAGAGAGAAGCCGGGCTGAGACTGATCGAGCCCGAGCAGAGACGGAGCTGGTACGGGGAGAGATGGCCCGGCTAAGAGCGGAGTCCCTGCGACGCCCAGATGATGCAGAGATGGAACAACTCCGGAAGGAGTTAGCGCGGGCGCAAGCTGAGGTGGAGGAGCTTCGGATCGGGATGGCCGACTTGGATCGCTACCGGACCGAGGCACGGGAGACGCGGCGTCAGATCTTTACACTGAAGATCGAGCTGCGGACACTGGAGCGGATGGTCCGGATGATGGGCCGGGGACCGGAGCGGAGTGCCTCCCAGAGTGGGGTACATAGGAGTGCTGCCCCTAGCGGCTCAGTAGGGAATTTTCTTGTCAGCTCCTCCGCCCAGCGGAGGAATGAGAGGGCAGAGAGAGGACAGCAGGAGGAGAGTGCTTCCATAGCACCGCCACCTGTGAGGAGACCCGAGGATAGAGAGGATAAGGGCGGTCCGGCGGATAAGCCGACCGAATGATGCCTTTTATTATGTTTTATTTATCATTTGTATAGAACCTTTGGTAAAATGGAATGAGATCTGTAATGCCCCGGATTTTTCGGATCAATTTAGTGGGTCTCGGAGTGTATTTTGTACTTTACACGTGTTTTTCCCTGATGTGCCTTCGGAACTCTTTGCAGGGCAAACCGTGGTGTTCTCCGACTCCGGGACGTTACCACTGCGTTGTGCTCTTCCCGAGGATCGCGGAGGTAATTTTTCATAATTTTCTGAATTTCTGTAATTTTCGGGTTTTCCTATATATACTAACCCTTTTCTCTCTCCCCCTCTCATTTCTCTCTTCCCTCCCTCTCTCTTCTCTCACGCTCTCTTTCTCCCCTCTCTTCTCCGGCGGCCGACGGAGCGAGGCGGGGGCGAGGTGGAGAGGGCGCGGGCGAGGATGCGGGCGAGGACAGGTGAGGATCGAGGCGGAGGAGGCGCGTGGAAGCTTGGTGGCGCGATCGCGAGCCGGCGAGGGTTTCGCGGCGTTTTCTTCGTGGATCGGCGTCCACGACGCGTCGTTTCTTCGGTGGAGGTAGGGTGATGGACCCTCAGCCCGTGTACTTCCTTTCCCGCGAGTTTCGTAGGCCGTGGTGAGCCGAGCGGTCTAAACGGGGCGTTTTGGGCAAAATGCATGTTTTTGGGGTGTGAGCCGGATCTCCCGTTTTATGGTGTTTTTGGGCGATCCAAGGGTTTAGATGCATGCCTAGGGGCTTGGGGGAGGTTTCCCCTTTTGTTTCCCCTTCACCTTGGGGTGAACGGGGCGTGGCATGGCTTTTCCCGCGGTTTCTATCGTTTTCGGGCGCGGACTGAGAACGCGCTATACTCCAGTAGCGCGTTCTTGATAGTCGCGCTGCCCCGACCGAGCGCGTTCATCGGAGAAGATGAACAGTTTGGCGGTTCCTGTCGCGCTATAGGGTTATGGCGCGTTCTGGATTGTCGCGCTAGGGGTCCCTGGCGTGACCTGCCTTGTCGCGCTGGGAGGCCCTAGCGCGATGGTCCCTGTCGCGCTAGGGGATCCTAGCGCGATCTGCCATGTTGCGCTAGGGTTCCCTAGCGCGTTCTGACTTGTCGCGCTAGGTGATCCTAGCGCGATCTCCGTGTTGTCTCGTGCTCCCCTTGGGCCGTGTGTGTCTCGGACACCCTGTGGACTTCCGTGACCGTGTCTTTGGGTGTCCAGAGGGTTGGGTTACCTCGATTAACGTGTCCATCGGTTTAAGGGTCCGTGAGACCTTCTGGTGTTCCGATTGTGTTGTGTTGGTCCCCGGTCGACCCGGTTGTGACCCAGTGGTCGACCTTTGGCCTTGTGAGTGTCCCGGGTACCCCGTGGGTTCTGTGTCCGCGTTTCTGGGGTGTCGGGAGGGACCGTGTTTCCTCGATTAGCGTGCCTATAGGTGTGGTGGGTCCGGGTGACCTCACGTGTTCCTGGCTTTCGGGTTACGCTAGATCGAGTCACCGTGTGTCGGTGTGTGTGCGGTGGGGTCTCCCCCGCATATCGTGGGTTCCTTTGGAAGGCGATTCCCGTGTGGGCCATGTGTTTGGCCTTGGACTGTGAGTCCAGTTGTCCGGCCTGGGGCTGGAGGTTTCCCGCTTGCTTCAAGATGGGAAATCGTCGTTACGGCTTGTGTGCTGTCTTGGGAATCGTGCTTCTGTGTTTTCCATGTGGCCCGTGTGAGTGGCCTTTGTCCCTTGCGTTCCCTTCCCAAGGGAATGGTCTTGGCAACTCGTGTGTTGTCTCGGTATTTGTGATATCGTGATTTTGGACCTAGAGATTGGGCTAGATCGACGGCCTTGTGCTGTTGCGTGCAACGGTCTTGACCCCGAGTCTTGTGACTCAAGGACCGTTGGCTGTAGTGTGTCTAGAGGACTATCCAGAGTCCAGTGGCTTAGCGCCACTTGAGTTTTCTCGACTCTAGCGCACGGTGCGTGCGTGGCCGTGGACTGTGAGTCCCGTTTCTTCTCCGACTGTGGTCACCGTGAGACGGGGCCGGTACGTGGGGTGGTCCCCGTACGTCGTCGGATTCGGACGTTGCTTTCCGTTGAGAGTCTACTCCTTCAGTGACCCTCCACTAGTCGTAGCCTACCAGTACGCGTGTGCTGGTCGCACCAGGGAGTGGTGTACGGGCTTACCCTGAGGACGGTTTAGACTGGTCACCGTCGGGCTCCTCGTCTTAGCCAGAGTCCGGCTGCGGGGGAAAACCAGTCAGAGGGCCAGACCTAGGACGTGTGGTCTGTGTGTGCACACGCGGTTGGGAACTGTGGACGCACGTCGACGGGCGTGACCCCAGCTAGTCACTTGTTGTGGTTACTTGTACGGTGTTCGCGCCTCGGGTAGGACCTACCACGTCAGGCGGTTCACCTGCGGTGCGGTGTAAGACGTCAGGGGATGCTACCGGCTGTGTTTCTAGTGGGTGGTAGTCCTGTCGAGTACGAAGTGTCAGACTGTCAGTCTCTGTGTCTTTGACCTTCGGGTTTTTGGTCGTGTTGACCGGTGAGTTCGGTTGTTTCATCTTGGCGCGTGTGTCGGTTCTTGCACCGTGAGATTAGTGCTAGTGGCTTTACCGAGGTTGGGTCTTGTTGTGCGGTACCCGCGATCGGATGGTCGGGGTTGCACCTTGGACAGCGTGTCCAGGTCGGCTGTGTCCGGGGGACAGGCCTCTACGGCGTGGTTGCCGTGTGTTCTTACTTCGGTAGGTGGTACTAGCGTGGTTCGGTAGCTTCGACTGTGTGATCGAGGTCTGCCTTCTGGCAGTAGGAGTAGCTGTAGTGCCGAGTTTTGACCGGCCACCGGTTTGTTGTTCCTGCTGTAGTTGTAGCTTCCTTTCCGCTACCGCCGTTGTTTCCGGTTGGGGTTCCGCGGGATCCCTGCTGAGTCTCTGTTTTGGAGACTCATTCCCTGCTTTTCAGGTGTGGCGGTTCTTCCTCGAGGTTCGAGGGTGCGGGGCGGAAGTTCTCAGTTGCCAGCTTGCCGGGCCGAGTGTTCACTTGGCATGTGGTACGTTTTACTGCTTTAGACTGTACTTTCTGTTGGACTGGACTCTGTTGTAGTTGCTTATTTATTTCTGTTAATTGTTGAATTGTCCTGCTTTATTTCCTATTTCTTTGTGCCTCCACACTCCTTTTAGCCCTTCCGAGCCCTCCCGGCTCGTGGGCGGCGGTGCGAGTCTCGGGTTATCGGGCCTTCTCGGTAATCGGATTCTCGGGTCGTTACAGCTGGTATCAGAGCGGTGGTTGTGGACGTACATAGGAATTCGAAATATTGCAGTGATCAGAGTCCATAAGGTCCAGTACAGTCGACAGCTGGCATAGGGTTTTGTGCTTATTTTTCCACTTTGTTTCTCGCTTGAGAGCTTGGGTGCGCTGTGCGGCGCTGTGAAGGTGGTTGCTGTCCGCGGCTTTCGTGCCAACGTGGGGTCTAAGGATCGAGGTCGAGAGCCTTATCCCTCATCGGTGGTGGCCCTGGTTGTGCTGCATTGGGCAGAGATTGCTGGCAGGCGTGAGTTCGCGGTGCTGCGTTCGAGGAATTTGCGGCGTGGTCAGGTGGCTGGAGAGGACTGTTCGTGGTTAAGAGGCCGTGAGCGTGCTCTGAGGGAGCTGCTGTCGGTTTTGGCCACTCCAGTGTGAGGTTTATCCAGCCCCTGAGGTGTTCAGGTCGTGGTTTAAGGTGGCAGAGCGGGTGTTCTGATCGAGAAGGGTGCTTGGGTGAGCAGAGGATCTTCTCGGTGAGCTGCTGTTTCGTCGAGCCCGATGTCCTTGTCATGCTTTGTGGCGTCAGAAATGACGTGTTGGTCCCGATTGTTTTATGAATTTCGAGGTAGGATTGGGCTGTGGTGTCCCAGTAAGTCTTGCTCCTGCGCTCTTGTGTGCGAATGGGGTGTGTTCGCCCTGGAGTTGGTTTGAGATGTGAAGGCTCCGTGGCGAGTTCGGGACTCGAGGATGAGCATCGGCGGTTGTTGTTATGGCTCGTGTTGCGGCTCTTTGCGTGGCGTGTTGCAGTTCGAGGAGTTGCAGCAGTGGTGCATCGGTAGATGCTGTGATTGTGGTCCGACGTGACACTCGTCGAGTGTGTCGAAGGCGCTGACCTGATGGAAGCGGTGGTTTTCCTTGGTGTTGGATGGTGCTGTTTCCAGCGTGCGCGAGGTTTGAGGTCAGGTCGAGCATGGAGTTCTTCCGTTAGTCGGAAGTGCGCTGGTTTCTCCTTTGATTGGAGAGATTGCGTTCGGCTAAGGATCGTCGTCTTGCATTGTGTGTTCGGATTGGTTGGCCTTGTGTGCCATGAAGTCCGTGCGAGACGTGCTCCTTGTCTTGGCAAGGCGGTTGCCTGTGAGAAGTTGTGCCAATTCCCTTGTCGTGTGAGGGTGCTGGTGCTGTTCCGGAAGGACGAGTGCTGGTTGGGCGATGTTTGCTTTCTCGGCTGTGCGCGCGGATTTGAGTGCGCAGCGGAAGCGTGGTGGGCCCATAACCCACTGGTTCAGGATCGTAGCGTTGGTTGCTACAGGCGGATTCCTGAATTTGCGTTGAGCATCGGAGGATTGGTTCCTCGGTGTGAAACGTGTTGTTGCCGTGCCGTTGCCCGAGATATCGTGATTCTTGGCACTAGCATGATGGAGTGTTGGGAAATGTGCTGGCTAGTGCGCCGCATGAGTACCATGTTCCTGTGTTGGAAGCCGTGTCAGGCGTCGGTGTTGGACCTGGATGAGGTTGTTGAGGATGTCGCCTGACGGAGGTCGAGGACGTGTTGGTCAGAGTCGGTGGCTTGGCGCCCGACTTGTGTTCCCAGTCGTGTCCTCGGATGAGATCGTTTTTGGGGAAGTGGTCTCTGGCAGACTATGGGTCCCGGTTGACGGCTATGAGTGGCTGGTGAGCCTAACCGTGTGACCGACCATAGCAGTGTCTGTTGGTTCTACGGTCTTGTTGGATTGTGACGGTGAGATGTTTATTGCTTAGGTTGTCGTGAGCACTGTTCAGGTGGTGTCCCGTGGCTCTGTGGTAAGGGCGGAATCGGGATTGGCGGGTGTCCACTTGGATTGATTGAAGGATTTGATGAGACCAGATAGAAGAGTGACGCCTGTGGGCGGAGGCCTTTTTGTGAGATTGGCGTCGGATTGGTGGTCCTTGATAGGACGTTGGTGTCGCAATGGTTATCCCTGGTTTGGTGACTAGCGTGGGATGGTTCTCCTGTAAGTCTGAGTCCAGTGAGGTGATGACTGAAGACACCAGGATCCGTCATTTGGTTTCGTTGTGCTCCCCGAGAGGGTCGAGTTGGAGCGATGTTCGAGCTCGGATGCGGTGTCCGAGAGGAGTGCAGCTCGAGATGTGGCATCAGTCTTTGTGGGAGTCGACGGATGGCTTGCTGAGGTTTGGAATGTTTCCTTTGGACCCGATCGAGGACCAGGAAAGAAGGAAGAAGCTGAGCAAGCGAAGGTTTCCCGTTGACGAGCAGTTGGTGACCAGTGGATGGTCTTTTCAGAGACAGAAGATGCTGGTTGTTGGGGCTCGAGCGTGGCGAGAGCCGTGTGCCAGTGAGACCTTTGGTGGTCGTTTCGGTAATGTGCCTTCCCGGACGGGATCTGGGCTTTGTCGAAGTTTGTCTGCTGACCATGGGATGGATCAGTAGCTGTTTCTCGTGACGAGGGTTGTGTTTCCTCGGTGAGCGAGATCGTGGCTGCGACGCCATGGTGGATTCTCGCGTTGACTGAGGTGATGCCGGACTGTGTCCTTTGGTATATACCTGCTCTGTTGGCCAGTGTGCTCGGCGCGAGGAGCGAGGTGTTGTTTGCGACTGTAAGTCTGGCTGTGTCCCTCAGGATTGGTGTTTTCGTGAGAATCGAGGCTTTCTGTGCTGGGGCTCTGACAGCGTGTCAGTTGGTTCAGTGTTCTTCCCCTGGGACTTCGTGATTGGTCGTGAATTTCGAGGATGAAATTCTTTTAAGGGGGGAGGGCTGTAATGCCCCGGATTTTTCGGATCAATTTAGTGGGTCTCGGAGTGTATTTTGTGCTTTACACGTATTTTTCCCTGATGTGCCTTCGGAACTCTTTGCAGGGCAAACCGTGGCGTTCTCCGACTCCGGGACGTTACCACTGCGTTGTGCTCTTCCCGAGGATCGCGGAGGTAATTTTTCATAATTTTCTGAATTTCTATAATTTTCGGGTTTTCCTATATATACTAACCCTTTTCTCTCTCCCCCTCTCATTTCTCTCTTCCCTCCCTCTCTCTTCTCTCACGCTCTCTTTCTCCCCTCTCTTCTCCGGCGGCCGACGGAGCGAGGCGGGGGCGAGGTGGAGGTGGCGCGGGCGAGGATGCGGGCGAGGACAGGTGAGGATCGAGGCGGAGGAGGCGCGTGGAAGCTTGGTGGCACGATCGCGAGCCGGCGAGGGTTTCGCGGCGTTTTCTTCGTGGATCGGCGTCCACGACGCGTCGTTTCTTCGGTGGAGGTAGGGTGATGGACCCTCAGCCCGTGTACTTCCTTTCCCGCGAGTTTCGTAGGCCGTGGTGAGCCGAGCGGGCTAAACGGGGCGTTTTGGGCAAAATGCATGTTTTTGGGGTGTGAGCCGGATCTCCCGTTTTATGGTGTTTTTGGGCGATCCAGGGGTTTAGATGCATGCCTAGGGGCTTGGGGGAGGTTTCCCCTTTTGTTTCCCCTTCACCTGGGGGTGAACGGGGCGTGGCATGGCTTTTCCCGCGGTTTCTATCATTTTCGGGCGCGGACTGAGAACGCGCTATACTCCAGTAGCGCGTTCTTGATAGTCGCGCTGCCCCGACCGAGCGCGTTCATCGGAGAAGATGAACAGTTTGGCGGTTCCTGTCGCGCTATAGGGTTATGGCGCGTTCTGGATTGTCGCGCTAGGGGTCCCTGGCGCTACCTGCCTTGTCGCGCTGGGAGGCCCTAGCGCGATGGTCCCTGTCGCGCTAGGGGATCCTAGCGCGATCTGCCATGTTGCGCTAGGGTTCCCTAGCGCGTTCTGGCTTGTCGCGCTAGGTGATCCTAGCGCGATCTCCGTGTTGTCTCGTGCTCCCTTGGGTCGTGTGTGTCTCGGACACCCCGTGGACTTCCGTGACCGTGTCTTTGGGTGTCCAGAGGGTTGGGTTACCTCGATTAACGTGTCCATCGGTTTAAGGGTCCGTGAGACCTTCTGGTGTTCCGATTGTGTTGTGTTGGTCCCCGGTCGACCCGATTGTGACCCAGTGGTCGACCTTTGGCCTTGTGAGTGTCCCGGGTACCCCGTGGGTTCTGTGTCCGCATTTCTGGGGTGTCGGGAGGGACCGTGTTTCCTCGATTAGCGTGCCTATAGGTGTGGTGGGTCCGGGTGACCTCACGTGTTCCTGGCTTTCGGGTTACGCTAGATCGAGTCACCGTGTGTCGGTGTGTGTGCGGTGGGGTCTCCCCCGCATATCATGGTTCCTTTGGAAGGCGATTCCCGTGTGGGCCATGTGTTTGGCCTTGGACTGTGAGTCCAGTTGTCCGGCCTGGGGCTGGGGCTGGAGGTTTCCCGCTTGCTTCAAGATGGGAAATCATCGTGGCGGCTTGTGTGCTGCCTTGGGAATCGTGCTTCTGTGTTTTCCGTGTGGCCCGTGTGAGTGGCCTTTGTCCCTTGCGTTCCCTTCCCAAGGGAATGGTCTTGGCAACTCGTGTGTTGTCTCGGTATTTGTGATATCGTGGTTTTAGACCTAGAGATTGGGCTAGATCGACGGCCTTGTGCTGTTGCGTGCAACGGTCTTGACCCCGAGTCTTGTGACTCAAGGACCGTTGGCTGTAGTGTGTCTAGAGGACTGTCCAGAGTCCAGTGGCTTAGCCTTCTCCGACTGTGGTCACCGTGAGACGGGGCCGGTACGTGGGGTGGTCCCCGTACGTCGTCGGATTCGGACGTTGCTTTCCGTTGAGAGTCTACTCCTTCAGTGACCCTCCACTAGTCGTAGCCTACCAGTACGCGTGTGCTGGTCGCACCAGGGAGTGGTGTACGGGCTTACCCTGAGGACGGTTTAGACTGGTCACCGTCGGGCTCCTCGTCTTAGCCAGAGTCCGGCTGCGGGGGAAAACCAGTCAGAGGGCCAGACCTAGGACGCGTGGTCTGTGTGTGCACACGTGGTTGGGGACTGTGGACGCACGTCGACGGGCATGACCCCAGCTAGTCACTTGTTGTGGTTACTTGTACGGTGTTCGCGCCTCGGGTAGGACCTACCACGTCAGGCGGTTCACCTGCGGTGCGGTGTAAGACGTCACGGGACGCTACCGGCTGTGCTTCTAGTGGGTGGTACTCCTGTCGAGTACGGAGTGTCAGACTGTCAGTCTCTGTGTCTTTGACCTTCGGGTTTTTGGTGGTGTTGACCGGTGAGTTTGGTTGTTTCATCTTGGCGCGTGTGTCGGTTCTTGCGCCGTGAGATTAGTGCTAGTGGCTTTACCGGGGTTGGGTCTTGTTGTGCGGTACCCGCGATCGGATGGTCGGGGTTGCACCTTGGACAGCGTGTCCAGGTCGGCTGTGTCCGGGGGACAGGCCTCTACGGCGTGGTTGCCGTGTGTTCTTACTTCGGTAGGTGGTACTAGCGTGGTTCGGTAGCTTCGACTGTGTGATCGAGGTCTGCCTTCTGGCAGTAGGAGTAGCTGTAGTGCCGAGTTTTGACCGGCCACCGGTTTGCTGTTCCTGCTGTAGTTGTAGCTTCCTTTCCGCTACCGCCGTTGTTTCTAGTTGGGGTTCCGCGGGATCCCTGCTGAGTCTCTGTTTTGGAGACTCATTCCCTGCTTTTCAGGTGTTGCGGTTCTTCCTCGAGGTTCGAGGGTGCGGGGCGGAAGTTCTCAGTTGCCAGCTTGCCGGGCCGAGTGTTCACTTGGCATGTGGTACGTTTTACTGCTTTAGACTGTACTTTCTGTTGGACTGGACTCTGTTGTAGTTGCTTATTTATTTCTGTTAATTGTTGAATTGTCCTACTTTATTTCCTATTTCTTTGTGCCTCCACACTCCTTTTAGCCCTTCCGAGCCCTCCCGGCTCGTGGGCGGCGGTGCGAGTCTCGGGTTATCGGGCCTTCTCGGTAATCGGATTCTCGGGTCGTTACAAGATCCCTTCTTTTTAGTTTTCTGTTTTGTTTTAGTTTTATGCAAGCGTGAATGAATGAATGTGAAAAATGCAGGATGGTCGAAATGTGAATGAATGAATGAGATGTATGCAGGAATGTATGAAAATGGGAAGAGGACGAGGTGTACAATGTGAAAGACCGCCAGGTCTAGGCAAGGGCAGAAGAAATAGCCTGAACTCAGCAGCAGAGAAAGTGACGGTCTAGGATCTGACCGTCATAATCAAACGACGCTCTGGTGAAAGACCGTTAATCATCAGAGACCCGCTCTGGCAGTGGGGCATCAGGATAAACGACTGCCAATCGAGGGGGCGTCAAATGCAAATAACGGCCACGGGTCAGACCGTTGATCATGGCAGAACGATAGTTGTCCAGGGCAACTAGCAGGAAATGCGACAGTCTGAAGAAGACGCGTCAGAAAGAGACGGTCCTAAGCAAGACCGTCAGGAAGTGTTTTAGCCCAAAAGAGAAGGAACTGAGTAGCTGAGAATGTGACGGCTTAGGGATTGCGCGTTACAGAAAGCGACGGTAGACCCTTAGACCGTTATTCTCCACAGAACATGATTCGGGGAATTGAAACTCACAGAAAATGCGACGGCCAAGGGCTGGCGCGTCGGAATGAAGTAACGGCCGCACGATGGACCGTCAGAATCTGGGTTGTAATCCGAAACGGATTGAGCCGAGATAACTAAAACCCGAGGTTTAGCCACTTGATCCATCACTAGAACTTATCCTAATTGAAGATAAAACCTTCTAGCCCGAGTCTTATCCTTCCAAAGTTAAATATAAGCCTTAGCAACTTGAAACCTTAATCAAAATCGTAGCTTTGCTGAAACCTCTGTTCTAGGGTTTGAAGAGCTCTTCCAAAGAGCAGAAAACATGATGAAGAGGAGCTTCGAGGTGATGGCTATGGAGGAGAAAGCTTACACCGGCCCCAAAGCTGCAAGAAAAGAGCATAGAGAACTCCAGCGGCTGACATCAATTCCCAAGCACTTAAGCTCCAATGCCCAAAGAGTGGTAAGTCCTTACAATTCATCCAAAGTTCAGAATTTTGCTGCACTTATTCTTTTCATGACTTCCTTCCTTCTTTTCTCAAGCCCCTTCCTGGTCCAAGGTGCTATTCCAATCTGAAGTGGGTGGCTCCCATGGTAAAGGCACTTCCCATAGAGGTCACATCAATCCTTAAAGCATGGCACTTCCAACCCCTCTTAGTTTTAGGCAAGAATTTTCAGAAATTATCCTTAGATTGGCCAAGCCTTTCAGCACTTGTGGAATTATGGCATCCACAAACTCATACCTTCATCTTCCCTTCCTTTGAAGCAACCGTCCTATCGGAGGAGGTAGAAACCTACCTAACCCTTCCTAAGACTAAGGTGGGGGATGAAGACCGGGTTTGCTATACAATAGAGCCTATCGACCCGTCCTTGATCTTGAGTGATTTCATTCACAATCTAAAGGACGTGAGAACAATGATCAGCCCACACCACATCCACTTGATACCCTTAGCACAGTGGATAGTGTCTCATTGTAAAAACAAGTGGGAGAGACATGAAGCGATAGCCAAGGCGGTGGCGGTTTGCTTGTGTGGAGTCTTTCTTTTTACCACTACCGACCACCTCTTAGACATTCAAAATCTTGGTATTATTAGCGGGCTGTGACGGGGAATGTCCATCTCTCAAGCGGTCCTCTCATACCTTTATGAAGGACTAAGCTCGGCTTGTACAGGAGGACTTTTGTTCGGCTCCATGATACTCCTTGAGTGCTGGATGGGAATAAGAATCAAATTCCTTCCTAAGGAAGACATAATCTCAGCAAGCCGGATCTTTGGGAGCCACCCTCTCTTCTTTATTGGAGGGGCATTTGGATACTCTTCTCAGGTTGAATGCAAGACAGCGGATAAGAAAACTCGGGACGAATGACGCCTCTTCTTTAACACTTTGCCAATAGACAAATTCATCATGCGACCAAGAGTCCTCCGAAGCACTCTTCTCAAAATACCGCGGCGTCAAGGCCTGGACCTCCAGCTAGTAGGGAACACTACCATGGCGATCTACAACCCGCACCGATGCCATCTTCAGATCGGACTACCTCGAACCAGCGTTTCTGCACTATCACACTACCCTCCCCTTCTACCTAGGAAGATGGGGACCGAGGAAGATGAAAGAGCGATCCGGAACGCGCTGACCATGTGGGAGATAAGCAAGGTGCGCCCGTGGCAAGCAGAGGTTGAAGAGAACGACGAAACACGCCGAGATTACATGAAAGAGTTGAGAGGAATCCGCCCTCTTGCGGATAAGAAATTGAATGTATCTTGATTTTCCTTTTTTTATTCATGAGAGATATCATGTAACTGACAATCGAAGTTGAATTTGTCAAGAGTTATATTTCATTAATCTTTGCTTGAATGAGATGAGATTACCATAGTTGAATGATCTTGAGTTCCATCATTTGAAAGGCTAGAATGACGTGAACAGACAGGGCTTCTGGAGGATATGACGGATGTGCACTGGGCCGCTGCAAGGAAATAACGGTCCTGCGACAGGCCGTCAGAATGAGAGTAACAAGAGCCCGGTCTCTGAAGGATTTGACGGATGGGTCTTGAGCCGTTATATTCAAGTGACGGTAAATCTCAGACCGTTATAGTGATGGTTCAATGGAAAGGAAGAAGGCCCATGCCTGAAGTGAAATAACGGTCAAATATGGGCCCGTTACATGACTGTAACGGTCTGATGCTGGCACGTTACACACTCTGAACCTGCATAGTTGTGAGCTTTTGCTTTTGGGCTTGCCCCTGTATTCTGCACACACTCAAACATGAAACAAGTTAGATCTGTTCTTAGACTCAACCCCTTGCCTTGAAGCAAGTTAGGTAATGACCGTTTCTTGATGTTTGGTCAAGGGGTGGAGCCTTATTAAATAGGCGAAAACATAATGAACATGCGATGCATGCTATGCATATGATGGTATTTTTGGGAGTTTTGGAAAATATTTAATGTTTTTGGATTTTGAACATATTTGATGTTTTTTTAGATTTTGAAAGATATTTGATGTTTTTAGATTTTGAAAATATTCGTTGTTTTTAGATTTTGAAAATCTTTGTTGTTTTTTTGGATTTTGAAAATATTCGTTGTTTTTGGATTTTGAAAATATTTGTTGTTTTTTTGGATTTTGAAAAAACCAATGCCTCTCTAGCAACACGAGACCTTCCTCGTTTTAGGTTGAGTCTCGAGACCGGCGTGCAATATTGTGGCAACCCCTGGCCGAGACCTAATCATTGTGACGGTGTTTTTACCAAAGCCATACCTAGGGTACTCATCTCAGTCCTAAAAGAAAAAAAAGAACATGGGGGTAAGCTTAGGCCAGATATGGGAGTTTTTAGAACTTGATTCCCTCATTGTACAACCCTATCATAGATTTGGTCTGTTGTGCCGGGGCTTTTATGTCCGTCATCGAACCTTTGTTCCACCTAGGCATGCATGTGACCGGGCTCATAACGTCCCGCGGGGAACTGTACTGCCACTCTTGTCATGCCTAGTTTTCTTTTTCCTTTGGAGCTTTTGAAATTTCATTCACAGACTTTGAGATGATGCTTTTGACTTTGTTGGTAAAGAGCACTCCTTTTCTTTTCTTGTCCTTTCTTCCTTGTGGCGTCAGGTCATAACGGACTTGCCCCTATTTGAGACCTCTTCTCGTTAGGGAGTTTGGATTGGTTGTCGCCTCCTTATTCACTCCTTGCCCCTGGATTCAGCCGAAGAATGAAACGGACAGGGACTTCGATTTTCCCCTAAAGCATGGCCAGGGAGAACGGTGTCTTATAAGCAAGGAACCCGACCAGGGATGCCGTGTAGTGTGTGATTGCCTTACTCGAGACCCTCTTTTTGAAGATAGGGAGGAAGTTCTTATTACCGGAGAAGCACATGGTTTTAGATTTTTAAGGAAAGAAACGTTTAAGATACAACCCATTCCACGGGTGAGAGAGCTCCTCACCTTCCGCGTTTACTAAACGATAAGCATTCCCTGGATAAGCTTCTTTTATTACAAATGGCCCTTCCCAGTTAGGTTGCAACTTGGACCTAGGACCTGCAGACTGAATGAATTTGCGTTTCAAAACCATTTCACCCTTACAAAATTTTCGTTCGATTACCTTCTTTTGAAAATAACGCGAAACCCTCTTTTGATAAACGGACACGTGATCAGCCGCATTCATCCTCTTCTCATCCAAGAGTTCCAACTGGACCAGCAACGCCTCCCGACGTTAATCGAGATTAAGTTCCTTATCGAGCTGCACTCTAAGGGAAGGGATTAAGATCTCGTATGGGAGCACCGCCTCCATCCCGTAAGTTAAAGAGTAGGGAGTTTGCCCCGTAGGGGTACGGACGGAGGTGCGGTAAGCCCACAGAGCTTTCACCAATCTTTCAGGCCAATCTAAAAATTTATGTGCTTCGCATGTTTTCTTAATGATTTTAAGAAGGGTTTTATTAGTGGCCTCGGCTTGACCGTTGCCTTGAGGGTAATATGGAGATGAATGATGCAGTGCAATATTGAACTTCTTACATAGGTCCTTAAGCTCTTGGGAGACGAACTGGGGTCCATTGTCGGTGATGATGCTGCTTAGCACTCCAAACCGCGAGATGATATTCTTCATGATAAAGCGGCACACCGTTGTAGCTTTGATCTCCGCGTACGCCTCGGCTTTGGCCCATTTGGTGAAGTACTCGGTAGCGGTGAGGATGAAGGATTTTTGCTTGATCTGAGAATTAGGATCACCGAGTGGGCCGACGACGTCGAAAGCCCACATAGAGAATGGCCAAGGAGCAGTCATAGGATGGAGGGACGAAGCTGGAGAGTGAATTTTATCAGCATGGAGTTGGCATTTAAGACACCTCCGGACATAGAGGGAGCAATCTTCCTCTAGAGTGGGCTAATAGTAGCCCTGCCTAAGGATCTTCTTCGCTAGAGCCTGGCCATTGACATGACCTCCACACTCGCTAGAATAGGCCGCTTCAGCCACCTTCCAAGCTTCTACATCATCCAAGCATCTCATGAGCATTCCATTAGTAGCGCGCCTATACAATTCACCTGCAATGATAGTGTACCTTGCGGCGGCTCTTCTTATTGCTTTACGCTGCTCAGCCGTTGCCCCTTCTGGGAATGACCCTTCTTTGCAAAACAATTCGATTTCATGAAACCAAGGCAATTCCTCTTCGTCCAGAATCTCCTCTAGTTCTGTTAATGAAACTTCCTTGAGATCTTCCTTCTCAACTCTCGCCTCTACAGATTTTCTGAGGTTGATGAACCAGGGATCTTGAAGAGAAGGTGCGTCCAATCTCTGGACGACGATGGTCTCAGTACTACGACTAAGAGGGAAAGATAAGGAGGAAGCAAGAGATGCCAAAGCATCAGCTAGAATGTTCAAAGAACGGGGAGTATGGATATAGATCAGCTTACGGAATCGCTTAGCAATGAGCGTGACCAAATCTTGATAAGGTTTGAGCTTGGAGTCACGAGTACGGTAAGTGGACAGAACTTGCCGTAGAACGAACTGAGAGTCTCCTATGATGTTCAAATAGCGCGCGCCTAGGAGATAGGCGTGCTTCAAGCCGGCCAAGAGAGCCTCATACTCAGCGATGTTGTTGGTAGCAGGAAATCGAAGTTGATAAGCGAAGGGGATGGTTACTCCCTCTGGAGTAAGCAAGACAGCCCCGATCCCTTGGCCTTGAGAGTTGAGTGCACCGTCAAAGTGCAGAGACCAGAAGGGATGATGAGAAAGGACAGAGAGATGCTCATCAGGGAAATCGTCCTGAATGGAATCGGTATGAGGAATAGGAAGATGTGCGAGATGCTCAGCAATGGCATATCCTTTGACTGCCTTCTGAACGACAAAGGTGATGTCAAACTGAGAGAGGAAGCTCTGCCAGCGAGCTAACCTACTAGAAAGGACGGGCTTTTCTAGGAGATAACGGACCTGGTCCATTCTAGAGATCAACCTAACTGGGTGGGCGAGAAAGTAATGTTTAACCTTCTGAGCTACCCACACTAAAGCAGCACAAGTCTTCTCCATAGCGGTGTACTTGGATTCAGCTGGATTAAACAGTCGAGAGAGGTAGTACGCAGCCCGCTCTTTCCCTTCATCATCTGCTTGTGCTAAGACCGCCCCTAGGGAGTCCTCAATAACCGAGATGTATAGGATTAGGGGTTTCCCCGGGACAGGAGGTTACAAAATCGGGGGATTGGTTAGGTACTCTTTGAGGTCCTCATAGGCCTTCTGACAATCTTGATTCCATTTGAACTTGGCCCCCGCCTTAAGCAACTCATAAAATGGGCGGCACCTTTGAGAATGCTGAGATATAAATCTTCTAATGAATTGCAGTCTACCAATCAATCCTCGAAGTTTCGTAATGTTCTTTGGCGGAGGCATGTCCATGACGGCCTGTGCTTTATTAGGATCAATCTGGATCCCCAGTTTGCTCACTATGAACCCTAGCAACTTCCCTGAGGAGACTCCGAATACGCACTTCTTCGGATTCATCTTAAGCTTATACTCCCTGGCTCTCTGCAGCACTTTAGCCAAAATAGAGGGGTGTTCTTCTTTTGTTCTTGATTTCACCAAGATGTCATCCACGTAAGCCTCCATGTATATGTGCATCATGTCGTGGAAAATGGCCATCATTGCCCTTTGATAGGTGGCACCCGCGTTCTTCAACCCAAATGGCATAACCACATAGCAATACGTACCCCAGGGCGTGGTGAAGGAAGTTTTCTCTTGATCTTCTGGAGCGAGACGGATTTGATTGTAGCCCGAGTACCCATCCATAAATGACAGAGCTTCATACCCGGCAGTGTTATCCACTAGAACATCTATATGAGGTAGCGGGAAATCATCTTTGGGACATGCTTTGTTTAGATCCCTGAAATCAATGCATATGCGCACTTTTCCATCCTTCTTGAGAACAGGAACTATGTTCGCCACCCACTGGGGATATAAGACTACTCTGATGAACTTGGCCTTGTATAGCTTGTCGACCTCTTCCTTGATTCTTAAGGCCATGTGGGGGTGAAATCTTCTTGACCGTTGTTTCACAG
The DNA here is from genome assembly GCA_022559845.1 of Amorphophallus konjac. Classification (NCBI taxonomy): domain Eukaryota; kingdom Viridiplantae; phylum Streptophyta; class Magnoliopsida; order Alismatales; family Araceae; genus Amorphophallus; species Amorphophallus konjac. The sequence continues at coordinate 32,217 of JAHNEJ010000088.1, forward strand.
GTGTTGCCCCTGGTTTAAGCACGAGTCGATGTTCCACTAAGGAGGGGTCAAGACCTGGCATGTCCTCATAAGACCAGGCGAAAGAATCGCTATACTCCCTTAGTACTTTAATTAGATCATCTTCTACTTGTGAAGGGAGATTAGCAGAAATAATGACGGGCCTTGGGTCTTCTTCTGTCCCCAAGTTGATTTCCTTTGTAGGTTCATCCACTGCCGTCGACGGCTGGTCGAATCTTTTTAGTCCTTGTGCATATAAATCGGCAGTGTCATCTACGTTGCTATCTTCATCTATTGGATCCTTCTCATCCAAAACCTCATAGACGCCTAATCCGTCGTCGCTCCACTCCCCTTCTATTTCCTCTTCGTCTTTAATCACAATTGCTGTAGCGACGAATTCCGGGCACTTCAAAAGAGCATGACACCGCTGAGCTAGATCTTGCAAGAACCTATCAGGAATAGATCGGGAAGGACGCGCGAGCGGGCGCGGCTCAGGATGGGAAGGGTTGGACGACCCAGAACAAGACCCGACTTCTCTAGACCTAACTGAATCTACTTCCTTAGACTCACTAGACCCTAACCCTATCCTAGGAGAGAGAAGACTTAGTGGAAGGGGAGGAGCAGGGGACTCGTGCCCCTGGGAGAAGGAGGATGGAGACAAGATAGCGTAATCTTCCACTGAAATCTCCATTTTAAATTTGACGTTTTTTTTTCCTGGAGATCAGTAGAGACTACATAGCAAGACGGAGGAGGTGGGAGCTGCATAGAGAACAGCTCGGGGAAGATGCAATCGAAGAAGGGGTCAGAAGAAGAGAACCACACCTCGTGGAGTTGAGCATTGGGAGGAGGAGGAGTAAATAGAGTGGATAGATCAATGCGCGGGCACTTCCCGCAAACACAAGGAATGAATAGAATCTCCGGCGGATCAATGACGGATGGATTTACCATGACAGGAGGAAGGCGGGAACCCCTTTTGCTGAAAGATGGATTGGAAGCGTGAGGGAGACCAAGAGAAGATAACTGGAGAGCTCTCCTCCTCCTGCAATTTAACCGCGGGCTGCTTCTTCGGCCTCCACTGCACGAGCCGAACCTCTTGTTTCTTCTGGCGTTCTTCCTCATAAAAGAGCCTCTGCAAGGCCTGACTGTAGTCGAGCAAGTCATCATCTGACCCTCCTGGCAAGGGAGGCGGACTGGCAATCGGACAAACCATATTCTTTTCTGGCTGAACCGGCTTTGGAGCTAATGTGCCGGGCTGGAGAGGTCCTCTGACAAAGTGCTGACGATAATCCCAGGTGAGTGGCCCAGAATCACTCATAATTGATAATGCTGTTTCCTTGTAACCGAGGCCTCTTCTGCCCATTTTTCTTCCCTTAGGTATAGGCTTAGTCATCCCTTGCAGTTGCGCACCGAGGCCTCTCCTCGGTTGATAGCCCAGTTTCAATATAATATTCCACCCCTTTGAATCCTGGATCTGCGGCTTCACTTTGACATTAACTGGAGTAGTGATGGGCTTGGGAGATGTGTAAGCCCAAAGAAAGTTCAAATCAAGCACTGACAAAAAGGGTCGGCTGCTCGGCCAGAGTGTGGGAAGAACTTGATCTGAGATGGCCTTGACTGTCTGCACCGCGGACAAGCTCTTGACTTTGACGACCCTCCCTTGGAAGGGGAATTTAACGCACTGATGTGCGGTGGAGGGTACGGCACCAAGCGTGTCAATCCAGGAACGACCCAAGATAGCCTTGAACATAGGGTCGATATCGAGAACATAGAACTCTACGGCCATAGCAAGGGGCCCGAGCTCTGCCTGAATGGTGATTATCCCGTGACATGCTCGCCTTGAGTTGTCATATGCTGCTATAGTGGTGGGAGTAGGCCGTAGTAACTCTTCAGATATGTTGCATGCTCGGAGGGTGCTAAGTGGACAAACATTAATTGAGTCCCCCATGTCAACCAGTGCTGCTTCAATGTTGACCTTGTTCAGGGTAATTGTTATGCAGAGCGGCATTTGCCGAGCCCCCGGAGGTGCAAGCTCAGTTTCTAAGAACATAATTGCCGGCCCTTTGGAGATAGTTGCTAGTGCCGTTGGTAAGCTGTCGACTGCCATGTCTTCACTAACCATCACCTTCTGTAGGAAATCCCTCAGTGCATCCTGATGAAGGGTAGACCTTTTGATCAGCTCCAGTACGGATATCTTAGCGGGTACCCGATCCAGATGATGTAACAAGTCATATTGAGTACCTGGCAGGGGTTCAGCTTCCTCTTGCTCGGCCGTTGGCTGGGTGGACTGGGGATTAGAAGTAGCAACGTAATTCCTATGGAACATCTTCCCGCTCCTTAAGGCACAGTTTGCCGCAGCATCCGAAGAGAGTATGATGGGCCCTGTAGGGTGGATGAGTGGGACATGTGGTGCGGGGGAGGTGATTTGGTGGAGCGTAGGGTTGGTGAGGTTAATGGGGGGTGAGCGGATGATAGGTGAGGGATTGGTGGAAGGCACGACGGTGATGGACGTCGATGCGGGTGGAGGGAAGGCTAGTGGATGTTTGAGAGTGGGCGAAGGATTAGGTGGTGGTGTGATGATGGTGAGGGGAGTAAGTGTTGGAGGGTATGATGGGATGGAGAGCGGTAGAGGGTTTGCTGGAGCGGGTGTGGAAGGTAAGACGAGTGGAGAGGGTGTCGGTTGTGTAGGGAGGATGAAGGAATGGTTGCGGAGGTTGTGGTGGAAGGCCATTACTTGCGGTGTGGCGCCATCATCATCAAAAGACCACCCGGCGTTGGGGGCCAGGGGTTGAACCACGTTTACTTGTGCTGGTGCCGGTGGCTGCTGCTGAGGAGCGGGTGGATGATTCGGCATCGGGTTCTGATGGATGCCCAGGTCTTGTACTTGCTGCGGTTGCTGCTGTTGTGGCGGCTGCTGCGGCTGCGGTGCTTGATGCTGCTGCACTTGCTGCCCCTGCGGCTGCCTTCTCTTCTCTTTAATCTCAACAATGGACCTATGCATTTTGGCCCAGTCGATTCTCTGCCCTTCATGAAGGTCATATACCAGATCTCGGAACTGAAAACATCCTTCTATGGTATGGCCTGGCTGCCTATGGAACATGCAATATTTAGTCTGATCAACCGCCGTGTTCCAAACAGGCCGTTCCGGAGGAAGTTGGATTGCATTGCCGAGAAAATATCTGTAAGTGTCTCTGGTAATGGAGGATATTGGGCTCTCTTGGGAGCCGGGCGCTTGCTATTAGGGTTGTTATTATTGTAGCCGTTGGGTGGAGGGACGTTATGGTATTGTGATGGTGGCGGTGGTTGTTGCGGAATGGTGAAGGTGTTTTGAGGAATGGTGAAGGCGGGGGGAGGGTTTTGTGGAGTGGCCTGGAAGCTTTGTGGAGCGGGTTTTTGTGGATTGCGGGGGTTTTGGTTGTAGCGGAAGGGTGCGGCCTGAAATGGAAAAGCAACGGCTTGTACTTGCTCATTTGTTTGGACTCCCTCGGTAACCGGCCCTTGTGGTTTCTTGTGGTACTTGGACTTTTGGTTTTCGAAAAGAGAATGGATAGGGGAGTCCTTGAATTGAGTCTGTATGAAGCGCGCCCGGCCGTAGAGTTGATGCATGTTAGCTATATCATTCATTGCCAGGATGTTGCGGAAAGTCGGCGTGGCATTGGAGATCAGCAATTTGACCTTCTCTTCCTCTGGAATATGGCCAGGCACTCTGGCGGCCATCTGCCTCCACCTGTCTGCATAGGTGGCGAACTCTTCTTCCGGTTTCATCTTTTCGGCTACTAGGTCTGTAAATGAATACTCCGGTCCAACCCTGTCTTAAAACCGCTGAATGAATTTGTCCTTAACTACCTTGAAACTTTCGGCCTCTTCCAGTGGCAGAGAATAGAACCATTCCAGAGCAACTCCATCTAAGGATCGGCGGAACAAGTACGCCATGAGGCGATCATCATACTGGAACTGTGCCGATTCATATAGAAAATCCCTTACGTGGATAAAGGGATTGCTGTTCCCATCGTACTTACGGTAGTTGGGGAGCTCTGATTGCGGAGGGAACCGAATGTTCTGGAAGCTCGGAATAGGAATATCGGCCAAGGATTGTGGGCCAACCCTTTTCTGGAGGAAATCGAGTTGTTGCTGCATGGCAGCCCACTTGTCAAGCAAGTCCTGCTCTTGGGAGGGAGCAGGGGTAGTGAAGGACGCCGATTGTTTTTGAGGAGCGGATGGAATGACTGTAGCAGAAAGGGGAGGCCCATAGGCATGAGTAGAAGGATAGACAGTGGAAATAGGGGGCCCGTAAGAAGGATATTGAGCCTGAGATATACCCGGATGGGAGTGAGTTTGGGCCACCCCTTGCTGAGGGTGTAAGAAATCAGAAGGGTTCATGAGAAGTTGTGAAGCCACCGAACCAGAATTGTGATGATCCACCTGGACGAAAGAAGGGATAGGCGATTTCCCTTTATCAAAAGACTGATGGGCTGAATTGGAAGATTGGCCCATCTCCACGCCAGCGAAAGTGATGGTCCGAGGTTGGACCGGGGTGAGGTCAATCGGAGTGGGCTGAACGGACGGCCTGATAATGGAAGGATTAGATTGACCTTGAACAGCGGCGGAGGGAGAAGCGTTGGACCCTTGCATAGCTTGATATAGGACTTGAAGTTGGGTCGGGTCTAATTGGGCCATCATGTGAAGGACGGAGCCCGCGGAAGGAGTAGAAAGATAAGGGGTACCTTGACTACCTCCCACAGATGTGGAGGACGGGAGAGGGGCAGTCCCTTCTCCGGAGGGAAAGGTGGCAACCCTAGGGGGGTTCTCAAGGAGCCCTTGAGGAATAGAGTCCTCTTGGGAGCGCGGAGGATTGAAGGATGCCATGGTAGATTCGAAGAGGGGATTGGAATAGAACGTGAAGGAGGAAGTGACTCGAGGAGACGATTCAGACAGACGAAAATAACTCCACATGCAACGGACAACCTTGACAAAAAGCAAAAACAACCAACACAAAGCACACAATAAACAACCGAACTTAGGTGATTTTAACAAGATGTAAGTGGTAAAAGATGGAGACACTCAAAAATCAAGCAAGTTGTTTAGAATGATGCGACAAGATTCTTATGATTTCTCCTTTGGAACTTTAGTGAATTGATCGATATGTATTCTCAACAATGGGTTCCTAATAGGAGATGGATATGGGACTTGGTTTGACTCTAAGTGTAACCACTCAATCACTTATGCAACCCTAGACACGGGGTGGGAAAGGTACAACCAGACCGGCGTCCGTGTGGGAATCCACGGATCGCGGGGACTTATGGAGGTCCCTGCTGTGATTTCCTAGTCGGCCCCAAGGAATATGGAGACGAGAGGTCCTCACAACAAGGTGGGAAAATGCAATCTAATGTATGAAAAGATGAATGACCCTATGTGCACAGAAGTGCATGCAAAGTCTAGCCTAACAATCTAACAATCAATAGTGCACACCATGATATGCAGATGTGAGCAAAGCAAGAAGGAGGTCAAGTATCACCCAAGCAATAAATCACAGCAAAAACTACGGAAATCAATGCACCTCGGATGCGTACCTGCCAGGAGAATAACGGTCGAAGGACCCTGCGTCAGAGAACAATAACGGTCGAAGGCCAGACCGCCAGATAATATATAACGCAGGGGGATGAGACCGTCGGATGAACCAGAGAACAAAAACCAAACAGAAGTAACCGGGAAACCCGTGGGAGCTCACACAGCAGAACCAACGTGGCGGTCTAATGCCCCTGCGTCAGAGAACTGTGACGCGGGGACACCTGGCCGTTAGAGAACTCAGAAAACCAGAATATGCAGTAATCAAAGGGGAAACAAAGGGCAACCCAACAAGCAGATGATGGCAGGTTTTAAACAAGAATCAAGAGCACGATTGGCACAAGCTGTCCCACCGTGATCGCCAAAAAATTATCTGTTGATATTTATTTGCCTATCTTTTATCTTACTTTTGAGGTTTGCAAAGTAATATGGTAAGATGACAAACAAGCAATCAAAGATCTACTCAAACCTGTGAACATGTGAACATGAACCTAGGCAATCATAGCCAGCTCTAGCATGGGCATGCTACCTCAATCAAATTACGCCAAGGAAAAGGAAAACACACGCCGGGGCGTGGAGCAAGGAATAAATAAAAACACACCGCGAAGGTGGAACAAGCGAGGAAAATAAAGAAGATATGATGAAGAAGACAGTTAATGCCCAATACCAAGGAAAGATGTGATCGCCACCAAAGTAGACACAAGTCAAAGACCTGAATATACCTTGGAAATAGGTGGATGAAGCACCCGCCCACGGGAGAGAAAACCAAGGAAAGCCTGCAGATCAACTTGGAAGTAACGGCCAGAACCCTGTGCGTCGCTTGGAAGTGACGGCCGCACAATAGACCGCCAGAGGATAGTGACGCGCCTGCACCAGACCGTCAGGTAACCTGCAGTAGTAAAGCTTGAATTCTTTTAACTCCAACTCTTCCAGCCGGCTAGAAGACTTGGGCCTCGTGCTAATGAACCTGTAAACCTGCCAAAGAAGTAGAAAGACAAGACAAGACAACCTCAATTAGCCCTTTTCACAAGCATAGCATCAATTCTTAAAGAGTTTAAGAACATCAAAAGGAGAGGGAATTACCGGGGAGTTTTGGTTTTTTAACTCCTCTGGGTGTTCTTAAAAGTTTGGGAGGATGTTTGTATGCTTAAAGAACAGTGAAAAACGTGGAGGAAGAGGAGGGACAATGCTTTGTTTGAGGAAAACCAAGGAAGAACTCAAGCATGCAAGGATGAACTTGAAAGACAAAACCAAAGTACTCCCTTGATTAGAAGATGGATGGACGTGGGAAGCAGCTCCTCCTGGATGAAGATGGCTCCTGAGTTCGGCAGCACTTCGTCGTGAATTCAAATCTTCCTCTCCCTTTGGCCATGAAGTCAAGGGTTCTATTTATAGACCCTCAAACTCTTAGGTCGAGCAGAGGATAATTCAGCAAGATAAAGAGATAACTCTTAGCAAATCCTTGAAGATAATATCACCAAGAGTCCATAGAAACAAACGGGGGGTCCTGAGGATCGGATTTGAAAGGGATAGCGTCAATCCAAATCCTTATCTCGACCACGGAGTAGCAGAGAAAAGGCCTGAACTGCCAGGACTCTCGGAAGGAAGTAACGGCTGCACGATAGACCGCCACTTGGAAGCGACGCATGGGGGATCATCAGTTACTTTCAACCCTATCCCAAAGAGATAAGATCAACGGGAAGAAGACCCAACAAGTTGGACTTTTCAAGGAAGCGACGGCCAAGGCCTAGGGCGTCAGAATGAAACAATGGCTGGACGACAGACCGTTATTATCAACGTGGAATTAAAAGGATAAGCTTCGGAAACGAGGCCTTAAGCCTTAAGACTCTTCAAAAAGTAACGGCCCAGGACCCATCCGTCAGAAGGAAGCAACGCGCCTTACTGGGACCGTTATTATCATTGAAGTTCAAAAATAGAGTGAAGGGTTTGCTAAGATTCATCCAACGCAATGCCACCGGGAGCCACATCTTAATCCAGGAATTAAGACCCAAGAAACAAGCTTCAACTGACCAAGAGACTCAATGAAGGGTGAACAACTCGGAGCATCGTATAGAATGAAATAAGGAGATGACCCGACTTATTGGGTATCAAACGGGTGTCAACAGACGGAAGGTCCGAACTGATATTTATATGGAGGAGGCTTAGGCTCGAAGCCGTTTGCATATATGTCTCATCGTTGATGTGGGGTTTACATCAACGCAAAGGAGATAAGGTTTCGTTATCGATCCAGACGGAAGGTCTAGATTGATATTTACATGAAGGAGGCTTAGGCCCGAAGCCGTTCGCCTATATGTCTCATCATTGATGTGGGGTTTACATCAACGCAAAGAAGATAAGGTCACATTATCGATCCAGACGGAAGGTCCAGATTGATATTTACACGAAGGAGGCTTAGGCCCGAAGCCGTTCGCCTATATGTCTCATCATTGATGTGGGGTTTACATCAACGTAAAGAAGATAAGGTCTCATTATCGATCCAGACGGAAGGTCCAGATTGATATTTACATGAAGGAGGCTTAGGCTCGAAGCCGTTCACCTATATGTCTCATCGTTGATGTGGGGTTTACATCAACGCAAAGAAGATAAGGTCTCATTATCGATCCAGACAGAAGGTCCAGATTGATATTTACATGAAGGAGGCTTAGGCCCGAAGCTGTTCGCCTATATGTCTCATCGTTGATGTGGGATTTACATCAACGTAAAGGAGATAAGGTTTCATTATCGATCCAGACGGAAGGTTCAAATTGATATTTACATGATACTGGGAGGAGTAGCCATCCTCATTGTCCTCATCATTCTTCAGAGCTTTTATCACCATCATCTTGCATGTTGAGGCTTGTTTGTTCAATCATTTGCCACTCCCTCAAAGGGCAGTGGTGCAACATGATAGAGCTTCAGATGCTTCCCATTGAGTAGCGAGAATTGAACTTCCCCCCGATGGTTGACAACCACATAGGCTCCGTCTTCATAGACTCTTTCGACCACATACGGACCCAACCAGTTTGCAGCTAGCTTGCCTTTTGGGTTGGAAGCCATGACTTCTTTCTTCTTGACCATAACTAGGTCACCTTTCTTGAACTCTTGCCCTTTGACGAGTTTGTTGAAGGCATTTGCCATGCGGGCTTGATATGCCTGAATATTCTTCTATGCCTGAAGGCGTCTTCCTTCCAGCTCAACCAGTTCTTTGAATCTTCTTTCAGTATTTGACTACTCATCGTGGGCTAATCCATAATGAATTGCAACCCTAAGTGATGGAACTTCCAGCTCTATGGGGACTACTGCCTCGGAGCCGTATACTAAAGAGAAAGGTGAACAGCCTATAGGGGTCTTGTAGACGGTACGATATGCCCATAATGCTTCGTACATCTTTTCCCCCCAATCTTTCTTGTTGGAGCTGAGAGTCTTAGTCAGGAGGGTGCACAGGGTTTTATTGAAGGCTTCAGCCAATCCATTTGCTTGTGGATTGTAGGGGGTGGATGTCCTCCAATCAATCTTGTATTTCTCGGCGAGCCGATATACGTTCTGGTTTTTGAAATGGCTTCCATTGTCAGAAATTATTCGGTTGGGAGCACCAAATCGGAAGATAAAGTTCTGTTTAAGGAATCTTACGACGAGCTCACCAGTCACTTCTCTGAGTGCTATGGCTTCTGTCCATCTGGAGAAGTAGTCTGTTATAGCCAAGATGTACTTGTGTCTAGCTGAAGACGTTGGCAGAGGTCCAACCACATCGGTCCCCCACTTAGCAAAAGGCCAGTTGGGAATTGTCGGGTGTAGGGGCACAGGCCGCCTTCTAGGCACGGTAGCATGCTCCTGGCATTTCTGGCATGTTTTTGCAAACTGATAGTAGTCTTCAAACATAGTAGGCCAGTAATAGCCTAGTTTCTTGATTTCGGTCTTCATCTTTGGTCCAGCTTGGTGTGCTCCAGTTGTCCCTGCATGTATCTCTTTCATCACTTGTCAAGCTTCGTTGGTGGATAGGTAGCGGAGCATAATCTTCTTACAAGCATCCGCCATGATTCGGAATAGTGTTCCGCTTCGGAACTCATATGAGTCTTTAGTCCGGAGAAGTCTCATTCTTTCTTCTTTGCTTTTGGGTAGCTGCTGGTGAAGGAACCACTGTAGCAAATGCTGTCTCCAGTCGGACTCCTGTGCTTTTTCAGCTGTATTGACCTCATATTCTTCTGGGCATGATTCTAACACACTGGGAACCTGCCGCCGATTTATCACAACAATGTTGAGTGTTTCATCTGGCGGAACTGCTAGTGAACTGGCTAGTTTTACCAAAGCATCAGCCTGAGTGTTATTTCCTCGGCCCACATGATTGAGCTTGATATGGTGAAAGCTTGCCATTAGGCGTAGTGCCTTTTGGTAGTAGGGGTTTAGTTCTGACTTCCGCACTTCAAACTCCCCTTGCATCTGTTTTATTATCAGCATTGAATCGCCGAACACCTAGAGCATATGGATTCCCATGCTGAGTGCGATTTGCAGGCCGATTATCATAGCTTCACACTCAGCTTCATTATTGGTGCATGGCTTGTTTATTGAGCATGAAGTGTACACCACTTCGTCTTCGGGTGACTTTAGAACAATGCCAGCTCCTGCTCGGACTCGGACCTGTCCAGCTGAGGTAGTTTCTGTTCTTGATGCCCCGTCAAAATAGAGGTGCCACATTACCGACTGGGCTTGACATGCCTCCAGTGTCTCATCATCAGGGAGCTCAGCTTCTAATGGAACACCCTCTGGTGCAGGGTGCGCCGCAAAGAAATCAGCCACAGCATGGCCTTTTATGGCTCTTTGAGGCACATATGAGATGTCAAATTCCATCAGGATGATGGCCCATTTGTCGAGTCATCCCTTGAGTGCTGGCTGAGATAATATATACTTGAGCGGGTCTGCTCCATATATCAACTTGATTTCATGAGACAACATGTAATGCCGGAGTTTCTTAACAACGAAGACCAGGGCCAGACAGGTCTTCTCTATAAAAGTGTAATTTTCTTCAGTCCGTACTAACCTTCTGCTAAGGTAGTAGAGAGCTTGTTCTTTGCCTTCTTCATTTACTTGAGCTAGCATTGCCCCCAGTTAACAGTGAGTAGCTGCTATATAAAGAATCAGAGGTCTTCCTTTGGTCGGCGCTCCCAACACCGGAGGGGTTTTCAGATATTCTTTCAACTTTTCAAAAGCTGCTTGGCATTCTTCATCCCAGAAGAACGGCATGTCCTTCATCATTAGCCTGTGAAAAGAGTGACATCGACCCGACAGGTTTGAAATAAATCAGCGAATGTATGCCAGCCGGCCTTGCAAGGACCGCAGCTCCGACAGACTCTTCGGAGGAGGGAGTTCTTGAATAGCTTTAATCTTATACGGATCAATCTCAATGCCCATGTGCCGGACAATGAATCCAAGAAATTTCTCACTGGACACGCCGAAGGCGCATTTCATAGGGTTCATTTTCAGCTCATATTGGCGTAGCCTTTGAAACACCACCCTTAAATCTTGCAGATGGTCTTCCTTTCTTTTGGTCTTTACTACCAAATCATCAATATAGCACTCCACTTTCTTGTAGATCAAGTCATCGAATATCTTCGTCATAGCTCTTTGATATGTAGCGTCGGCGTTCTTGAGGCAGAACGACATTCTTTTATAATGGAATGTCCCCTTTGGGGTGCGGAAAGCAGTATGGACCATGTCTTGCTCAGCGATCCAAATTTGGTTATATCTGGATGACCCATCTATAAATGAGAGGGATCCATGGCCTATGGTGGCATCTATCATCACCTCAGTGATCGGCACAGGGAAGTCATCTTTCGGGCATACTTTATTGAGGTCCCGAAAGTCAACACATATTCTTATCTGCCTATTTTTCTTCTTCACGGGCACTATATTTGCTAGCCATGTTGTGTATTGGTTTTCCTCGACGAACCCCACATCAATGAGTTTGTCGACTTCCCCATTAATTTGATTGATCAGCTTGGGCCGCATCCGCCTAGGAGGTTGCTTTACTGGCTCTGCTCTTGGATCAATAGACAACAGATGTTGTGCTACATCGGGGCTCAATCCTGGAATATCATTGTAGGTCCAAGCAAAATAATCCCGGAACTCCCTTAGAAATTGTATATACTGCTCTTGTTCTTCTGCTGACAGCAGTGCACTAAGAAAGGTGGGCCTTGGATCTCCCTCACTCCCCAGGTTCACTTCCATCAGTTCATCAACGGTAGCTTGACCGCCGTCTTCGAATTCTGGTGGAGCCTCTTCAAGATTGATGAAGCCTCCGTTGATGCAGTCTTCTTCAGCCTCCAGGGCCTCCAGCTCCCCAGCTAGTGACTGCTGGCTTTCTTCAGACGGGTTCTCTAAGGTTAGAGGATCTTGTCTCTGAGCTTCTTGGCTCCATTGCTGGACTACTGGACCCTCCACCGGGTTTTGGTCAGCTCTGATCGGCGGTTTCGGTGTCTCATTTTGTGTTTCTGACATAGGACCTTCTGCCCCCTGGGGGTCTGTAGGCAAAATTTCTTCTACTGGATCTGCTAGGTCTTGCATGGCCCGGATTTCCCCCAGTATGCGCTCAAACTCCAGGCGATCCCTTTCTTTCTCATCGGCCTGATCTTCTTCAGGTGTTCCCCTGTCAAATCTAACTTCATCTTGGAATAGATCCTCCCTAAAAAGGGGTTCCTTCCAATATTGGCATAGAGTAACTTCATCTTGTTCCCCTGAGCTTTCATAGTTGCCATAGGTTTTAGCATCACCTGCGGGATGTTGTGTTGTTTCTTCGCCACATAGTGGGTAATCATCATAATCGGCCTCGAAGGGATCTTCGTGGGTGAAGTAGGTGGAAATAACATCTACCTCTGTCTCATAATACTCCTGCAGAGTATAGCCTAGCCCCGATGTCGAGTGATATTTAACAACTCTTTGTTGTTGTTGGGCGGATCCCAGAGCTTCTGGAATGACTTCTTCTAGCCAACAGGCTGCAGCATGGGCACTCACATTTTAGAAAACATCTGGGAGACCCGTTGGGTAGTGTAATCCAGACTCGATATCGGCACCATTCTGTTAGCTGCCTCCTCCGGGATTACATAGTCTTCATCATCCTCATTGGCAGGCTCTCCCGAATAGAATATCGTAGGGGGTTCGCCGAAATGTGGAACTTCCATAGTCTTCAGTGGTTGCACTGTCTGGCATTCCAGGCTTGGAATGGGTTTGAATAGTCCAGGCGGGACTTCAACAAGACTGAGCTTCTCTTTTATGTTATCATCTGCTTTGACAGGGTAGGCAGGTGGTGGTGCAATTCTAGCGAAGTCCCCAGTCCGAGAGACATGGGCAAGCTCTTGTTGTTCCACGTAACCCGAGGGTGGTGGAGGGGACCATTCGTCCGGTTCCGACATTACTTTCTTCTGGCCGGCAAGAGCTTCTTTTTTCTTCACCCCTTGGGAGACCTCTGTATAGAATGGTGCATCAAGCATGTGGCACTCATAAATTTTGAAGGTATGCAAATCTGCAAACACCCTTTCCTCTTTGCCATTGTGACAGTATTTGATACATTGATGTAGGGTGGAGGGCACTATCTCGTACATATGTAACCAGGGTCGTCCCAACAAAGCCTTGTATGTGGTATTTGAATTTATCACATAGAATTGCACAGTGGTGGTGAAGCCACCCAATGTGAGGTTGAATTATGCCACTCCGAGTGGAGTCTCGCACTTCTGATTGAAGCCAACAATCCTCATATCTTTCACTTTGGTGAGGTGTAGATCGAAGTAGTACTTCTGGTAGATGCGGTAAGACAAGATGTTTACAGCAGCTCCTGGATCTATCAGAATCCGGCTCAGTGGCTGGCAGTTGAGATGCCCCCTCATATACAGAGGCCTGTTATGATTGGGGTCAGGAATTAACATATCATCCTCCGTGAATATAACAGTTGGTCCGGAGTTAACTTCCGTCAGAAGAGCTTCATATTGAGCTAGCGCTTGTAGGGCGTCAATAATGGCTTGGCGAGCCTCTTCGCTCAAGGAGAGGATCTCCCATACAGAAAATCTTGTTGGGAGCTTCTTCAGCATCTTCATAATTATGCTGCCCACACGGACGTTGGACAGTCGCATCTCCTCTGCCCAACGGGGTTTCTGAGGCTCATGTGGCGCTTGCGGCATGGTTTACCCTTCTCTTGCTTCTTTCTTTTGCGGGGACTGCTGGGGAGTCTCCGTTGGGACTGTTGCTTTTGACGTTGAAGGAAGGCTGATACATGCTTCATCTTTTTCTTTGGCCATTGCGGTAGATGGTTGTCGGGAGTTTTTATCTTCTGTAGCGGCACTCGGAGCTGCCTGTTTGCCTTCCAAAATGGAGAGGAATTCAAGGAAAGACGGGGTCTCATCACCCCCTTTCGTCTTTGCATAGAGGCTTGACGGGGGAGGGATCTCAATACCCTGGACTTCTGGCTCTGGTATCTGATAGGGTTGCTCACCCCTGAAAATAATATTGTGGTTGGGTGGAGAAAAACGTCCCCACCTTCTTCCAGAGTGCGTAACATGCATTGAGGTCGAAGCCTCGGCCTGATTTGCTTCTGATGATGGAGTGGAAGACTCCCCTTCATCTTCTTCCCCTGGTAGGGTAAACAGTACTGATAGAGTGTTACACTGCAGTGTGACTTTTTTCTTCTTGTTTCTTTACTTATTCTTCTTCCTGCGCCTGGACTCGGCTGGCTTGTGCCCCCAGAAGAGGTCGGCTTCAGTTTTCTCCTGTTCTTTTTTTGACTGCTCTTCGATAGTCAATCCCTCCAGCTGTTCCTAGAGGACATGATCTTTCACTAATATTGGCTTCAGCTTAGGTTGCTCATATTCATCAAGCCGGTTTATATATTGCTGCAAGCGCCTGACCTCGAGGCTTGTCTTCTCATGTGTTGGCAGGGGAGTCTGCCTCCTCCGATTGGGAGTGAATATTTGGATAACTATCCCCCACCTGCCCCGCCATTCAGATAATTGGCTGTGATTCTGTAGTGCGCCACACAGGGTTCATTGCTGGCGGCGGTTGCTTTGGAGTGACACCCCGAATGGAGGCCCCTGACACTTCAGAGACTAGTGGCCGTCTCTTGGTCTTGACTGGTACTGTCTGCCGTCCCACCTGATCTTTGATAGGGGTAAGAAAGCATGCTTCATATGTGTGTTGTGTGAATGTCTCAGCAGCCTCCTCAGGCAATTGTTGGTATATGGAAACCATATTGACAGTTGGTCTCATCACCAGGGGTTCATGAGGGCGTGGAGGATCCATCTGGTGTGCTCCCATTTGGAGTTCACCCTTTTTAATCATACTTTCCATGACATCTTTGAAGACGTAACAATTTTCAATAGTATGCCCCAGTGCCCGGTGATACGGACAGAATAGGGGATCATCCTTCTTGGATGCATCTTCGGGTCTCTTTGGCTCGGGCAATGTTACCTGGTTGTATTTATATGCCCAATTAAACAAGGGCCATGTCTTTTCCTTGGGAAAGGAATATAACTTCCTCATCTTGTTCCTCAAAGAGACTTATTCTTTCTTCTCTGTTGCCTCTGCTGGCAGAGGTGTAGCTGTTGCTTTGGCCTTTGCTGTTTGTTGGTCAAAGATATTGAAATCAACAGTATTTGCTTTAGTCGGCGCTGATCGCCGTTCAGCAGCCTTCCCTTTCTGAGTAGCAGGAATGTTATTGGTAGGACGTCTGGATAAGAAGGTCTCGACCTCTGCCACTCCACTTTTCAGACGGTCAAATGTCCTGATATCTGTTATAATCATCTTTTCAAGCACTTCCCGCCTAAGGTTCTGCTTGCATATCTGCACAGCATCTTCTTGGTATGGAGGCCGCTTGCATCTCATGGCCAAGTTCCTCCATCTTTTAATATAGTCCAGGGCCGTTTCATCCTGCTTCTGTCTGGTAGAGTATAATTTTGTCACTGTAATCTCTCTTTCTGTGACATGAAATCTTTCGCGGAACTTCCGCTGCATATCGGGCCAATCAGCTACGGACCCGACAGGTAAGCTGGAGTACCATTCAAAGGCCAAGCCCGTAAGGGATGAGCCGAAGAACTTTAGCAAGTAAGCTTCATCAGTAGCCAAGTCTCCCATGACTGTTGTGTAGTAAGCAATATGCTCCCTTGGGGATCCCAGCCCATTAAATTTGTCAAACTTTGGTGGCTTGTTAATGCCTGGGGGTAGTCTCTTCGTAGCATACTGCGGGGGATAAGGTACCCGGTAGATGTCAAAGGCCCCATAATCACCATCGGCCTTCTCAGACAGCTTCATCTCTATCATTCTTTCAACCATCAGCTTGTTCACCATAGCAATATCGACAGTCTCTGGATAGAAGTGCGCCTGTTGTTGTGTGAAGGGGGTTGTCATGACAGTGGCATGTAAACCCGGCTGCACTCCTGAGGGAGAGGGTTGCATCGTCGGCTGTGACGGGAGAGACTGGCATGGAGCTTTCCCGTGACTTGTTTGGCGGGAAATGGCGGGTATCACCACCTCAGCAGAACTGGAAATTTCCCTTGCTGGCTCCGCATGCTTGGAGACAAGAGTTTGTTCATTCTTCTCATCTAGTTGCCTTTGAAGAGCTTCAATCTTCTGTTGGTATCTCTCAAACATCATAAGGATTGTTGGGTCCAGAGACGCAGCCATATGTATATCTTCTATCACTCGACCAGATGTCCCCTCACCTGGGTTCATGAGTGGCACATCTTCTTCTTCTGAAGTCACCACATTTACAGTTAAAGTGGGGACTCTTGATGCATCATCAACAGCCATGAGTTTCTCCTTTGCTGCCTGACTTCGCCTGGTTATGAGGCCGGGTCTTTGAGCCAATCTGGCGAGTTCCTCAGGCTGATCAGGCAGGGCACCATATCTTCCGGTAACTCCAGCCATATTACAAGCAAAGATTTGCAATTTTCCCCTTTGTTTGTAAACTTTTCTTCTGGCATGACTAGGGAATGTTAGCCGGTCGAACACAAATATCCTTTCTTTTTCTTCTCCCCGCTGCGGGGCATCCTTCGAACATCCGGCCCTTTGGCCATCTTCAAGTTCATTGGAGTCCGAACTTGAGACTCATGGCATCATCACTTCTCTATCATCTTCTTCTCCTCCTTCGGCGCACATGGCACAAAGTAACCTTTGTTGCCCTAGGGATGAATTCCCCAGACAGTGGAAATAGTCTTGGACCACTCTGCCCATCTCTTATTGACTATGCCTCTGGGGATCAGATCGAGGCATCAGTCATTCTTGTGTCTTCGACTGATAAGCCAGCCTTGTCATCTGTGCAGCTCGATACATCTTCCGGGGATACCGGAATACGTCTGCATGTCGGGCGCAGGCCCTTGGCATGTGGGGAACAGTCATCGGAATAGTCTCTTCTTCTTCTTCTTTGATCAGAACTCTCTTGCCCCCTCTCCTGGGACGCATGACAGCAGCTTCTTCTCTCGCAGGGGCTGGTGCTAGGCCCCGTGTTCTCTTGGGCACCCAGATTTGCTTGAATCTTGCCGGCTTGGGTGCCAGCGGCTTCCTTTCTTCTCTTTCCATATTGGCCCTCCTAGTGTCCAGCACTTGGAATCGGTTGTTGGTAGGGACCACCGGAATGATGCGGTCGGGTAGTGCTTCAGCCGAGCGATCGTTGAGGTACACTCGCATTCCTCCTACCAGCATTGATTTCCCTGAGACTGACAGACATCCCTGGGGTGCAGTAGTCCGGATCCTCCGGTAGTTCTTTCTCTTTCTGTTGGTAGCAGCAGGAGCAGCAACTCTTCCGTCCAAGTGGTGGACATAGCAGGAGACAACGGTCGGTGCAGTTGTTGTCTTCTGCAGCTTCTTCTCCTTGGGTACATTTGCAGCTTCTACCACAGCAGTCTTTTCAGTTACATCATCAAGCTGAAGCAGGTCAACGAACACGAGCCCCAAGCAGTTAGGTAGGCCCACGGACAGGGGCATGGATCCGAACGCAGTCGGTACCGCCAGGTACCCATCACGGACGTGGTTGTCAACGACTTGCTGGCCGAACTCGACAGAAACTAGTCCGGTTTCCATTTGACTTCCTGCAAGTAGGATTAGCACATAGTCAGAATTCTTGGAGAGGCCGCCAGGCCTCTTACTTTGGCGAAGAGATGAAGGGAGACTTTGTCCCACCGGGCGTGCCAGCTTTGTGGAACGATCCTTTTTTATTATATTTTAATTTAATTACTTTATTTAATTTTATTAGTTATTTATTTATTAGTTTATTAGTTAGTTTATTAGGCGTGCCAGTCACTAGAGTGACAATTTATTATGCGCTCGATCTGACCCAGTCAGTCGATTGAGAAGTCCGAGTTGAGACCGAAAGTCCGTCATACCATAAAGGCTATGACGTTAATTACGTCCTTCCAAAGAAGGACAACCCTTGATTAATCGTAAAAGTAAGAGGGGCCCCGGGGGCAAAACGAAATAAGACTGATGTGTAACTTTACTTGCGGGATATGAGATACATACATATATATATATATATATATATATATATATATATATATATATATATATATATATATATATATATATATATATATATATGCTCATACAGTTAATAGTTTCATTATGATTCATCTGCCTGTTTCCCGGTACGGGGGCAGAGAACTTAGGGTTCAAAAACCACTCTCACGCATAATGATGGCTTCCATTCGAGCATAACCCGGTTTTCAGCCACTCGTTATTTGATATACCGAGAGCACAGGAGAGGATGATTTCAGATTGATTTGATCGCATTAAGAGTGCGGCATGAAATAGGCATATTCGCTCATAGTGGAACCATACAAGCATAACGGAATAGCAAGAATATTATGGCATTGTGCCCGTCTATCAGTCTCATCTATATGAATCACAGAGTGAATCCGACAGCATCTCCCCTGATCTTGGTTCATACCAAGTGGGAATAGGGAACCATCCACGCAGAGGGGAGATGGAGCCCATAATAATCGGGGATGTTAGTGCCCAAAGTGGTGCGGAACGGGACTAAGCTGAGACGGGTTAATCCGAATGACATTTGCCCCTGAAGGAGCTTATTTCTCTATTCCCTGAAACGGACCACTAGAAACCCTGCAGAGATAGGGCCTCTCGGATCCAAAGGGTTCGACGCCAACAAAGCGTACCGAAGACTAAAGTTAAATCCGGCAGCATCTCCCCTTATCTTGGGCTATGCCAAGAGAGGAAATAGGACATCCATCCACGGAGTGCCGGGATGGAAGCCAGACAAAAGATGGGCATATGGCCCAGAACCCATGGAGATGGAAACACGGTGGTTTAATGTCCATTATTATGGCGTTCGGTCAATATTCCCCTTGAGGGACCGTGGGAGAACATACAGTGGCAGATCTCCGTAGGTTAATAGGGTTAAAGGAACATTAGTCATAATCCAACCCGATGTAAGGACATGATCCTGTTAATATAGCCCCCAGTGGCTCAAGTGAGACCCCCGACCTTTCCTTCTTTCGACAGGATGGGAGCTCATAAAGGGCTTGATGAGAATTGGCTAGAGTTGAACGTAGTCTAAGGCTCCCGGCGCATTGGCCTCGGCGCGAGCGGACGTGAATGGGCATCGACGCAAAGGGGTGGAATGGCTTGAATGGGCATCGGCGCACAGCCTCCCTCAGCGCGCTTCCAGCTGTCGGCGCGAGAATGCTCGCACTGACGGGAGAGGCGTGCGCCGATGGAGTTTGGCGCCGAGCAGCTTCTAAGACTGGGTTTCATGGTCTCAGAGATAGGTTTCAGAAGTTTTTAGAAGCAGATTTTCAAGGGTTTTAGAGGCAGGCTTAAGGGGGTTTTAGAGGCTCCGTTTTTTAGGTTTACAAGGGTTTAGAACCAACACAAATGGGGTCACACAGGATGCCAAGGAGAGTGGCTTTCAGAGGGATAAATCTCAGGGGATGAGATCATGTTTCACTTAGCAAGGTTACTGGGGGCCGACCATTTATTGAATCCTCTGCAACAAGATTCTATCATATCCCTCACCATTTCATGGATGAAGGGCCACGAAATAGACTGTCTCGGGCTTCATCATGATCAAGAGGTTGGGAGAAGGAGCAGGAGAAATGCTAATCAAGAAGCTCTCATACAAACACATCCCTCATCGTTCTACGAATGAGAAACCACGAGATAGACTGTCTCGGGCTCTCATCGTGAATCAAGGGCTAGAAAGACTCAGACGATGCAACAAAAGCAGATTTAAATGATCAGGAAAATATACACACAACGGAAACAATTTCCTCATAACCATGATCAGGTACGATAATTTCAGAAGAAGGGGACATGAGGAAGGAAACTCATAATTTCATATTTTATTTCATTCCGGGTGAATACATCCATTCGATATCAGGGGAAATCAGATTGCAAGGGGCATTCATGTGAACAGATGCTCCTCGAACACATATCAAACTATGCTAATGCTCAATGTTTACAGCGGAACAGAAAAAGCATAATAAACCTAAGGACGAGTTACAGAAGAAAAGACTGATCGGAAGACTCGAGATGAGGGGGGGAAGGGACGGATATAGCCCCTCAGGGCATTTGAAAGCCACCCCACCTTGCTTTCTTCTCCACGGATCTCTGCAACTCTCTCCTTCTTCTTCAGAATCTTCAGCAGGCTCTCAGACCCCTTTCTCTTTTTCTCAGCTCTCACTCTTTCTCTTCTCAGATGGCTTCGAATGTTCTCCCCTCTCTTTGTCGAAGATCAGGGTTTTTATAGAGGGTTAACCCTCTGTCCATCGGTGCATGCTCTCCCCGGCGTGGATCAACCGGCGCGCCACTTGGATCTGGCCACTCGGCGCGACTTCCATCATAGTGGGCTTGAGCCCATTTCATCTGTGCATTCGTATTGACAAAGGCCATTTGAATGACCAGACCTTTTCATCGGTTAAGTGGGCTTCTTAGAATGCCCATTGACCTTCTGTGTTGTCTATTTTAGCATCTGTCATCAACACATTGTGTGAAGCTGTGTGAGCCCCGTTTCATGAGTAGCAGAACATACTGAGGATCCTTTTCAGCGGGCAGATGATTGCCTGGGTGTTGACGTAATTTTCATCAGCCCGACTATCTTGAGCGATGGCCGCACCGGACAGTGGCTTAGCCGATGATGACTTCAGCCGGACAGAATGTCAAGTGTAACGGATCTTTTCTATTCTGATTCTCATAACTTCCAAGGATGACACAGGGGCTGCACCCTTGGTCGATCTTCGATGCCTTTGGCTTACTTTAACTTCTTATTTTTATCTTTGTATATTTTGGTGTCAACAGACCCATTCCAATCTCCATGCATGCATGGTGTTATAATTAAGATTGCAGTTAAGTGCCGTTGCCATACTAATTGGTAACCACGTACGTACGGTGCTGCTACCTAGCTAAGCATCTTGATAACTTAATAGTAAGGCATTAATTAATTATTGTAATCTGATCTCTATGAAAAAAGAGATTAATTAATTTGATCAGCTCATCATCGTATATGATCCCGGTTTCCATTAATTATAAATTAAGGTTCTCAAGATCTGTCAGCTGCTTCGTCCAATAATTATTAAGTAGAGACTAGAGAGGAGACTGCAATTAATATGGCCCCCGTTTGGAAGAGTTCAAAGGGTTTAATTAATTAGATCTCTCCCGCAGTTAAGAAATTAAAACACACACACACACACACACACTGAAGACTGGCCACCTGTACGTACGTACGTACCTCCTTTTACTTGTTTGATATATACGTTCTTCCCTCCTTGTCCAAAACCTCCAATATTCTTGACCCACTTAAATTTGAACAACAAAGTATAGATCATGATTAGAAGTAAATAACAAGGATATGCATAAGAAGTTATTACAGCAATTAAGATCTGATTCAACCGGCTATCTGCTAGCTTCAAAGTTTCTGATCACGGTGGCATGCATTTCCACCGGCCAGCGTCACCTGCAGATCACTCGTGGAATTTTGCTATGACTGATCTGCAGAAGCAAGCAGCATTAATGATTGGAAACTATGCCCTCATGCACGAAGCTCATGATCGATACAACACGGCAGCATCACCTCTCTCTCTCTCTCTCCACCTCCCCCAGCTAGAGGGGTGGGGATCGAGGGGGGGGTGTAATTAAAGGGAGGCCGGGTTGGGCATGCATGCATCATCGCGCAATTAAGTAGCTAGCCAGGCACTTTATTATGGTGGAGTGGGTTTTCAATATTTCCACGTACGTATGTACGGTACTTCCGTTGGGATTGCAGGTGAGATCGATGAGCATTGCAGTGTTGTGTGCGTCTGTGCAGGGAGGAGCGGGGGGGTGCCTCTAGCTTGCAGGTGTCCATGCACCCACCCCCACTACTGCCACAGCCACAGGGTTTTCAGATCGGAAATGCCCATCTCGATCTGATCAATTGTATATACACAAGGGATTCGTGACAGAAAAAAACGCATGCACTCGATCGTACGTTATGTCAAAGTTGGGGGGGGGGGGCAGCCGGGCAAATAATAATTAAACACTAATCAACCTAGCTAGGGAGCTTAATTAATTTCAGTACTACTCAATCGATCGGATGCATTTCCCCACCGGCGAAGCAATCCAGCACCGACCGCCTTTAATTAATGGTCAGCAGCTAGCGTGGTCCGGCCCGCAGATTTGCATGTCTGTACGTATCCAATATGAGAAATATTCATAGGAAAAAAATTAAGATACATCTACGCTATATATATATATATATATATATATATATATATATTTGAATGTGGAACCAAATTAATATTATAATATTACAATTAAGGATCAGACTATCATGACCTTTTCTCCCTCGGCCTCAATTCCAATTCTTCGTGCATAATTAATGCGCGCAATCTATCGGTGGAATTGAATATGGATGCTTCAATTCTGTTAGCCGGTGTGGGCTTAATTAATTGATCGTCTCCTTTAATTTGAAATGGAGATATCGACCATGAATCAAATCTTTCCTTTCATCTTTAACAGTATATATGCATATATAATTAAGTTGGACGGAGATTTGGAGTCGCTCGATCGGATTCATTAAAAACAATTCTCACATGTATATATATTCTCCTCTGATCCGGATCCATGAAGAGTATATAGGGATCCTATATATAGAGAGGAGTAATGCTTAGTGCACTCCGTACACTAATTATATACATCGGTATAATTAGTGTAATATTTAATGTTTTTTTAATTTTTTTTAAAAATAATTTTCACGTCCAATTAATTTGGTATGTCATTCACGTCACAAGATGACGTGGCGTGAGGGTCACGTAAGAAGAAAAATTATCCCCCTATGAATAGTAAAATTGATCTAATTTTATTATTTACATGGTTGAGATTTTTCTTTTAATTGGTGGCGTGAACGACATACCAAATTAATTAGACGTGAAGACTATTAAAAAAAATAAGTGTTACACTAATTACACCAGTGGATATAATTAGTGCATGGGATGCAC
Source organism: Amorphophallus konjac (assembly GCA_022559845.1). NCBI lineage: Eukaryota > Viridiplantae > Streptophyta > Magnoliopsida > Alismatales > Araceae > Amorphophallus > Amorphophallus konjac. The sequence continues at coordinate 55,238 of JAHNEJ010000088.1, forward strand.
TAAGTATTACTCTATATAGAGTCATCCTAATACTCCAGAGTACCGCTCACCCCTCGATCGGGGATAGAATAATAATCACCGTTAATTATGAAAAAAATAATTAACCCTTAATTCCCTAGATAAATTTGTTAAAAATGCCTGGTTTTAAACTCTGACCCTATACTAGAAGAAGAAAGGAGAAGAAGAATTGCAATTACATATGTGGACGTCACTGTATATGTATACTAATCTGGCTGATCGATCAGGGAAAAAAATGAAAAGACCAAATAATATATATCTTCTAAATTGGGAACCACATGCATTGCATTGTGCCCCGGCAGCCCGCCAGCGTTGCACATTCACTCCCTTTTGTCACTACCTCCCTCGATCGACCGGTCTTCAGGTTAATTAAATCTCTTCATGATACATTTATCAAAAAATTGATTAAAAAAAGCATCGATTGTATTAACCGTACGTAAACCGAGGATCTGACGGCCCGTGATGATCCGTAGCCTCCCTCCCTAACGGCTGTAGAGTGTAAACGGTGATGGACCGACCCCTCAATGGTGTCTGTCGGCTTCTAATTAACGTCGGCCCCCTGGGTGGAGAGGGGGGGGGGTTCAGCTAATCAATTAATCACGACGACGAGGACTCCTTTCTTAATTTTGACTCAGTCCGAGTCATGAGTGGTCCGGACCAGGCAGGAAAGGGGGCCCACCACTGCGACTACCGCAGTGGCGCGGTGGTGACTCGCACGCACCACCACGGCAAATATGCCCATGCCGTTTTGACGAGGTCCCAAATGCCAATGTCCCATCGACATAATAATATATCAAATGAGGAATACGTATCGTCTTGAGTCCACGTACACATGCATGATACTCTGCTCTAACAGTCATCATATATATATATATATATATATATATATATATATAAAATAAAAAAATGCATGCATGCAGGCCAATAACCTAGCTTACCCTCTCTAGGAAAATATATAGACTACGTACGTACCATTAATATTAATTGCTAGAGAAATTATCTCATTTCATTGTTAATTAGCCAATAATTAACATTCTCGTACGTTGGTGATCTTAATGCATGATTAATTTTTCATCCCAACGAACCTGTATAATATAGTTTGCAAATAATTAATACTGATCGCTGTTTATATATATAGCTAGCTAGCCCCACGAGCTTGATGACATTTTTTAAATGACCTGACCCGGATCCGAAGGCGACCGTCCATTAATAACATGCATTTCAATCCCTTCTTGCATGCACTCAATCCAAATCAGAATCTCGTAGCAATTAATTAAACCCCCACAGGTACTACAAGCAACTCGATGATCCGGCCATATATATAGAAGAAGAAAGAAAAGAAAAGAAAAAGGAACAAAAATTAAGTACTGTCTTTGTTGCCGATTAATGAACACAAGACTTCAAATTAAGAGGACTGATCCTCATTTCCGAAGCTTAATTAATATAAGTTTCTTCTTGGTGATGCATGGGGTATATTAATTAGTTACAATTAATTTGACGTACTCTTCATGTCCAGTTGCTTCAATCAGCTGGAACTCTCGAGCAATATAATTAACATATATATGATCATTCCTGTCATTAAAATAAACAAGGGTTAATTTAATTCTTGGATGCCAATTAACCTGGAATATTTCGTCCCCACCCTATACGTACTGCGCATCTGACAGCTAATTAATTTATATATATATAAACTTCAGGAACTGATCAACATATATGGATCGCGAATCATGCAGTATGCATCTTGCACTTGTGCTGGAAGCAACCCATCACACACGGCGCCCCCGGCCGATCGATCCGGTAATATAATATATATATATATATAACTATTAATGGTCCCATATTGCATACATATTGCCGGCACTGGCCGGTAATTTCTTCTGTTTATCTCGATAATTAATCACCTTATTTAATTATCAAATGGAAGATAATACGTACGTTTAACTCTCTTAAGCTATACATATATATATATATATATGTATGTATTACTTAATCATGATGCGCGCCCGCGGATCCCTCTACATCACACGTGAAACGTACGTACGTTGCGAATAATTCATGAGATATATATGAATCGTTTCATTGATTAGATGTGCAACTACTAGTACTTAATTTTATAGTATGATATGAAAGAATCTTAGAAGGGTATCGTAAGAGCACAGCAAGAACAGTATTATCTTTATAGCTAGCTAGCCACATCAACCAAACTATATATATATTGTCTACCGTATATATATATATATATATATATATATATATATATCAATAATTTCGTGGCAATCCAATTATAAGATGGGGGGGAAAAAGCCAAAAAAATAAGACGAGGCGATCCACAGCCAAAGGTTAATTGAGAGTCTTCAAACAAAGACAAGGTGGTTAATTATTAAAGTAGCACAAGCATGTGCCTTCGCCGCCCCAATCATAGGAATTGGACGAGAAACCCACCCACCTGCGCAAGGTGGTCTCGTGCATGATCAGTAGCCATGTGCCAGAGCAGAGGACCACTCTCCCTCTCTCCCTCTCAAAGAAGCAAGATGACAAGAAGAAGACATCAAACCTTTTACTACAGGTGTACTACGTACGCACCCTATTATGGCTCTTGACCTCTCCCTAACCTGCTGAGAATGCATGCCTTAAAATTTTCTAGGCGTGTAGGAACCAATTGTCTGAATCTCTCTCTCTCTCTCTATAAAGTGTACATTCTCGGGGCAATATTAATAATGAAGTTAATTCATACATAGTTCACATTAATTATTAGGGATCGAATTAAGAACAAATTAAATACATGGCCGACAACACAAGCAATTATGTATGTATACCCACCCGTACCCATATATAATTGAGAAACAATAATTAGGACGACCGACTACCATATATATAAGAACAACAACTGCGTGTTTTGTTCATTAACGTTTGATTAGTAATCGCATCTCTCAGTACGATACCTGATCCAGCCAAATTTTTAAGTGATCACTTCATGAAGCAAATACCTATATATATATATATATATATATATACACTCTTATAATGTGGCTGCCTTTGGTGAAAGTAGTACTGAAAATTTAAGTATACAGAATCTGAACCTCGATCACGAGCTGGCCATGGACAAGATAATCTTAATTTACAATAGAAATAGATTGGATATAGAGGGGGGGGGGGGAAATCAACTGCATGATCTTAATTAGCTAGCGAGGGATATATATATATATCTATACGTATATATATATATATATATGTTTTCTCTGTCAATATTTTAAATAAGGGACAACATATATAGATAACTATGTTAGTCTCTCAAATGGACATGAAAGAAAAAAAATTAATAAAAAAAATGGGATCAAATTAACGGCACTTTTTATCAACAATTAATTAATTACACCAATATATAACTGAAGTCTCTCCTCCTTTTTTATTAATTAAGATCCGAGAGAGTCAATTCATCCGCATATATTATCTATATATATATATTTATTTATTGTAGTGGACTTAGGGTCACATGATTAATCTTACATTGGATATTAAAAAAGTAACCGAGTGTTTATAAAGAAAGTATTCACCTCTTTATTCAAGAGGGTTCTTTTACAAAGATAAAATTCCACCTCTGAAGATAATATCTCTCAGAGACATCAAAGATTTATCTTGCATCTACGATCGCAATACTGATATACGTTCCCTGAGGTATAATTTTGAACTCTCATTACACAAAAATGTATATATATTTATATTTATATTTATATTTATATTTATATATATTAGCGTGCCAATTTTTGGCAATTTCAATGGTATATATTTTTTTTAGCGCGCCAATTTTTGGCAACTTCAGTGGTATATATGGGGATTTCAGCAAACTTTTGGCAACTTGGACCATATATAGATCAAAGGTTTATATATTCTGATTAATTTGTTCCCATCTACAGACACAAAAAATAATTAAAAGGATAACAATAAACTGAGAGTACAAAGAACATAATATGGAATCAGAGCTAAACGACGTCATCTAGGATAACATCGTACCAATTATTGAAGGAAACACTGTTCCTTAATTTGTGAGGTACGTACGTGCTTTTCCAATATATATAGAATATTGTAGATGTTACGGGCAGTTAGCATAGAATAATTGCACCATAAGAAAACCGGTCGCTGAAATTCGTATCGAAAGGTTAAAAATTTGTCGCTAATATCTTTAAGATAGACTGTTGTTCATCGTCGCGAATGTTATCGTAAAAAATATAATATTTTGGTGACGAATCGTCTTGCATAATTTATTATTAATCATAATTGAGTAATATTATTAGCGACGATTAATCACAGTCATTAATATTTTTTTAAAAAATAAAAATATTACATTTATTAACGAGAGTGGTAAAACCGTCAAAAATATAATTCATGAAATAAAACTTAAAATATTATTCTCGATGGCTCTTGAGTGGTCGTTAATATAATTTTAAAAATAAAAAATATTATTAAAGATATTTGTTCAACTGTCGCTAATATTAAGCTTATAGTAAAAAACATATATACATGAAAATTGACGACCACTAATATTAAGTTTATATTAAAAATCTTCAAAATGCCTACGCCAGGGAATTCAGAATGTTACGAGGCTTAATTAATTAGTCCTCTTTGAAAGTCGGTTAGAATCAACTTGTTCGATCAACAAGGTCGAACAAGATCGATTAAGACGATGTGTTTGAAGAGGGAGGCGGGCCCGTCCCACGAAACCCCAACAATCTCCCGACATTATCGGCCCTTAATGTTCTCCTTAAATTTCTTCTTCTTCTTCTAATTCTTCCTAACTCCACATGAGGAGCTAGCTAGGACGTAGATTAGTCGGGGATTATTGGCTTAACCACGAACCTAGCTAGGCATCAGGGGTTAGGTTAAGTTTAATCTCCACAGTATTTTTTTTTTAAAAAAAAGAACACCGCCCGTGCATGCATGCAACAATAATATTTTTTTTTCTAAAGGAAAGTGGGGGAATATGAAACATGATTGATATAATATTCATACACAAGCCTCCAGGCTCATTAATTAATTTGTTCGAGCACCCCCACATGCATGTTATCTGGATTATTAATTATATGGACTTTGCCAGAGTGGGGAATCCGGAGAAACACACTAAACCCTGCCAACGGATACTACTGATTGGCGCAAATGTCTTTTTAAGATAATATAAGAGAAGGAACAGTACGTAGAGATAATTATATATTAAGCTTAACCACATGACATAATTGGAGTTCCCTTAGTTAAAAATTTAGTACTTGGACTCTTTCATGGTACATGGGATGAGGGGGGGGGGGGAATGCGATGCCCAGAGCACATAACATCATTGTGCATGTGAAACATACACACCTCACAATCTGGCCATCCAGATCAAGGTTGCACTTGAAAATGATACGTACGACAGGCTCTAATTATTCAAATCTCTCTACCCTCCATAATCCCTCCGGCAAGGGTCAATGTCTAATAAATTTTTAAAAAAAAATTATCTTGATGGATAGAGAAAGATAATTAAGGAGAAAAAGATGAGATTTCAAAATCCTCAAAAAATGTCTGAAAAAAATACTCTCTCTCTCTAAAAAATTATGCAAAGTGAGGAGGGCCCATCATGCCAGCCCAAGACTAGTGTCCGGTATCCGGTGCGTAGTCGGAGCCTAACTCTCCATGCCCACCATGTCACCTGGGGGGTCCGTTACGTCTCATGCCCTATCGCAGGTCTAAGGCTGACGTTATACCTGCATACGTCCACTCCAACAACGGCCACTGCAATACATTGATAATGAATAATGCCCCACTCCAGCGACGATATTGAGACGTTGCTCGCGTCACTTCTCCTGATAACACCAGCGTGTGCTCTCTCCAACGAGCTCTGTCGTATTAATATTGGTCGACACCCCCATCGCATTAATAGTGGAGTTATCATCTCGGCAAAAATAACAAGTCAACGCCTATATCCCCTGCTCCGTCAGGCACGCGAATTGGACGGCTCACACCTTCTCTGACCACGGCATACAACCCAACGGTCAACCCTCCCAACGATGATATAAAAAGAATTTGACCCGACGTCTAAGAGATAAGAAAAAGAAATCAGACAAGCACCTCCCCTCAAATTCTTAATTTCTCCTTCTAACACTCCCCCTTCGTTTCATAGTACGCTGATTTGATAGTCAAAAGATTATCCTCTAACATAACTCTCAGAGTTACTTCTTACATCTTCTCGATGACTGCAAGTCCTCCTCGTGACGAGGCTTGGGATCTCATTTCATAAAATATTGAAGATGTAGATCGAGGAGTGAACGAGTAACTATTTCCCGACAGCTACAAAAAAGAATTCATACCATATAATTCCTCCCAGACACACCCTCGACATTTGGTGGAGCTTCTGTGGATGTCCTCACTTATTCGAGTGTTGGGTCGAATTCTGCAAGGGACTCACCTGCTGGTTGATTACTAGAGTAGTACGTACTTGCCTGATCGATTCGATCGACTTTTAATATTATTATATGTAACCCGGCTTCAAGAAGGTCGTGTGGTCAGGTATCTGACAACTCAATTATCCGGGGCACTTAATCACGTCAATCTCCAAAATATTCTGGAAAGAGAGCTTCCCACTTTTTTGCAGCTGATGCTCTGTGTTCCGTCTATTAAGGACATCTGATTAACATATCCAGCAGTGCAATAATCTTGTCGACCAAAACGGGAAAAAAAAGTAAGCAGTGAAATTAGAAAATCTGATGTTAATTTCAACCGCGGCAATTAATTATTAGATAGGTACCTACAGAACATGAAAAAATATATATAGAGGGGATGTTAACTGTAGTACGTACGGGTTTGCGAAGACTCAAATGTGAAATAGACCAATTGTAAATCTGCATCGAAATCAATAAAGTTATAATTGGGTAAACAAGCAATTAATTAAATAGATCAAGTCTGAGCTGACTGTTGGATCTATATATAGTACTTCTTACCCACCTGATGTTAAGTGAAGGTACGCCGGATCGGTTGGAAATAAATAGTGTATCGAGACAACATCATGACAACAATCGGACCATAACATATACAAGATAAACCATAGCATACATGCATACGAGGTTGATTCAAACAAGAACAACCAAGAAGTAACATAAATAAGCATGATTGTAAAATAGTTGATATGAAATAAACTAAAAGAAGTAGAAGCGCCTCAAGGAGACTCACCTTAGAGAAGATATCGCCCCCACATGGACGGTGCGACAAGTGTAGCGATCTTCCCCCAGCATACGACTACTAACACAAGATACTTAAGCGCACTCTTAAGAATCTTGTAAACATGCTATGCGAGAAACCTAGATCTCTTCTAAAAGTTTGTACATGTTGAAGAACATGCACCGAACACCGAAGAGCGAGGGCCGCCAAAGTAACAAAAGAGGACGACGTCCGCGTGCGCGGACAGCGACGAGGAAGACGACGCACAGGAAGCGGCAACAAAACGGCGGCGTTGGTGCGCGACGGACGGCAAGCGACGGCGGTCGCAGCAGAGGGAGACGAGAGAGAGAGAGAGCAGCGCGCGCAGCGATTCCTCGGGAGAGTTGAAAACGGCACAAAAAATAGGATAACTCGTGATTAGGGTAACGCTAATTACCCCCTTTTTTGTGTCCACGCCCGCGACGGTTCACCTCTGAAACGGTAAGTTCGGAGACCACTCTTTCTCTCCAAGAAAGGGTAAAGGAGTAAAAAGAATTCCAAAAAGGTGCCAGGGCAAGCCAGCTGGATCTGCACCTCACACACGCGCCCGCCCGCCCAGCCCCGCCCGGCCCGGCACGTGCGTGTGATAGGATCTAGCATACCTCCACTATTGTCTATAAGACATAGTCCAGGGGGCCCTAGGAACTATAAGGTACCCTCACCTCTTTATGTTTTTCAATGTGGGACTAAAGTCCCCATACAAAACACAACACTTTAGGTAGCACCCTTTTGGAAAACCTTTGAGTTTCCCTTTCTAAATACACTCCCACTCTTCTTCAACCTAACAGGATCTAGAGAAGACGTTATTTATCTTGAACTCCCAACACAAATGTGATTCACTCTTCATTTCAGGTCCCCGTTCGCAGAGGAGTAATGCTTTGTGTACCGAATTTGGTGCACAAAGTCAACTCAAATTGTAACTTTCCTTCTCATTGGTCCCTCAAAAAGTTGAAATGACCATTTTCTGTTAAAAAAAGATGCTCACGTCTGTCCCGTATGGCCCCATGTCAGATTCGGTCGGCCCACTTTTTTACACTACAAGAAAAAGTGGCTATAGCGACCGAATTAGCGACCGATTAAATCGGTCGCTAGTCGGTCCCAAATAGAGACCAATTCGGAGACCGAAATAATCGGTCGCATAACCGAGACCGTTTCAGCGACCGCATGTATATCGGTCGCTAATCGGTCGCTATTATTGCGACCGAATTAACTTCGGTCTCCAGTCGGTCGCTGATGCCGTTATACTTCCTACTACGACCCCCGCCCGCCCGAGCCCTCCCGCCCGAGCCCCCCCCCTCCCGCCCGAGCCCCCTTCCCCTGCGGCCCCCTCTCCGCCCTAGCCCCCCTCCCCGCTCCCGCCCGAGCCCCCTCCGCCGGAGCCCCCCCTCCGCCCGAGCCCTCCCGCCCGAGCCCCCCTCCTCCGCCGGAGCCCCCCTCCCCGTGCTGCCTCCCGCCCGAGCCCCCCTCCGCCGGAGCCCGTCGCCGCGCCGCTCGCGTCGAGTCGCCGTCGCCGCTCGCCCTGCCGTCGTCGCCCTCCGCAGGTACCTCTCTCTCTCTCTCTCTCTCTCTCTCTCTCTCTCTCTCCCTTCCCCCTCCGTCACCGGCCTGCTCCCCTCCCCCGCCGGCCTACTCCCCTCCCCCCTGCGGCCCCGTCGCCGGCTTGCTCCCCTCCCCTCCCCCCTGCGGCCTGCGCCCCCGTCCCCCTCAGATCTCCTTCCCATCCCCATGCCCCTCCCCCTCCGGCCTGACCCCTCTGATCCCCCTCCCCTTCCCGTCCCACTCCGCCTCCCCCTCTTCCTCAAATGGATGGGTTCTGTCCGGGCAAACCAGAATGAGTTTGTTTTGTTAAAATTATTATGGAGATAATTAATCATGGTCGATACAGCAGAGATGACTCTCTTACTGAAATAGTTGCTCCCGTCATTTTACTTTTGCTATATGTGGATCCATCACTGTTTCTTCCATTTGTTGCATCTGGGTCCTACCTTGCTTTGGAAACGATGGCCGCTACTCAAACACTTGGAACCAAGTGGTATTGTGAATGAAGGAATGGGCATTTCAAGCACACACGAGACATCTCCCCTTGAAGATAGCTTTTATTATTTATGAGTGTTGTAAATTCTGCTTGGGAAGTTGTCAAAGCCTCTTTGATCAGTCAGTGAAGAAAATTTCAAAGTTGTAAACACAAACATCCTTCCTGGAACTGTTACAGAAGTTGGGCTCCTTTGATGTGCGTGTGTCTATTCAAATCCAAAAGATTCATCCGCACATTTCATGAATAACAAGATGGGAGAACACAAATTCCCTGCATTTACATTGGACTTGAACGCATCATCCATGGCCAATCTATCCCCTGTCATCTTCAACCGGCACACTCTTCAGCCTTCTATACGGCACACCTTTCAGCCCTTTGCCCGGCACGCTTTCTCAGCCTTCCACCCGGCACACCCAATTCACCCTTAACCGTCATACCTTTTTCGGCCATCTACCCGGCACACCCAATCCACCCCTACGCGGCACACCCAACCTGCCCCTCTACCCGGTACACTCCAACCAGCCCTTACCCGGCACACCCCTAACCTGCCCCATCCGGCATACACCAGTCTACCCGTGCCCGGCACACCCCAACCTGCCCCATCCGGCACACACCAAACAACCGTTAACCGGCACACCCTAACCTCTTCCAGCGGCACACGGCCCCAGCACCGTTTTGCCCGGCGGATGCAACATGGCGTGCTCGGGATCCGAGCCTCCAACCGAAGTGAAAGAAGAGTTCTACGTCAGTGCCTATAGAAGGGGCTTGGCTGAAGAGGGAGAAGGGTGACTGTGAATTGGTGACTGAGAATTACAATTCAGAAAGGTGCACCATGGACATTAATATTTCTGCTACTCATGGTGCAGGAATACACATCCATTTAGCTGAACACAGGGATTCATGTACTGGCTATTCAAGAAAGGCTACCTGTTTGGAAGGCAGTGCCAATTTAGCTAAGTGTGGAGACTCTTCTGAAGGTGATCTAGGAAGCTCAGTATAAAATTTTTAACAGTCTTCGAGTTCTCCCTATGGTTCTTGTTTAGTTCCACCAGCTTCAAATGTAGTGGAACCTACCACTCTTTCAAGTTGTTCATTTTCTGGTCTCTACTCAGATTACAATAATCAATATTCAGTGTCCAGCTTCTATATATTACACATACAAGGAGTGCCAACAATCGCTTGGTTCCTGCCACATGGCCTTGGAATTGACTAAAGAATTTATACCCAAGGATGCACCACATACCACCTGTGATCTCTCAAGGCCCACATGTCCTCAATATGATGCAATAGCAATATCTGCCACTTCAGCTTCAATTGCAATCACGAATGCCCATCCTCACTCAATTACTTTTCTTGGACAAAATTCTCCTCTTGCACAGAGGTTTGCAGAATTTGAAGGATTGATAATGGAGTTAAAGGTTTATGAAAACAACTACAATGAATGCAATGCAGATAAGTCAATTCTCAAGAATCGGCCAACGGAGGAAAGCCTGCAGAAAACCTTCTTCAAAGTGAACCTAAGTCCACGGCTGAAGACTCCAACGTATTGATGGTAGAACTAGGTAAAGGACCCTCTACCAGAGATAATCTTGAGAGAACAGTTGATCTTCTTGGAGAAAGCTGAGATATTGATGCTACAATCTAGAGCTCCACAGTAAGCAAATATATGTGCCTGGCGTTGTTTATATAGCTCCAGAACGGGAATTAGAGAACAAGGATTATCTAGCTGAAATGTCACATCCTCAACAGCTCCAATTTCCGGCTTATAACAAGACTACTGAACTGAGTCAAAAGAATAAGGGGCTAACAAAGGGTACACTTCAGAGCAGTTAGAAAGAGAAGGAGTCACAAATTCTTTCTATCAAACAAGAATCTAAATCCGAGCTGATCAATACAGTGATGAAACTGGGTTCATCTGATCCTCTTATGGAAAAGCTTAAGCCAAGGAAACATACAAGATATGGAAAGAGCTTGAGGCTAGCACAGAGCCTGAACAAATGCTTGTCGCAAAAAAAGGAGAGAATTGACATCAAAGCTTACAGAAATAAAAATATAAACTGCAAGGTGCTACCCATGGGAATAGAGATTATGGGTGAAGGGTATTCGAAGTTGGCAGAATTAGTGAAGAGCTGCAAGGGGGGATCGACCCCCTCAGGGCTGCACCCTGTCTGTCCCCCTTTTGTACGGGGATCTGCATAAGACCAATGCGCCCCTTTAGCACGGTCCATTGTCCAGAACTACATACACCATGTGAAGGAGAATAGATCAAAGCCACTCTCATGCATCTGCACTACTAAATCAAGATGGCATCCATGCATTGCAAGTATAAATCCAAACTTCAAAAGAACCTGGGCTACAAGTTAAATAGATTGGAATTTCGTCATATTGGCTGGAGCGACATATCTGTATACATTGATGGAGAGGAATCAAGAGACTGGAAATTTTGGCATTTTGATCTTGATGAGAAGCATTTGGTGATTCTCCTCTCATCTATCTATCTATAGATACGTATGTGTATGTATGTGTGTATGTATGTATGTAGTAATTGCGTAACTATTTCTGCAAGCATAGAATAGTGTCCATGTACAAAACAAGGGGCCGACAGAGATGATAAGCTATTTCTGTACATTAAGGAAGCGAAATCACCTATAACTCAGCTGCGTTCACTTTTTGTTTCAAAATTGTCTAGTGTTTCATATCGACATGCTGCTAATGTTCAAGGAAATAAATAAAAATTCAGGGAGGCTATGACAACTCATCAACATGTTTTATCTGTGCTTGGAATGTTTTTTTTTTTGTCTTTTCAGGTTGTTTGTTTTAAGGGGTTGGGCAGATATATTAATTGTCGTGTGTCTGAGGGCCATGCATACTGACTGACCTCCCAGAATTTTGGTTTGCTACAGGTCTCTATTGCAAGAGGTCACCCAGGGGGAGCTACCGAGAGTTTTAGGCATACCTTAGTGCAAACAGACTTGAAGGATGAAGAGTGCTCCTCGGCATTTGCTCTCCCCAACCCACAGTTCATTCTACGAAGGGTCGATCAGCTCATTCCGCCCTCTGCTGCCCGTGATTAGTTAGTTATATGGTAAATATGATGCGTGGGGACGGGACCCCATCCTAATGCAAAATATCATGCATGCAGCTCTGTCTGTGGGCAGCTCGTAGACTTGGGCCCATTTGACGGCGCTGAACTGGGGATATGGAGGTCCGAAGCAGCTGACAGGCCCAGCTATTATAGTACAAATAAAACCTTTATAAATTTTCGTACTTGCATGGAAACCTTACCATTTCTACATATTGTCACATATATCTTTGATATGTTCGTATTTATGTGATTTTTAACCCCATTTGTTTGTTTAACTGGAGTAAAACCACGTGGGTTAGGAGGAGGAATGACTAACCTATTTTCATGTTAGCCTCTCTCTCTCTCTCTCTTTGCCAGACACAGAGAGAGAGAGAGAGAGAGAGCCAGTGCCCGACCAGGACGGGTACTCTCTGCCTTCCACCCCGGTAGTAGGTATGTATACTTTCCCTTCATAATGCATTGTAGTATTTGTTGAAAATAATTCATTATGTATTTGTGTTATCTGATTATTATTTTCACAGGACCCACGACCTCTACACCGTTACGACCGACCTCTGCACCGCTACCACCGGTAGTAGGTATGTATACTTTCATGTATAATGCATTGTAGTATTTGTTGAAAATAATTCTTTATGTTTTTGTGTTATCTGATTCTTATTTTCACAGGACCCACGACCTCTGCACCGTTACCACCGAGGGATGCACCGCTACCACCGGTAGTAGGTATGTATACTTTCATGTATAATTCATTTGAGTATTTGTTTAAAATAATTCTTTATGTTTTTGTGTTATCTGATTCTTATTTTCACAGGACCCACGACCTCTGCACCGTTACCACCGAGGGATGCACCGCTACCACCGGTAGTAGGTATGTATACTTTCATGTATAATTCATTTGAGTATTTGTTTAAAATAATTCTTTATGTTTTTGTGTTATCTGATTCTTATCCTTACAGGACCCACGGCCTCTGCACCGTTACCACTGACAACGGGTACATTGACGGCCTATGCACCGCCATCACACATGGCGAGTGGATCTACACCTCCCCCAGCTGAGTCAGGTATGTTCATTTGCATATTTATGTTTTTTTGATAGTTTGTTTTATTTATACTATTTAATTCGTATAGTACGTGCTGATGACGAGGCGAGTCATCATGAGGGGGAGGGCTGTTGTAATGAGACGATGCGGGCAGTGTGGATAAATGAAGGGTACGTAATTTAGATTGAGGAGGGGAAAATATCATTTTCTTAACTCTAAATATCATCTTACACCTATCCTCTGGATATTAGAATCAACAGGCAGACTGTTCTGCAGGATTTTCCATAGGTGTATAGAGATTTTGGTTAGAACTGAAAGTGAAAAGATATGTATAAATTCTATTCACTTGAGTGGGGGAGGATACAGATCTATAAATATTCATAAAGCTAGAATAATATAAGGAAAGTAACATGTAGACATGAATAAAATATGCCAATTTAGGTGAAAAGATCTCCCCAAAGTCTGGTAACTGTCATGGCAGGAAGCCAGGAACAGCACCTCTAAGCAAAGGAAGGGCAGTTCATACAAAGGAGCATAGGTCATAAGTTACAAGAAGTGAAGGATATTATATATAGTCGGCGGCGGCCGCCATTGGGGCGTATCCCTGCAAGGGAAAGGCGGAGAAGATACCATACAGAAATGGCTATGGAAGTTACCCAAGTTCTTTTGAATGCACAGTCAATAGATTCAGCGGTTCGCAAGCATGCTGAGGAAAGTTTAAAACAATTTCAGGATCAAAATGTTACTGGGTTCTTGCTATCTCTTTCGAGTGAATTAGCAAATAATGACAAGCCTGTTGTTAGCCGTAAATTGGCAGGCTTGATTCTCAAAAATGCCCTGGATGCAAAGGAGCAACACAGAAAATTTGAGCATGTGCAGAGATGGTTATCATTGGATGTAGCTGTTAGGGCCCAGGTCAAAGGATGTTTACTACAGACTCTCTCTTCACCGGTGATTGATGCAAGATCTACTGCATCTCAAGTTGTTGCAAAGATTGCTGGTATTGAGTTGCCTCAAAATCAATGGCCTGAACTTATCAGTTCTCTCTTGTCAAATATTCACCAACTTCAGCCAGATGTTAAGCAAGCAACTTTGGACACCCTAGGTTACATGTGTGAAGAAGTCTCCCCTGATGAAGTTGATCAAGAGCAAGTCAATAAGATATTGACAGCGGTTGTTCAAGGCATGAGTGCTTCTGAGGGAAACATTGATGTTAGGCTGGCTGCAACTCGAGCTCTGCATAATTCTTTGGGATTTGCTCAGGCAAACTTCGGGAATGATATGGAGAGGGATTATATCATGAGAGTCATTTGTGAAGCTACTCTGTCCCCTGAGGTGAAGATACGGCAGGCTGCATTCGAATGCTTGGTCTCCATATCCTCCATGTATTATGAGAAGCTTGCATCGTATATGCAGGACATATTTAACATCACTGCAAAAGCTGTGAGGGAAGATGAGGAACCTGTTGCTCTACAAGCTATTGAATTCTGGAGCTCAATATGCGATGAAGAGATTGACATCTTAGATGAATATGGAGGGGATTTTTCTGCTGATTCTGACACCCCTTGCTTTTATTTTATCAAGCAGGCACTACCTGCGCTTGTCCCTATGCTGTTGGAGACACTCCTTAAGCAAGAAGACGACCAAGATCAGGATGAAGGAGTTTGGAATCTTGCAATGGCTGGAGGAACATGCTTGGGTTTGGTTGCACGGACCGTGGGAGATGACATTGTGCCTCTTGTTATGCCATTCATAGAAGAAAACATTAACAAACCTGAATGGAGGCAGCGAGAAGCAGCAACTTATGCATTTGGTTCTAAAATCTGAAATACCGGTCGGATGGCCGTGCCGGTCATTCCAATACGACCGGGGAGATGAAAGTGACTTGTCAGAACTGACGGAATCCAAATCGGATGCCCGGTTTGAGCTCGGCGCTCAAACTTCATTTTTAAAATACACTTATTTCAAATGAACTGTTAGGACGGGTCCGGGGGTCTAAAATCTGAAATACCGGTCGGATGGCCGTGCCGGTCATTCCAATACGACCGGGGAGATGAAAGTGACTTGTCAGAACTGACGGAATCCAAATCGGATGCCCGGTTTGAGCTCGGCGCTCAAACTTCATTTTTAAAATACACTTAGTTCAAATGAACTGTTAGGACGGGGCATTTGGTTCTAAAATCTGAAATACCGGTCGGATGGCCGTGCCGATCATTCCAATACGACCGGGGAGATGAAAGTGACTTGTCAGAACTGACGGAATCCAAATCGGATGCCCGGTTTGAGCTCGGCGCTCAAACTTCATTTTTAAAATACACTTAGTTCAAATGAACTGTTAGGACGGGTCCGGGGGTCTAAAATTCGAAATACCGGTCGGATGGCCGTGCCGATCATTCCAATACGACCGGGGAGATGAAAGTGACTTGTCAGAACTGACGGAATCCAAATCGGATGCCCGGTTTGAGCTCGGCGCTCAAACTTCATTTTTAAAATACACTTAGTTCAAATGAACTGTTAGGACGGGTCCGGGGGTCTAAAATCTGAAATACCGGTCGGATGGCCGTGCCGATCATTCCAATACGACCGGGGAGATGAAAGTGACTTGTCAGAACTGACGGAATCCAAATCGGATGCCCGGTTTGAGCTCGGCGCTCAAACTTCATTTTTAAAATACACTTAGTTCAAATGAACTGTTAGGACGGGTCCGGGGGTCTAAAATTCGAAATACCGGTCGGATGGCCGTGCCGATCATTCCAATACGACCGGGGAGATGAAAGTGACTTGTCAGAACTGACGGAATCCAAATCGGATGCCCGGTTTGAGCTCGGCGCTCAAACTTCATTTTTAAAATACACTTAGTTCAAATGAACTGTTAGGACGGGTCCGGGGGTCTAAAATTCGAAATACCGGTCGGATGGCCGTGCCGATCATTCCAATACGACCGGGGAGATGAAAGTGACTTGTCAGAACTGACGGAATCCAAATCGGATGCCCGGTTTGAGCTCGGCGCTCAAACTTCATTTTTAAAATACAAGATGAAATTTGAACTTATATTGTGTGTGTGTATTTATATATATGAAAATGAGCTGGCTTAAACTATTGGCATACTCTTGTTAATGCTTGATTTCTTTATTAAGTCTTGTTAATGCTTGATTTCTTTATTAAGGATTTGATTATAATTTTTTTAAATGATATACAGGATCATCCGTCGCGAGATGTTGGACGAGACGACGACCAGGATGATGTTGGACGAGACGACGACCAGGATGAGACATATGTGGAGGATTTGTGATTTTATTTTAGTTGTGTATGTTGTCATTTTATTATTATGGATGTATGATTAATTTGTGATTTTATTTTAATTGTGTGTAATTTGAGGTTCGTGGAGATTGTGATCCGTGTAGTTGATTTATTATTGTTTTATGAAATTGTTATTTATCAGGTGTTTGTATGTGATGAATTTGAGATTTGTCGATATTGTTGTCTGTGTAGTTGATTTTATATTTATGTTATGAATTTGTTATTTATCAGGTAATTTATTTATCAGTTTAAATAAATTTTTAAAAAAAAAATAATGCAAAATTAGCGACCGCATGGAGACTGAATTGCGACCGAATAGCGACTATACGTTATATTTCTTTTATTAAATAATTATACTTGGCGACCGACTGGCGACCGAATTGAGACCGAATAAATCCGATAGGTTAATTTTATTTTTAAAAATACAACATAATTAGAGACCGAATAGCGACCGAATTGAGACCGACTTAATCCGATAGGTTAATTTTATTTTTTAAAATACAACAAATGTAGCGACCGAATAGAGACTGAATGGCGACCGAATTATTAGCGACCGGTCAGGCGACCGATTATAATCGGTCTCTGGTAACGACTGATACTGCGACCGAATTATGTCGGTCGCTATATAGCGACTATGATATAGCGACCGACATATTCGGTCGCTACATAGTGTCTGTTCGGTCGCAATGCATATTTGCGACCGAGCTACGACTGAATAGCGACCGAATATGTCGGTCGCTATCCGCGATTTTTCTTGTAGTGTTACTCGGCGAGAAAATACGGGAGTGAAATATTTTGTAAAACTGAAATATTTTGGTACAGGAATGAAACGTTTTATTATAAGAATGAAACATTTTATTTGACTACAGAAATGAACGAATGAAATATTTTATAGAAATAAAACATTTGTTATATGAACGAAATATTTGTTATAAGGATAAAACACTTCAAAAATGAAATATTTTGTTATAAAAATAAAAGTTAACAAAATATTTCAATTCTATACTAAATATTTCATTCATATAACAAAATATTTCAGTCTTACAGAATATTTTACTCCCATGTTTTCTGGTCGAGAAAAAAAGTGGACCGATCGGATATGACATGAGACCGTACGTATTTAACGTGGTGTGTCCTTTTTACAGTGAAAATTGTCATTTCAACCTTTAGAGGGGCCAATGAGAGGGGATGTTATAAGTTGAGTTGACTTTGTACATCAAATTCGGTGCAGAAAATATTTCTCTTAATAGAGTGTTGATAACAATTTCACGTAGTATATATATATATATATATGGTGGTAAGACTATTTTTTTAATAGGTTGATCGGTATAGTTGGACCCCATGATTATTAGGTCCGTCCAAATGGATGTGCCAAGGGGTCCGTCTGAGCCTCCATTTTAGTGCCCCCCACACCAAAAGATGCCGTCCTATTATTATATGTACTCTCTCTCTCTCTCTCTCTCTCTCTCACACACACACACACACACACACACACACACAAAAGGTACTCTTTACTCTCTTTTAGTATTGCTTCCATTTTTTTCCCTTGTCATTGCTCAACCGATTGGAGTGTGGGATTAATTACTTATCTAACCAGATTCATCGACCCAACTCCAGCCTCTGCCTCGCCCGGTCGTGATCCCCTCCAGCCTCTGCCGTCGGCTACTGTGGATCCCCTCCACCGTGAGGTGGTTGGCTGCGACCGCTATCCGACCCTACATCTGGCCTCAACACTCTCTGCTTACGCATCCCCCTCCCCTCCGCGACTGGCAACCCCCCCCCCCCTTCTGCCGTGGAAAATGGGCGACCCGATAAGACTCCGATTCCAATTCCGACTTTTGGTAATTAACCGAAATCCGAAAGGAACTCAAAAATGGCAATCCTGATTTTAATGAAATCGGAACTCTGATAATAAAACCCTCAAAACCAACTATGTATATGTATATCTCCTCCTGTTTCTTTCTGGGGTAGGATTCCAACCACCGGGCAGCGTGCACCCCGTGAAAGGAACAGGGGGACGACTGATGAGGCAGTGACGCGCACTACTTGACGGGGGAACACCCAGACCCAGTCGCGGTGCCGTCGCTCGAAAGAGAAGGAGCGAGGGAGGAAGAAGGGGCACATCGGTGTCACGGCGTGGCACTCTCCCATTGGGTCTTGGAACCCATCTCTCTCTCTCTCTCTAACCCTTCACTCAACCATCAAATCCCACCCAGATAAGAGAAGAGAAAGGAGGGGGGAGGGATAAAAAAAAAAAAAGCAAGAGAGAAGATAGGAAGAAAAAGATGAGTGAGGACACCACACACAAATAAGTACACGGACAGAGACAGAGGAGGGGAGGGAAGATGCTTCGCTCCCTTTGATCCTACACGTTTCGTAGCTCCTCCACCACCTCTTTATCTTTATTTTTATTTCTTTTTCATTTATCGTTTATGCTCCCCACCCCACCCCTCTGTACTACTACTACCACCACCCACTGGTGCTTCTTAAGGAGGGCAGCTGGGTGGTCCCCTCTTTTGGCACACACCCACGTGGAAGCCGAGGCATCACCACAATTAACATAAACAAATAAACGAAAATACTATCACCATCACCCCCCCCCCAAAAAAAGAGGAAAAATCAGGTAAGGGGAGATTATGTCCAGTGCCCAATGCCGTTATTAGCATGACCTATTGGGGGGAGAGAGAGAGAGATTTAAAGGAAGGGGGAAACTAGCTGTTATACTGCCAACCTTCGTCCTAATGATATATATATATATATATATAGATAAATGAATAATAAAACTATACAAAAGAAAGATAGATGTTTCCCGTAGTGCGGCAGGAACTGTGCTCTGCATTCTGACACACCCCCGCACATATATATATATATATATATATATATATGAATAATAAAACTATACAAAAGAAAGATAGATGCTTCCCGTAGTGCGGCAGGAACTGTGCTCTGCATTCTGACACACCCCCGCACACACGTCCTGCCCAACTCGACCACCGTTGGGTCCACCACCACCACCTAGTAATAATAATAATAATAAAACCCAACAAATAACAAACAAGTTATAAAGGGAGAAAAGAAAACCCGAAAAAAACGGTGGGAAAATAAAAATCGCTCGATCGGGTGGGATCCGCACACACTTGTGACGTTGTTTACATAGGAAAACGACAAAATCTTATTATTAGACGGGATGGAAAGGAACCCCTGCTTTATTTGTTCACTAGGAGGGTAAATTTAGATAGACTACCAATCGACCCACTAACAACGAGTCCAATCTAATTTTAGATCTACAGCGCGTCCATGGGGCGTCCAGCGGCCGCATCCTATTAGGGGGAGGCCCACCGTAGTTCGACATCGGATTCGACAGCGCAGAAAGGCTATGGCCCAGGCACAATGACCGCCAGAGAATTCTCCGACGATCGACCGTTATCCCTCACGACGTCGGCACTGACTCCGTAATGGGTGAGCACGCCCCCACGAGCGTCGTAAGACTCACCGGGATAATCGTCCTCCAACGAGAAATCCCCGCCACGATCGCGGGAGACGTTACTCCACTATGTACGTCCTTCCCTGTTAAGGGATAGGTTACCCACACCGGGACAACCCCCTATAAGAAGGACCTCGACAGAGAAGAGTCCTACGGTGGATCATTCTGTCAAATCGCTACATAATAAAATAGAGCTACTAGCCATGCTACAGAAGGAGAGAAGCGACGACAGTCTACACCCGAAGGAAGGTTCCCTCCTGCACGACCTTATCACCCAGCAAGCACTCACCGAGTGAGCACTGAGAGTGGTGAGCACTCGTCTGGAGGATCTACACGGCTCCTCGGTCTTCTATTATGATCTCTCTCTTTCTCCTACTCTTCTCTATCCTACATTAATCCGTTGATGACTTAAGCATCGGAGGGTTATCTCCTGAGATAATATCCAGGACTCTTTCTCACGTCCCTTATCTTCTGGTGTTTACAGACTTCCACGGATGCGGGATGATTTTTCCATTCAATAAATAGAGAACATGATACGTGACATAAAAATTAGATTTATGCCTCTATAGTTTATTATCTTGACGGGACATTAAAAGTAAAACCTACTATTGATTGCATGCATCGTCATCGCGTACACATCTATCTTGTGTGTGTGTGTGTGTGTGTGTGTCCCGGCCGGGTGCCTGCCCCACCCCCATCCCGATCCGATTGGTGGAAATAGAGAGGGGGTGACGGGGGTACACACACATCACTACTTTAAACTAATTATAAGCAAGCGGTCATTTATTTATAAGTAAGTCGAGTAGTATCAAATTATTTCGTGAACAACAAACCCCTTTGGGGGCGGGCGCTTATATACTCTCCCCAACCCCAACCATCAGCGTCCGTGGCGGATTGTTTTTGTTTTGGGGGGAGGGGGTGTGTCTGTAAAACTCAGGTTCCATGATGAGATGATGGTATGAGAGGGGGCACAGCTCAGGCTGCTCTTATTTTATACACGTACAGGGGGGAGCTCCTGACCTCTCGCTTCCCCCTCCACCTTCCGAAGGTAGGGGGGAAACACAAGAACCGCCACACCCACCACCACCACCGCCACCATCTACTCTCTCTCTCTCTAAAAAATCCATCATCCGCAAGTGGGTGGCGTGGACTCGTGAGTGAAGCAGAAATCTTGGGAGAGCAAAGAAGGAACCACCTGTTAAGGAAGGAGGAAGAGGAAATTCTAGAGAGAGAGAGTGTGTGTGTGTGTGTGTGCGCGCGTGCGAGAGAGAGAGTTGGCGGGGGGCGGGGGGAGGCGGAATCGCAAGAGAAGGCGCATCACTGTCCGGGGCGGCGGCCGGAGACGGAGATGACCTGCGAATGCCAGGGGAGGAGGTCGCCGCCGGCGGGGCCGGGGACGGGGCGCCCGGCCAGCAGGCTCTCCCTCCTTGTGGGCCTCGCCGAGTCCTTCTCGTCCACCCTGGCTGCCCCCGCCGCCGAGGGCTCCTCCTCCCGCTCACCCACCGCCAGGTCCCCCAGGAGCTTCGACTATGAAGGGGCCGTCGGCCTCGGGATCGTTGCCACCGCCAGGTCCCCCAGGAGCTTCGACTATGAAGGGGCCGTCGGCCTCGGGATCGTTGCCGCCATGAACGGCCGCACGCCCCATCCCCAGACTGGGGGAACGGCGATCTCAAGGACGCCCAGGACGACCGTGGCCCCGCGCCGGTCGCAGCCGATCCCGATCGTCTCCGCCCGCCCGGATGCTTTTGGTGTAAGGAGGAAGGACAGGAGGCTGGACGAGGAGGAGGAGATGGAGATGTCGGAGAGCTACACCTGCGTGATCTCCCATGTCGGCGGCGGCGCCGTGAGCAAGAGGGTCTACTTCGACGACGGCGCCGGCGATCCCTCGGGCTGCTGCCCCGAGGTGTTCTTCGATTCGCCGCCGCGGCCAGCGCTCCTCCCCGCCGCTGGTGACTTCCTCAGCCGCTGCTTCCGCTGCAGCAAGGACCTCCATGACGTCGACATCTTCATGTACAGGTGGAATTCCTCTCTCTCTCTCTCTCTCTCTCTCTCTCGATCGCCATGGTTGCTTTCTTTTTTCTCTCCCTTATACTTTCTTGTTCCTTTAATTTCATACTGTTTGATTATGTTGCTTCTTCTTAATATGAGATTTACTCCCCAAAATTGCATCTTCCTGGTGTCTGTTCACCATGTAGATCTGCCTGAAAATGGATGCTTTTCATACATGGTAATCGATTTTTCATCGTGCATTGATCAGACCACACATAACTCTTTCATGCATGTAATCAGCATGCATGGTGTGGGTCTTGGTTCTTTTGCCCTCCTCCCTTTCCCCAAATTACATGGGATTCCTATATATATATATATATATATATATATATATATATATATATATTCCCTCCTGTGAATATATGTGATGGTAGTACCCATGTCAATATTAAATGTCAACCATGACTCTCTCTCTCCCCAACACCCCAGAGCCTCTACTATAATCAACAGATGGATGCTGATATCCTGATGCATTAATCTCCTGTCCTTTCTTAGCATGTAAGATATCTTTTACTCCACTCTCTTGGTTTCCCTTTGTTTTTTTCCTAACTAATGGTATTGGTCTGTCCTCACTCTAGGATTCTCTATAATTAATCCTGTGTTTTATGAGGAGCTGCTTCTTCCCTGGGGGGTCACAGATGGGGGAGGTTGTGGTCCACTGTGGCTTTGGCCTCATCCTTTTTTTTGCCAAAGCTTTGACATGGAGAGAAGGGGGTGGGGGGTGAGGGGACTTGATCAGGATGATGAGACCCCAAGCAAGCCCATGCCTGCAAGTAGCCTAGCATGGACCACTTGGAACAGTGGGGACTACACGTTTTGATACGTTGCTCTCTGTTTCCTACCGTAGTTTGCTTGCACGAGTAGGAGGAGCTAGCAGGACCAGATGGGGGGAGCCACGGATATCGGTTTGCTTTCTCAAGGATTTGCTTTCCTCTGTTCCTGATACACGTTGCTGTTGTACAGGTGGTGGGTGGATCCAATGTTCCCAGACAGATCTATAATTTATGTTTCATGGGTTGTTTGTTTCGACGTAAAATGCCGTAAAATACTGTGATATATAATGATATATTTGTACGACTCATGAAAAACGATATTTTACAGTATTTTGTGGTGGTAATCTCACGTCAGCCCCCCATCAATCAACCAGACATCTATGCCAGTCAGATAGCACAATCAGGGTAGTTTGTTTGTGCACCACAGATTTAAGCATCCATCTTGTTCTTCTTGATGCATGCGGGATCTGGACCACTCTTTGGCTTGTAAATCTGATGGGATGTTGTGGTGAAATCAAGAGAGAGAGGAGAGAGAGAAGGAACTGCTGCTGTTAACACTTGCAATTACTCGCACTGACCTGGTCATTCCGTGGTCCCCTGGCATCAAAGGATTAGGTAATCCTTCCTGTTTGAGACCGTGCCGGATCCGTAATCCGGTCAGAATCAATGGTCAAGCATCGGACAGGGTTAAGCAATAATGGGTCAGACTGTAAGACCACAAGAATTATATATGATGGTTGGAAACTTCCAGATCCCTTTAGATAGGAACAGTTGTAAAAATGATAATTTCATCTCCAAACTTGATTCCATCTTCTCTGTTGACCAGTGGGTTTGATCTGCGGGTTTGGTAAGTGTGTGTTTTTCGTTCATGTTGCTACAAGATTGCCCTTGGGCCAGTACCGTCCCCCCCTCTCTCTCTCTCATCTCCCATCTATGTTTGGATGCTGCTGCTGCTGCTGCTGCTGCTTTGGATGTGTCATTCAATGTTTTTCTCATCTTGGAGCGGTGCATTTGGAACGATGTGCCGTTTTCCACATGTTTTGAGTGTGAACTAACGGAGGTCTCTCTCTCTCTCTCTCTCTCTCTCTCTGTTTCTCTCTCTATCTTATATCCATCTCCGTTTTGTGTTCTTCTCCATGGCAGGGGTGACAAAGCTTTCTGCAGCGCAGAGTGCAGATGCCAGCAAATAATTAGCGACGAACAACGGGGAAACTGGCTGCCCGATGGACTGAAAACCTTCGACTGCTCGGTCTCTCCTTGCTCAGCCCCATTGCTATTTGCAGCTGGTGTTGCCGCGGCGTAGCCCCCTGCCCACAATCCTGGGCAAACTTTGATCTCTTCCGCGCAAGGAGAGGAAAACAAACATACTCGCACAGAACACCCCCCCCCCACCTTCCACCGGCCAAAAAAAAAGGGAAAAAAAGGAATACCCCCAAAAAAACGAAGAAAAGAGTACACCTACGATACGAATAAACGGCAATCTCCGGCAGTAAATCATTTTGTAAGGATTACTTAAGAGAGAGAGAGAGAGAGTAAAAGAGGAGAGGAGTCGTGTTCGCGGTTCTCATGTCGCTAAAGGGAGATCGAAGGAGAGAACATGAAGAAGAGCTTAGCTTGTATTTATTGTAACGTGGGTGTGGTCGGTGTAGTCGTAGAGGAGAGAGGATTCCAAGGTCCAGGCGAAGTCTTTGTTTGGTTTTTACATACATAAATAAAATATATGTCGTCCATGCTTTGCGGGTGCTGTCACCCTCCTTGTTTCTTATTATTAGTGAGCATACACATCAAATAATCTCATCTGCATCAGAAGTCTGCTCTCTCCCCAATTCCTCTGCCTCCGCTCGTTAATAATAAGCAAATGAGAAGCGAATCTGAGTGATCGAGTCTCTGGTTACCTTCATGGACCGTTCAATTGAGTCTGGATGGATTCCCCGTAGCCTTTGCGGATTCACACAAGGCTCGAGAGAAAAAGAAAAACAAAACACTCACTCCCCCCCCCCCCACCACGAAAAAAGAAAAAACCGAGCTTGGGTTTGAGCTGGAGAGAGATTCGTGTTCTAAGTTCTAACCTCCGATGGTACAAATAGGTAGCTTGCATGAAGTACTATTTTAATTTTTTTTTAAAAAGAAATAGTGAGACTCCTTTCAGTTCAACGTGGGCTCACAAATGACTCAAAAAGTCTAATTGATCTCATGGTCATACTAGGGAGCTGGAGCTCGGGCCGGCAGGTGCGAATTTCCTCATTTAAACTCACTAAAAATCTGTATTTTGCACGTCTGTGTTCGGACTTACCATTTATAGAATTCCCCCGAGACCGGTAAAATCCAATATAGATATTCGGATGTATAATATAATATGTATGTCTGACGAGTCAAACATACATGGTTTGGCTCAACTCATGTTTGGTCAAATGAGTTTAAGTCGACCACTGAACCATAACCCAAGCAGCTTGTTGCTAATATAAGTCTGCTCTTTTTTTTGAGTACTGGAGAGACCGGCGAATAGGGCAATTATGTAAAACCCTATATTTATGGAGACAAACCTTCAAAGTCATCGGTATGACGTGAGCACCATCCGTCTTCTTAGGATGAAGGCTGGTCCTCTCGGGGATCTGACCAGGGGGCATTCGGACTCAGACAAATCACCGGCTAATAATAAAGCACTCTCACTCTGTTTACGGAGCTGGAAAAAAGGTTGTGACGAGGATGAGAAAGTTTGTTGGGTACAAAACACGTCCACACCCTTCAAACAAGTAGAAAGAAAGGCCGTAAATTTTTTTTTAAGTAAAAAAAAAATAAAAGAATAATGCACTTGCAACGCCTTTGGGCACACAACCTTGGTCTCTCTGTAAGCTCAGAAGTATAATTCCCCGGATCAGCAAGCTAAGGTGAAAAACTTAATCAACCTTGGTCCTCAAGGGCTCCCTCACCACCACGGCTAGCACAGCCCCCACCCACTCCTCCTCGTCTTCTCACCCCCCCCCCCTCACCCTCCCGACCCCCTTCTCCCGTCCGGCGAGCTTACAGCCCCCCCAACCCTCCCGGCCTCCCTCTTAGGGAGGCCTCCCCCCCCCCCCCCCCACACTTCAGGCCCCCTCTCACGCAGGCCTCTTCAGTCTTCCCCGCCCCCTCCAGCAGGGTCACAGCCCCACCCCCCAACCCTCCCCCCTCTCCGGCGAGCTAGATGTCTCCCTTGTCCCACCCTCCCGGGCCCACTACCGCAGGAACCGTCTCCCCCCAAACCCACCCCCCCTCCCCCTGTATTCCTCCAACTGCAATTAAAAGTTGAGGTTTGAACCTTGGTGATCTGAGTATCTATAGGAGGACATTAATCAATTAAGCCACTCGTTGAGTACTACAAACATGGCAGATGATTGCATGATGAGGCACATGTTCTTTTGACAACCATCAACAGAAACGGAACAAATGAACGCGAACCATTCTGGGTGTCCTTAGTTCCCTAAAAATAAGTCACTTGTGTTGACGGTGAATTCACGAAGGTGACTTATGCATAAGTCAACTCACATTGTGATATTTTGATTCCTAACAACTCATCTTCAAGAAGTCAATTTATTTACTAGTTCTGTGCAACTGGCTTTCAGTTAGAAATAGGTACTAACTTTTTAAAACTTTCAAAGAACCAAACGACCAGAGGTAGGATGAGAGTAAATGTGTTAGTAACTCACTTTAGATCTCCCCTTCAAGCAACCAAAGAGACCCTCAGTGATAGAACCCGCCCAGCAACATTGCCCGCATGAACTCGTATCCTTTGCTCACCGAAAACCAAAATATCCTCTCACCTCAAGACCGTACCAAGCCAAGTCGACTGACCCATACTATTCCTAGAAAACCCCAAGTCGACAAATCACCAATACGGTACGAGTCGCCGTGGTGGAGGTGACGCCAAGGGTGGAGGGGGAAGCCACGGCAAAGGCGACGAATGAGGGGAGGGAGGAGGGGGGTGGGGGCGAGGAGGTCGTAATGGGGGAGAGAGGAGGCCGGGAAAGGGAGAGGCCAGAAGAGAGGGCGGCCCGACCGGGGGTGGGGGGGGTCAGACCCAAAAAAAAAAAAAACTACAAATGCCAAATCAGGCTAGCACAATACCGTACCATGCCATCAAGAAACCAAGTCGGCCCAACCCGCAATACACCTGGCATACGTCAGAATCACTGTCGCTACATAAATCATCCGAGCAAGTTAAGCTGCCACAACACTCGGCACTTAGTTTGGTAAAAACCTTCTAATTAGAAACGCTTCCAGAACTCCGCACGTATCAGTGAGCTATTTTTCGAGAACACTAGACATTGGAGTCATTTGCGTGATTTTCAACGTAAAACGCTTTGAACCAAATGTTCAATAAAATAAAAGTAGCAAAGGGGCCACGAAAGAAGAATCTATTAGTCACTGTCTACAATTATTTAAAATATGTTACTGATATTGAAAGTAGAAAGAGAAAAGTGTCTTCCAAATAAAAATCAATCGAATTCAAGTAAACATGCCAAGGGACTCGACAACGACTTCAGACAATTAGAAGATGGATGAGGAGAAGCTGACAGGAGAATAAGCTGCTTTGCTCAATATTGCACTACTACTTTGTGCCAATTCACCCGCTAATGAAACTTGGGCAAACTTACAACAGATCACCAGAAAACTATAAAGCTTACATAAAAGTTATCCAAACTAAGGCCACCGAGTAGAACCACCAAAACATCTCCCCGCAAAATATGAAGATGCGAAATTTGAATCTCACTACAACTTGGGTAAGAATGAGGAAAATGCAAAAGAAAGAACAAACCCAAAGTTATAACATCGGTAC
The DNA here is from genome assembly GCA_022559845.1 of Amorphophallus konjac. Classification (NCBI taxonomy): domain Eukaryota; kingdom Viridiplantae; phylum Streptophyta; class Magnoliopsida; order Alismatales; family Araceae; genus Amorphophallus; species Amorphophallus konjac. The sequence continues at coordinate 83,059 of JAHNEJ010000088.1, forward strand.
TAGTGCCCTATCATCGCTGTTATACAAACAAGCAGAGAACACGAGAATGAGGTGAACAAAGAAAACAAAGCGAAAAGAAGATCGTCGGCAAACACATCCCATCCTGCATCTCAATGGTAATAGTTAATGGGATATGCATCATACAAACCTTGGGACCCCGCAGAACTGAGCCCAGCGGAGGCCTGGGCAGCTAGTCCCTGACCAGTGGCTGCCTGAGCCAAGGCAAGCTGGCGCTGATATGCCAGCAACTCGGCTGCCGTATAGCCCCGAGGGTTCAGTGCAGGTGTTGGCAGCAGCTGGAATTGGGGGCCTGGAGGCGGTAGGGGATTTGACACGGTTCCAGCAGGGGTTGGCTTCGTGCCCCAAGAGCACTGAGAAAAGAAAAGGTACATGTACAGAATGAGATTAGACTAAATCCGGGTAAAATCAGAACTACAATTAGAACTGATTATGATCAACAGAATGAAATGAAAAAGATACGAGCTCACTTTCATTGACTTCCCACAAACAAGCATCCCATTAGCCATTTGGATGGCCAAAGCAGCTTCCTCGTGTGTGCGATATCTCACGAACCCAAAACCCTTCTCTCTCTGTATACGGACTTCTTCAATAACACCTGCTCCTAGATTGTGGAATTGCCGATGAAGTTCAGCTTGTGTGATCTATGAAAAATCCATGGAAAGGAAACAAGGTAACTGGATCCCTGTGTCTGGGAAAGCAAACATAATCAAATAAGATATTGAACTGGTAGTCTGGCAACAGGGACTACCTCGTGAGCCAAATTCCCCACATACACAGTCGTGTATGCTGGATTATTCTCAGGAGCCTCATTTGAAGTTTCCTGTCCTCCATCTGCAAAAGGAAGCTGGAAGAATCTCAAAACAACCCAATACCATTGTAGCTGGAGGGAAAAGATCCAAAACAGAAAAAATCATACTCATTCTTTTTTTTTCGGTAGGTCAAAAAAAAATTCATACTCATTCTTATGTTAAAATTAAAGTCCTTGCATGTCAAAAGGTAATTGTGATGATGATGTCAGGCAAATTCTGATCCCTCAGCGTGTCCATGATCGCATCCATATGAATGCATTATCGAGCAAGGTTTGACGGATCGTCCTGTACCACTGCGCAGCGGCCGGGACGCATCATGCCAGAGTGAAACTGGCATGCCGGTATGCATGCGGTCGGTTGGCGGATCGCACAGATCGGTGTGTGCCGTGCAATCCAGTACGGCATGAGCCCGATTCGTGCGATCTGCTTCAAAAGAGAGGGCGAGGATGGTCGTGAGGGGTGCGGGTGAGGGTCGGCTGGGCAAGCTCCAGTCCGACCGCCGCGAGGCGACAAGGCGGCGATCCAACGCGGTGACCTCTGGCGAGGATGACGCGAGTCCGATGCGGAGATGTCCAGCAAACTCATCAACGGCAGGTGAGTTTTTTTTTCTTCTTCTCAATGAGAAGATAGAGTGATAGAGAAGAGAAGGGGTAGATGCCGCAGATCGGAGCTGGATCCGGCCAGTGGACGGCAGACCGACACAGAACCTGCACAAGGGACGGCCAATCCGGTCTCATCACCGCCGAATCCAGCCGGCGGAGGTCGGATGGGCCGCTTCTATACGCAGATCCGGCAACGCTCCGCCATTGGCAGGCCGGATCCCACCGGATCTGCACAAAGAAACAGCCGATCGATCCGGCTTCCTCACCGCCGGATCCGGACGGCAGAGGCCGGTTCACCAGCTTCTCTACGTAGATATGGCGACACTTTGTCCGACAGGAGGAGGCCGGTTCGGCCGCTTCCCTACACAGATCGGGGGGCCGACAGCAGAGCCCCAACAGATCTTCATGCGGCCCTCCTCGCTGCCAAATCCAGCTAGCGAATGGCGGATCATCCTTGCATCGGCACAGAGGCCCAGTCGATCGGTCCTCGCCATCGAATGACAAATCGGCCAACGGATTTAGCTTAGTTACAAAATTTGACTGATGGATCGTACCTACCCAGAGTTGTAGCCGGCACGAATCCGATCGTCAAAGAAGTTGATCTGCGGGCATGGATCCACCAGATGTGCCCCCGTCTTGTCGGTCCGGATGTGCCCCCGACATTATAGCCGTAGGCTGGCAATGGCCACATCTTGAAATTGACACATTTAATTTTACTCATTTTTATTTTATTTAATATAATGTATAATTTATTGAAATCTGCCGTTTTAGCCCACAGATTTGACTTAGTTGCAAAATTTGTCCATTCTGACTTGTTGATTCATGCTTACAACATTTCATGAATTCAAGGTGCTTTGGTCCGATTAGAAGACGAGTGACAATGTTGATTCTTCTCACGGTATTTTGATGTTCATTATTTATTTATTTTTGACATATATGATCGATCCATGAATTTATGTTGCACATTATGTAATACATCGGACATGGTTATCATTCTCCTTTTGAACATTCTAGTGTTTATGTTGGATATTGGGTAATAGATGCTTTCCATAGTGTGGTCAGTGCCATTTGATGGCAGCGTGGAGTTATTTGGAGGACAACCGACATTGATGGCGTCGCAACTATTGCCACGAAGAACACAGAGATAGAGGTGTCTTCCAATTGAAAAAGTATTTGGTAGGAGGGCCAGGAGTTGGATACTCAGAGGTTGTCAGTTATACATGTGTCCAGAGATGTGAAAGTTGCAATGACAAGACACCTCTGAGAGAAGAGGTTGAGACAACGTACAAGTAGAAGCAAAAAAGCGTAACATTGAGATCCTCTCTGAAAGACAAAATGGCAATGGCGAGAAAGATTGCAAGTGGTCAGACAACGATGATGAGTGGCCGCGAGCTCGAGCCTAGTGTGCATGTTACAATGCACGATCCATACGAGAGAAGTCCGAAAGCCAATAGGCCAGAACAGAGTAGAGACATATGCAGTAGAGGAGAAAGCAGCACAAATGCGTCAGAATGCAGATGTTGGAGCATCAGGGATTGGTACTTCATCTCCTGCTTGACAGTCGGGGGGGGGGGGGGGGGGGCGCATCAGAAACTTCTTCAGTGGCGAGTCAAGTGTGCAGAGAAAGAGAACACAACCAAAAAATATTAAAAATGTGGACCCCATATGTTTTCTCCGGGAAGCAAGGCAAACAGACGAGGATCAATGATGCCTACGCAAGTAAAGGACCAAAATACATGCTAGGGAGGGCTCTTACAAAATGGTGGCACCACGCGAGATTGCCACGACAGGTGACAGCGATGGTCAGTGCAGTGGTGTTGGGGGCCATGATAGTGGTGATCACGGTGGTGCTGACATGGCATTCAAGTGGAGTAAGACTTCACACATGCCACACAAAATAGAGATCACGATGCTCTAGGGCAAGGGAACATGCGGGGAGGGAGCAGAGCAAAGGCGTGTACAAAAAAGTTCTGTGGCAGACATTAACAGCTACTAGGGCATCATGGTTATCAAGGCGTCCAAAGCGACCAAGGTGGTTGTAACACCCTCAAATATAGTTAAGCTGTACTCTATATCACCGAGACGCCTTTTGAAGTATCGGTTGAGTTCTCGAAAAGAACTCCAAAGTTAAGCGTGCTTAATTAATGGGGAGTAGTACTGGGATGGGTGACCTCCCGGGAAGTCCTCCATTCTGGAGCCGATCACTGTTATAAAGGGACAAAATCGTGAGGTCGGTAGGTCAAAGCGGACAATACCTCGACGGTAGAGTACGGGACGTGACATAATGGTATCAGAGCCATACCCCAGCTGGAAGTGTGGGAACTAAGTGCCATGCAGGGCAAAATGCTACGTTATGGGAGCCACCTCTTGAACCCGCAATGGGACAAAGTGCTACATAGTGGGAGCCACCTCTTGAGCCTGTAGGGACCACCTCTAGAATCCTACATGACTGGGGATTTGATTGCATGCTATATGTGCCCAACGACGATGATGTCGTCTATATAAGAGGGGTAGATTGTAACACCCTCAAATATAGTTAAGTTATACTCTATATCACCGAGACGCCTTTTAAAGTATCGGCTGAGTTCTTGAAAAGAATTCCAAAGTTAAGCGTGCTTAATGGAGAGTAGTACTGGGATGGGTGACCTCCTGGGAAGTCCTCCATTCTGGAGCCGATCACTGTTATAAAGGGACAAAACTGTGAGGTCGGTAGGTCAAAGCGGACAATATCTCGACGGTATAGAGTACGGGGGGGCGTGACATATTCTCGCTGGGCACATATAGCACTCAATCAAACCCCCAGACAGGTAAGACTCTAGAGGTGATGTCACGCCCCGTACTCTATACCGTCGAGGTATTGTCCGCTTTGGCCTACCGGCCTCACGGTTTTGTCATTTTCTAATAGTGATCGACTCTAGAATGGGAGACTTCCAGGGCAGATCACCCATCCCAATATTACTCCCCATTAAACACGCTTAACTTCGGAGTTCTTTCAAGAACTGAGCCGATACTTCAAAAGGCACCTCAATGATATAAAGTACAACTTAGCTATATTTGAGGGTGTTACAGTGGTGGCCCACTACCTTACTACTTAGGCGACAAGGCAAAGCGCCTAGACGAAGCCTAGTTTATATAACTAAATACATTGCAAGAGAACTACTACTATACATTTTCTACATATAAATTCTATCTTTAGTTAATAAAAAAATTGATATCCACAAATCTTAAACATATACTTATATTTTAAAAATAAATAAATAAATGGCAAAAAGTAACAAATTAATAAGGATAAAATTACTAAGAATTTGTGAATACTTGTCGATCGATATAAAAATTTTAAACTAAAATTTGGTATTCAAATACTTATTCTCTATATTAAAAGGAAGCATAAATATGACACATTTTTGGATAAATTATAAACACATCAACATAATAATTTCTTAATTTTGCACTTGTGAATTATCAAAAAGAGACAAACTGGTACTAGTTTCAAAAAGTGCACCATGCAAATATGAATCGATGTCCTTGAGAGGAGGGAAGAGGAATCGACAGGGAGAAGAATCCGAGAGAAATGGAAAAGGAAAATAAAAGTCTTATCTTCTCTTACCAATCTTGACATCATTTGTCAGTTTTTCAAAATTATTCCTGAACTTTTGCCCAAATACTAAAACAAATCTCAAATTAAGGAGTGGATGTCCTGCCAAGATAGGTTAAGCGGACCCAAGGTGGCCTATGTGCACCACCATGGAAAATAAAAGTCTTATCTTCTCTTTCCAATCTTGACATCATTTGTCAGTTTTTCAAAATTATTCCTAAACTTTTGCCCAAATACTAAAACAAATCTCAAATTAAGGAGTGGATGTCCTGCCAAGATAGGTTAAGCGGACCCAAGGTGGCCTATGTGCACCAAGACAGCCATGTGAGTGTCTTAATGGGCTGCTCGCCTAGGCACCTGGTCGTCTTGGACGCCTTGTCGCCTGGGAGTCGCCTAGACGATGCCTTGAAAACAATGTAGGGCTTGATGTCTGAGCTTGAGAGATTGAGCACACAGGACTCGGAGTTTTGATTATGACTATAGACAGTCATGACAACAGCACAGACATGATGATGATTCAGAGGGTAGCAAGTATACGTTCTCAACGTACCCATACCTTACAGGAGGCTATCATGTTTATGGAGCTTCACAGGCATATGACTATGGGTACGGTCAGCTTTCAGCTCAACGGCCACCGCCGATGGTGTATAGTCAGAGTTCCCAAGAATATGAGCAGTACCTACGGATGTACCACACGTCACATAGCTCTTCCATGTCATACATTGACTTCCTATAATTCATATGGACCACATACAACGTCCGATTGTTGGGAGTGGGTTTTTTTTAAGTGAGATGGGTGTTACCTGATGTTGAGCCCATATGATTAAAAATAGTTATTGGTTGGGATACTTGTACCTTAGTTTTCAATCATTATTTATTTAGTTCATCAACTTTGGAACTACTCAACTTTGCAAATGTTGCCTGACTGACGTCGCCACCCCATGTGGACACATGAGTATAGTGTTGAAGGTGATCGTCACATGCATTGTATTGTCAGCATCGAGTCATCGGCATACATATAGATTTGCTGAGCAACTCACGGGAGTGGGCCAACATTGTAATGGTTGTCCTTCAGTTCCACATGATGTCCGAGATCACTTTCGGAGTGGGTTATAGGATGACTCTCTCTATGGCCGGAGACGTGAGGTTGCATCCTCCATATCCAAGGATCCACCAGCACCGGTCCGGTCTTCATCCGATAGGGATTCACTAGTGGATGTAGTGAGACATTTTTTAGAGTGTTTCATATACCTACTACACATGATTCATCGTTCGTGCAGATGGTCAGAGCTCTATAGGGTCACCCACATGCACCTTCACCCATTAGTATAGAGTTAAGAGTTTACATATCATGAGCCATATGTACATATATCTTCATGTCAGTTTGAGGACTAAGGCTCAGCTGACTCAGATATTTGACCTTGTATGTTATCATAACTAAATAATAAATACTAATGATGAATCTCTTCTCTTGAACTAGACATTTTTGTTCCTTTATATAATTTTTTATTTAGTGTATCCTATGTTATCAAAAGCATGCCTAGGCACTCGCCTAGGTGGTTTTTGAGGCGAGGTGGCCCCAAACCACCTCGCTTCCCCTATGCATTCCCAAGAGGGCTGGTCTCAGGAGATCTTGATTGACTTACCCTATGCATTTTCGTCTCAAATTTTGATTGTTGTTAATTTTATTGAAAATCTTGATTGTATGTATGAATTTTTGTGATATTTAAATAAATATTTATATTTTTTGAATTGCATATGTATTTTTTAATAAAATACCACAAACACCTCAAACGCCTAGGCATGAGGCGACCCCTTGGTCACCTCAATCGCCTCACGCCTCTGACTACATAGAGTGTACCTAACCTAAACATGTCCTCCATGTCTTAAATCCACTATTCTTAGAAGTTTAAACTTAATACTTAACAAAAAATAAGTTTTCATTAAGGATAACTTGTTTTCTTGCCCAAAAAAAAATGCTTTCTTGCTTTCTCACGGTATTTCGCACATGGTTATCATTCTCATTTTCAACATTTAGAAACCTTTATGTTGTATGTTGTGTAATAGATGCCTCCTAGAGTAGGGGTCAATGACATTGGATGGCAACATATAGTCATATTGGAGGGTAACCGACATTGGTGGCATTGCAACTATTGTCGCGAAGAATAGAGAGAGAGGTGTCTCCTGCTTGAAAAAAGCATTTGACAGGAGGGTCAGATGTTGGATACTTAGATAACATTGGTTGTCCACAAGTGCCCATAAATGTGAAAAATGCAATGGCCAAACACCTGCTAGAAAAGAAGGCTGAGGCTAGCAGATGTTTGACCTTGTTATCATTAAGTCATTAATTGAATACCAATGATGATGATGTATCTCTTCTCTGGAGCAACGGCGAAGGTTTGTTTCTTTATAAAAAAATTTTATTTACGGTGGCTATGTATGGCCTCCATAAGTTAAATTCACATTTCTTAAAAGTTTAAAATCAATCATTAAAAAAATAAGTTTCATTAAAAAAGAATTGTTCTCGATCCAGATGCGGCACGGTGGCATACCATACTGTGTTGGATCGTACCAGGCCAAGACCGGCAAGATGCGGTACATCGGTCCGGCAAACCTTGTTATTGAGTACATGAAAGTCCCAAATGATTCCTATGGATGGACAAAGGCTGTGAAATCAGTGAACTATACTTCCATAATTCCAACAAATAGATTGTTTCTCTCATATCTGAAAGGTTCATCCAACCTGATCCCGGAGCTGACTTGGATGACTAACATGTGTGGTTCAAGCCAGGGTTTGCCAACTCATTCTGGCATGCACCGTATCTAGGACAGATTGAGATGGCCGAATCAGCCCTAGTCGGCTTCGAGTTGAAACAAGTCAGACCAACTCGTACCGGATCTGGGTCGGACCGAGTCAATCTGGTCTGCGGAGCCAGCCAACCTTGGTTGAAGCACAGGTTAAAAGTGTAATCAAGAATTAAAATGGAAATTCTTTAAGACAATTATCAGATAACATGTTTTGTGTGACAGAGTACTTGGCAATTAGGAAGACACATGAAAACAAATGGATCTTAACCGAGATGTGAATGTTTTCCTTCTATTGATGTTCACTTTTCTTTCTTTTTTGCCATCTCTTTGCATTTCTCTTTTTGCTTTTACTTTCTTCCGGGGAACCTTGTACATTTTTCTTAAACTTTCATTTTTGTAACATGATAGATATAACACTTTTCAAAAAAAAACTTTTCAAAAAAAACATGGTAGATATATAACTATAGCAACTTGCATCACCTAAATATTTGGCACGTGGGAAAAGTGGTCCCTGAACCCATGCACCAATGCTTGTTAGGAAAGTTGGTATCAGGTTGGCAACAGAGGTAATGGTATGTCTAGTTCTATTCCCAACCCCACCCCCCAGAAAAAGCTATGCCTAGTTCTAATAAGAATTCCAGGTCCTAAGATGACTGAAATTGATGAAGGATTCTTGATGATGATAACCATGATTCTATGATGATACCATAGACATATACAGGAACGAAGAGACAGTCAAAATACAACATTTTCTGTTTCCATCACTATAATACTGCTGCATGCTGGATTTATGATAGGGGCATCAACAATTGGCTTCAAATGATGCATGTGGAGAAGCGAAATATAAGAGAATCGGGTTCAGTCATTTGTCATCTTATGTTATAGTTATATCCACATTCTGCTTAGTACAGTGGATTCAACAATGCCGACTCTTGTTTTCCAAGCATCAAATATAGCCATGTGATTCAAGACTTAAAATGACTTTGAAATGAAAGATAAAATCCCTTGCCTGAGCTTCCACCAGTTAAAACAACCGCATTTTGGTTTTCATTGTTCTGTTTGTCTTCACCGGCACCCTTGGTTGCCCAGTTGCATCTAATTTGTCTATTTCCAAGCCACTTACCTATGGATCATGCAACATCGTTAGTCTAAAAATTATGGGCTCAAGCAGCATGGTTGTATAGATTACAAATCAATAACAGATTTGCCAAAAAAATTAGATATGTGGACATCAGAGCAGATGGGGAAAAATGAGGGAAGAAAAAAACAAAAAAATGCATCAACTGGATAGATTATGGAGGGCATAGATGTCAACCCACACGATGGAGCTCACTCACCCCCTCAAACATGTCAATGTGCATGCACACCCCATGATCTGAGCTAAAGGAAGTGAGAAAAACATTCCAAAAAGCTTTTTCTTTTTGAAAAAGCCCAAATAGATATTGTGCATGCTTGTTTAAACCACCTATTAAATCAAGAATTTGCATATACATTCTTCATCATCGTCCAAAATTTCCAAATATCTGATATACATTAATTTCTATGATGCCACTCTTTTAATCTAGTCAACAGTCGCAATTTTAAAATGGGCGTTTTGCACTATCACTCCAGCCATGTCTGCTTTTCTATTATGATGAATTTATTAACTTTGTGTATACAAAAGCTTAAAGTAGCATTCGTGCAAATAACCAAACAACTAAATGAACATAAAAAATCCATGGTTCCTTACCAGTCATGTCATTTATTGCACTCTGGGCATCCTGCGAAATAAATTGTCAAAAAAAGGCTATGATCAGCACCAATTAAAGAAAGAGTTTCCTTAGAATAACTAAGGAGTAGGACACAAATGCTGATAAAAAGACATGTTTTTCAGATAGGAAGGTCAACAAACTGGCATGACAATGCATTGGGGGCCTAACAGGGCAAGCCCTGTCCTGTAGCCATGTCAATCAGGTATAAATTGTGAATTGTGCATTATCATCACCAGTACCAGTCTAATGACCTAGACCATCTATCATAACTCAGCTGGCTCACGCCCACTATCTACCTTCCAACAGTTGTCAATTTGACAACCACCAAGGGTGAATTAGTGTCCGGTTGGGGAACAAAGTCCAGGTTCACTTGCTCAAGCACCTAGGATCCCCATGCCCCCCTTCCCCCAGGAGATGGTACACAATCCTATGGAACTTAACAATCAAAAGAGTCAAAGCAAAACATAATAAATAAAGAAGAATGGAATGTACAAGAACCAAAAACCTCCACAGATCTTGAATTGAAATCTGACAGTCTTTTTCTAAGCCACCGATCAGAAAGGAATCATGAGTAAAAGTTACCTCCTGGTTCCGAAAGGAAACAAAGCCATATCCTCTAGAGCGCCCAGTTTTGTGATCCCACATGACTCGTGCGTCACTACATTATGTCAGAGAGGAAGATAGTCAGGAAACAACCATGAAGGATAACAAATAAATTATAAAATAAAAATGTATCCAGCTTCTGAGGCTATAGATTATATAGCAAGTAAAATGCTTCAAACCAAATTGCATTAGGGATGCATCAATAACAGGCCAAAGTATGAAGAAACTCACGAACAGCTGGGGTACACTGAGAAACATGCATAAAGGGTTGCATCTGTCACTTCAGGACTTAAATCACCAACAAAAATATTGAAATGCCCTGACAATAGTGTAATAATGTTGAAGACATCTCAGAAAGAACTGAAACAATCTGGTAGAAGATGAATAAAAAATTCACATCGAGAGAAACAGCTTTTTATGCAAACCTGATGTATCCTCCCTTTGTCCACTGGCATATGCCCAATTCACCTTAATCGCCTGACCATATCTGCAAGAAATGTGTAATGTTCACTGAATATGCAACATGATTCACCCACCATCTTTTTTATTAAAAAAATGTAGAAATATGAAGAAAGTAAGATTATCGTTGTCTGGAGACAATAAGCATGTATTTTAATATTAAACAATACATACAAAAAATATGTAAATAGAATATATGTAGAGAATATTTCAAAACTAGGCATCTGACATGAAGCATGAGATATCTTATGCCTTTTGGTTGGATCGGAAGCTGAAAGCATCCCTGCAAATTACATCTTCTGCTAGTGACCTAGTGTACAACAGAAAAACATCACGACAGACACTTCCTGTTATGCATTCTAACAAGAAATCTATCTAGGAAAAATGAATTCACATAAAACATTATAAAAAAAGACCACAGACTTTGCCATGCCAATCTCCTTCAAACCATAAACATTCTCAGTGATGTGGCATCTCATGTCAGGTGCCTAGATTTGAAAATATCTTTCTTTCATACTTTAGCTCGTAATTACTCTTTATATTATTTAGTATTAATAAACGTCTGCAACACAATTATTATGGCCACAAAAGCTTAGAAATAGGAATCATTACAACTGGCGCCCATGCAAAGTCATGATTGCGAGTGCAGCTGATCTCCGGTCATGGTAGTCAATAAAACCAAAAGAAGACTGCAGAAAGAAAATGCAATCAGTCAAGTTTCTGGATATAACAGAAAACCCCATGTCATTTTAGTATACGCAAAAGAACTTAAAGATTATATCTCATTAAAGACCCCCATGTAGCATAGAAGGTTAATCGACAATAAAGAGGCTGAGTATATGGCATTTTTTACATAAACAATTTAGGGTTTTTTGCATAAATGCCATTGTTACAGGCAAAATTGGAGATACGCCATTCTTGGAAATGTATTAGCATATATATCATTGTTATTTTGAAAAACTTGCAAATGTGTCATGTTTGATGGCATATTTGCAAGTTTTCCAAAATAACAGGGATATACGTGTTTAACTAAATTTGCATATTTGAAAGGTTTTCAAAATAGCAGTGATATATATGCTAATACGTTCCCAGGAATGGCATATCTGTAATTTCACCCGTAAGAATGGCACTTGTGCAAAAAACCCAACAATTTATATGACATTTTTTACATATAAAAGATTCTTAAGGGAATCTATGCAGAAACCCTAAAGAGAGCTAGAGAATGAAAGTAGGAAAAGAAACTCATGCTAATGCCATCAACATGTCAAAACAAGAGGCCAAACAGTACTCAGGTAATTAAAACTTGAAATCAACAAACTCAAGCTTTTTCAAAAAAATAGATGTACATCACCATGTCAAGATGTAGAAGCAGGGATGGAGAATAGACCTCCACATAGCTTTAAAACTGTACTCTTAAGTAGTCATAGGAATATACATTGCCCATCCAAATAACAAAGATACGAAAGCTTAGTGCAGAATGCATCATTCATGAGGTTTTCAAAGAATGTCCACATTTCCACACCCCCATGGCTGAAAATTATTCCCTTCCCCTTAACCACCTCATATCTACAAAGTGCACCGCCCAATCGTGCACCCACCAATTTATCTCAGGGGATTTAGACAAATTCTGATACCTCCAAACATATAATGTACTACATATGCACCATTTCTCCAGAAAACCTTTTTAAAAACTTCTATGTGATACTATGGGGTCAGGGTTGGCCTCCTCGTACGGTACCGAGTCGGCCATGGAGATCCTGGGTTGGTCCAGGTCGGCCGAGTCAGCACAAGCCGGCCCAATTCTTCAAAGGAGAAGCTGGGTGACACGGTCCAATTTGGTCCGACTTGGGCAGACTTGTACCGTACCCCGCCGAGCCTGGGTCGGTCTGATCTGCCAAGTCAGCCAAAACCTCATATGGGGTATCTAGTGCTATAATTTGCTCATGTCTTTCCTCCGTTATAAAACTTTAGGAAATATTATTTACAGGCTTGAGTCAGCTTCCACAGTTTTGATATGGATCCAATCTCGATAAAAATATTGGGGGGTCTTTTGCAAACAACCCCAAAAGTATAGTGTATTTGTGAAAACCCCCTACACAATGAATATAGCTAGAAACCCCCTATGTGACCAGGATATAGTCATACAGACATGTAACCTCCAGTGGGTTCACCAAACCAGGGTTTATTGACATGTAGAGTGAACATACATGGGGTTATTTACAAATACCCATTGTCTAGGGATTTTTTAGAAATATGTGATCTTTTCTGGAGGTTATATGCAAAAATCCCCAAAAGATTATACTAGGCATGGCCGCATGGGTAAAAGGGAATGGTTGGAGACTTGTTACCTCAATTTAGTTCGGATTCTAATGAGCTTATATGGCCTCAACTTCGTTTCCTAGAAGACAAGAATTCAGCAAGTTCAGATTTGACTCTTTAAGATAAAAACGATCATAGTTCAGTTTAGGTTAAAAATTTTCCATTAACATCTTTACCTTGTGGGCAAAGTGTTATTTCATGAATACAAATTCCATGTATAGATTTCAGTGGTTGGATAGGCTCATGAGGTGCTACATCTATACAAAGAGATCTAAGTCGCATAGTGCATGGGCGAGGACATGCACCAAGTGAGCAGATGGAATAAGACATAATAACAAAAGAATGTCATAGTAATACGTTGCAAACAATTCCAAAGTCACTACATGAGAAAAATGCAACTATGGTTAAGGATCAACTACAGAGATAACATTGGGATTTGGGACGTACTCAAACATTGCTGATCCAACAGTCAAGAACCAAAACAAACATACCAGTTCACCTGAGTATGGATCCCTCACACACATTCACGTCTTATGTCTCATTCAGTATGATGGACTCCAATAAAGACTGTTCTGCTAACATCAACTGAAATATGTTTGAGGTGTCTACCTAGCCAGTTTAGCATAGCATTTCACATGTGAAGCCAGTCTCAATACAGAAACAGGCTTTCAGCAAAATCAAATACCCCCTTTGTTCTCATCTGAAATAGACTCTTCAGCAAGTGCTCTCACCTGCCTTTATGATATGGCCTATTACTCTATGTAAGACCACTTCTCAGATCATAAAAATGGTTCTACTCCAACAGTCATAATACATGCTTGCCTGAATGTTACATCTCTGATTCATGGTTTCTTCTGGCATTTTGCCCCATCAGGGAGGACCAATCTACTGTATGGTTATTCACCACTGGTGCAGGATGGAAAATCAACAATACCACAACTTATGGCATAAAACCAATTGATATGCTGACTATAAAACTTGCAGACTGTAATCCACAATCTACATCCCCTCAACTTTTCTAGACTCACTGTACTTCAAAATCCATGACCCCTCAACTTTTCTACACTGTTTCTCCAGGAACTTTGTGTGTTTAGTTTTATATGACCAGTGCCATGCCCAAATGTCAATTCTGTGTTATAGCTGCCCAACTACAAATAATGACAGAAGCTATCCAGCCCTCTCTTGAAAGTGATAGAGTAGCTTACTAGTGGAGCCAAGGATGTGATTTCAGTCTACTCATGCTCGTTGACTAGTATCTCATGGGTGGCTCAGCATACCATATTTTTCCCCAATTCTTAAGTGCAATATAAAATCATTACCGTATGTGTGTAAGCATGTATACAAAAAATCTTACGAAAGCCAAAATTGTCAGATTTGCAACTTGTACACTGGATCCACTGTCAGTCCTATTCATGGAAGGCAGAATCGGACGGGATCGGATCGGATCGCCCGATCCGATCGGATTTCGGGCGAAACGACCCGATCCCATCTGAACCGATCCGACCCGGGATCGGTGGGATCGGCCGGATCGGCCGATCCCAGGCGACCCTAGGCCGATTCTACAGTTTGGGGGGGCTGTACTCCAAAAAAATTACTGTATCCAGTGTGCATTTTTCCTGTGGATTCCAGTATCATCAGCTATATGTTAATACTTACAACATTAGATGGGAAACCAACATCAAAAGAGACAAATGTGCAGTTTTGAGAGCTGTAGGGACAATTTGATTAAAGTAAAAAGCAAGATTTTTTTATTCACATTATTTCTAAGTTTAAACCATGAATTATGTTATGCATTAATATTGTTTTTTCAATTAGCATTCTTAATCATGTCTCCTCATAACCCTTTTTGTTTCTTTTTTACATTCTGCTATTTTTCAGTTAGGCTTTTTACATTCTGCTATTTTTCATAATCATGTCTCCTCACAACAATGCCCCTGTTATAAACATTCTGACCGCGCAGGTCAATCCACGTGCGAGGGCACACGATGGCGAGTTCGGGCTCCACACTCTAACACCTCTAACTTTGATGTTCAAGCAAAGAGCATGCATTAGATATCTTTCCACTGCTAAATTATTGAATCCCAACCAATAAATGGGTCAGACAATCTGCAGACTACCAATTAGTCCATAAGACTGATGCACATAGATACATGCACGTAATCAATACATGCACCTATTTCACAAAATGATGAGCAAATGTCACCTATTTCACATTAAATTTGATATAGATCTATGTTAGAATATTTTTTTCTATTTTTTCAGATTTTTTTTATTTTTTAGACATTTGCATCCCTAGCCGAGTCAGCTGGTCTGACTCGGACGGGATCGGCCGAGATCGGTCCGGGATCGGCCGATCCCACCGACCAGGATCGGTTTGGGACCGGGCGATCCGATCCCGATCCCCGATTCTGCCTTCCTTGGTCCTATTTATCCAGTTTCTTGATCCTAACAATTCACTGCTCCCATTTCATACAGGAGGAAAGAAACCTCAAAGGTTCTTGCAGAACCTTCTGTGCGAGCAAAAACACTACATATAGCACATTCGAGAGAAAATGTAGACCTCAGTCAGACATTGATTTCCAGACAAAATGAAATACATTGGATCACTTTATGCCAAAATGATACAAATATAAACAGTTGTACTAAATTTTACTAAAATTATATGAAAGCTACAAGAAATTAACCACTTTAAACTATATGGAGCTCGGCTACTGGTTATGAATAGTATTTGAGAGTTGACGTGTAGTTGCACTGCCTGAAAACATATTATTGAACATCAAGAGGAGGATCCAAAATAGGCTAATGAGCAATCAAACCTTTTCCTTTCTGATAAGTTTACATCCTTCAAGTGGACCAATACTTTGGAAGACTTCAGCAAGAAGACTCTCAGTAACATTGGGATGGATGTTGCCAATGTACCTGGTAAGCATGAAGCCATTAGAATAAATTAATTGATAAAATACAAGTGAATAAAAAAAATATTTGTCCAGTTCTCAAAAGCAAGTTAAAGGACCACATGTTAAAGAGTACTTAAGATGCACAAGTGAGGCAAAATTCCAATTACCCTAAAAACCCAGAACAATGATTCAGTAAAAAAACAAAAACAAAACTTGAAGTGAGATCCCAAATGGAAGGTACTCATAGTAAATAGTTTGCAGAATAATCTACAGAAAGAAGCAAGACAAAATTATTAAAAGATGGAGTAAGAAAAATGAAATGTTATAAAACACTCACACACTGCGGCATGAAGACGAATCAAATCCAGGGGGAAGGTTTCCACTTGGAACAGGTTCCATCTGCAAAATGTAAAAGTAAAACAGAAGAAATGAAAAATAATACCTGCAGAATCTGAGAACTGAACAAAAAAGTTAAGGACAGACAAGGAAAGATCTGAATACATCTACTTAGCATTTAGCAAATTTGCAGCATCGAACTCACCAAATAAATATGAAATCGAAGCAGGTGTACATGCTTAACTCTAGGTAGACAGGTTTAAAAAAAAGAGAATCCGAGCAAGATTGAGATAGCAATGAATTAAGTTTCAACGACAGGCATCATACTTGCACTATGATAGTTGGGGTCTCAAAGCACTATGTTGACTAAAAGCTGCAAACTCTGCACTTCATTTTTCTTAAAAGAATAACAATTAGAAAAGAAATTCACCCAATGCATGGTTTATTAGGAGATGACACCTCAAATAATGATTTTAGTTCTCCAAGGGAATGTTAAGCCACATCAGGGGCATAAAGAAAATTGTCCAAGCCACATGGAACAGTTGTGCCCTTTCCGGTTAAATGAATCGTTGGCAGAATAACTTAGAACGACACAAAACGAAGCCATCAACATAAAAATGCACAGATAAAGTTAAAGCACCACATGCAATTTAGATCAAAATAGACGCGGACTATTCCAACAACACAAAAAATGCAAAGATGAAGGCACGACATGAATAACAGCCATCGCCTCTGCTCAGATAATGAAACTAAAACGAGTAGACTTTGATCAAAACATGCCAATAACGGAATGTGAACCAGGAACGAAGAACAAGGATCAACTTCAGAAAGAATTATAAAGAAGGAATCCAAAGACAGAAACACAGAAGACCTAGGAACTCATTCATCAAACACCATTTCCGAGATTTCACAACGCAAGAGAGAACATCTTCAACACATAGGCGCGCATCGCCATGACCATCATCAGGAAATCGCGTACATTTATAAGGAGATCCGCGCTCTACAAATAGAAAAAGAGAAAAAAAACTCCGGAAAACAGACACTCTCCGTGGTGCAAAGAGAGAATCCCTGACCTGCGACATGGCGGCCGCGAGGACGCCGGACTGGTACAGCTGCTGCTGCTGCTGGAACATGGCCTGCTGCATCAGCGCCTGCTGTTGCTTATACCTCTGCTCCATCCTCCCCCCGCGCCTCGTCCTCTACGGTCGCTGCCGCCCTAGAGCAGAAGGTTGTTCCCGGGGGGGTTGTTGTTTGAGGAAGGAGGGGGGTGAAATTAGACAAGGGTCGAAATGGGGGCGATCAGAGAGGCTGAGGGAAGACTAGGGCAAAAACATAAGAAATGGCACGATCTGTGGCCTTGTTCTCTCGCCGCGGAGGACAACAACGGCCGTGGATGAAGGGAAATTTGCAGGTCGACGGCGATGGCTGATTTCGCACTACAAAAGAAGAAGAAGAAGAAGAAGAACCTCCTCTTGGGCGATCCAGAGAAGTCGATGGATGTGAAAATGGGAGAACCCCCGCCGTACGCAGCAGGAAGAACACACTCTCTCTCTCTCTCTCTGCGTTAGGAGGGAGAGATAAAAAGCTGTGACTGGGGGGAGGGAGGAGAGAGACTAGTAGGAGGCGTAGACAAAGGTCAGGCCATTTATAGGCAGTCAGGGTGTGTCCAGGGTCCGAAGTTGGATTACCGTTTATCGAGGGGCTTTTTTCAAGGCGTTGCAACATACTTGTCCTGCTCTGCAAAAATGGGAAGAAAGAATTTTTTAAAAAAATTAGTCATCTTTAAAATTGAAATGATAAAAAATTAAATAAAAATATATTAGTAAATATATTCTTCTTTCATTTAAATATTATAAAATTATAAATTTACATCAACATAAAGATGAATATTCTATTTAGATTTAAATATTATATTTATTTTATAATCAAATAACTAAAATAACTCTATAAAATCTTAAATTTTTCACCCTTATTGAAAAATAGACGAGAGAGACCCAGAGAAAGAGCGCGAGGGAGGCGTCGGAGGAGATTTTCCCCTCTGACATCGGCAACCCACCCAATGGAGATGAGTTGCACATATGAGAGAAAGAGAGAGAAATTGTTTGAGAGAGAAGTGTCGCAAATATTAGTTCCCGAAATGGTACATCGTGAGCAGCAGGCACATAATCTGATCGCGGTCGCTCGACTATCGGAGATGCAGTACCAAATGCCAGGCCGAGGCCCCACATAGTGGTTGCGTCGCCGACAATGAAGGCTCCCTCAATGCCCAATGGTGTGGGGTGGAGAAGAAAGGGGAGTTGACGATGCGACATCACAAGAAGCACGGGGGAGGTAATGTCTGTATAGAGGATCAGGCAAAAGAGAATATCGAGTCGAGACCTAAAATCCGCCGTACTATAAAGGTTACGGCGTTAATTACATCTCTCTGAAATGAGAAAACCCTTAATTAATCGTTAGGATAAAATGTCTTGTGACTTGCAGTTTATAGTAGGGCATGTACGAATATGCAGGGACTTTTTTATTTTTCGTAACAAATAAAAATTGGTTGCAACAAAACCTTTTGATTAGCGATGAATAAACCTTGCGTTACTCATAGTTGTTTCATTATGATCATTATTACGATTACTATTATATTTTAATTATTCTTTGTCTCTCTTTTTTATTATTATTAACATATTTTTATACTTTTTTATTCTTTGCTATTTTGATCTTATAAGGTTTTTTTTGTTTCAGCATTAGAGATATGTGCTAATTGATAATCATTGTCTCAAAAGGTTCAAGTGATACGGCATCGCTTCCCGAAACGTTTTTTTGCTATGTTTGATCGATTCAACCACAATACAGGCAGTAACGAATTCCTTCTCAAAGGGATGGACCACACGTAATCATTCGAACCAAGTATGTCATAAATCTTTCTAACTCGAGGATCCTAACAAAATTTTGGCAGCATCTTCCCCTATCCTGTAGCATATCGGGGTGATGCAGCGGGTGCTCATCCACAGAAGTCCGTGATGGTCCCTTAATAGTTCAAGTGCACACAAAACAAGAACACTTATGATTATCTGTGACGTCGCATCCTCGAGGACTAGTCTACTAGAGGATCCGAGATGTCTGGGAACTCTGAGCAAAACCACGATTTTGTCAATGTGCATTTTAAACACACATTTGATGTTTGACCCACCCATTTTACCATAGACTGTATATTAAGTCCCCCCCCCTCCCCAAAAAAATGAAGGGTTGATCAACTATGGAACCATCAAGGTCCGGAGGCCGTGTCAGTAATCGACAGAAACTCCTCTAATACCTACAGGGTTTTTTTTTTGGATTAATCTACGTTGAGGCTATGCCAAGAACATTAGCAGTCCCTGAGCGTGAGCTCGACCATCACCTGTGCCTGTTTAACATTTCTACAACCCGATTCCAGTAGCGGGTTCGCGCAGGGTAGTAAAGGGGTCATGGAAGATGGCTATGAAAACTCGGGAAGAAACATCCACACCCAAAGTGGCAGTTGGGCTTTTTTGGAGTTTGGACCTCAACCATAGCAGGGGAGAGTCCAGACACCATAATCATGACCGCGCCCTATTCACCGTGCTGGAATAGGGCAATACCTCGGAGTACTTGTTCGAAATAAATTAGGTGAGAGAGAGAGACTCCGATCTGGCCAGATGTTGGGCTATCACGAGTTTTGTATATGGCCATGATTTCGGCTCACCAGAGCACGATCCTTACCCTCAAGATGATAGGAATTGATTGTCCTAAATTTGGCTTGATATGGGGTCATAACATGGGATCCGGGGATCGATTGTAAACCCCATATTCTAAAAAAAAATAGAAAAACTAAATCTATAGCCCCTTGGGCCGATTTTATGGTGCAATGACCTCTCCCCTATCAATCTTGGATCCCCATGGAGATCTCTGTCCATCTATGCAGTCGTTAACGTGAAAACGACGTTAACGGCATACCTGGTTCAGAGCATCGTGAGAAAATTTCAAGCGACCTCCGACTTGGGATCGTGCCTATGAACTAGAGCAGATCCCAAGCGTGGAGTCCTGTGAGAAAAGCTTCCCTTGACTGGCACGGTGAAATATTTATTCAAAGGGATCAGATTATCCCTGGCGTTTGTAAATCGATAAACTATAATACAAGCAAAAGAAAAGTCACAGTGAACACGAGAATGAGGAAGATAAGAATCATGCACCATAGCCATGAATCATTGATTGGATTTCAGAAATAACATGCTGAAATACAGAAGAAAGCCTCTCGGCCATGACCTAGGAGTAAAACATCAACCTACGATTAGCTCACTCTCTCTCTCTCTCTTGTTCCTCTTTCTTTTCTTCTCCTTCTCCTTCCCCTTCCCTCGGACTGCTGCAGAGCACTCTCTTGGACGGCTACCGAGGAGGTCTCCTTTACTGCTTCTTCGAAGAAAAGGATCTCTCTCAAACTAATGCCTTCGAAAAGCCCCCTTGACTCTTGCAGGTTGGGTCCTTTTATAGGCGCTCAGTCAGGTGTATCAGCACGGGTCAATGAACAGGCACCTGAGTTCACGCAGAAGGCGTGGATGGCATATGGCGCCAAACCTAGTTTATATTAGCGCCGTTTCAACTATAACGTTTACAGGTTGAAGGTGTTCTAGCAGCATATATGGTGCTGGTTCATACTGGTTTGTTGTTCTTTTCGTTGCCGAGTCCTCGAGTCCGTGACAGTGTTTTTTCATGAACACCTTAGGTTCCTACAATTTGGGTCTATTTCATCTTTTATAGATGCAGTTTTTGACTGATTTGGCGCTGACTTGTGGTTTCAGGCTGATCCGACACTGTTCTGTAGCTTTAGCCTGGCTTGGTTCTAACAGGTTGGTCTTTTGCTTTTTCGGTGTCGAGTCCTCATGATTAAGTCTATAGTAGTGCCTTTTTAGGAACACTTTGGCTCTCCACAATTTAGGTCTATTTCATCCCTCCGATACGTAATTTTGCATTGATCCAATGTCGTGTTTCAATTTTAAATCGATCCGACACCGTTTTGTACCTTTAGCCTCGCTTGGTTCCAACTGGCTGGTCCCCTATTTTTTCGATGTTGAGTCCTCATGACTAAGTCCGGAGTAGTGCCTTTTCATGAACACTTTGGCTCCCCACAATTTGGGTCTACTTCATCCCTTTGGGACGTAATTTTGCATTGATTTGGTGCAGTGTTTCAGTTTTAAACTGATCCGGCATTGTATTAATTTGTTGATTTCACCTGATCTTGGCTTCAATGATCTTTTGAGAATTTTTTCAAGTAGCCCCTAGAGGATCTTTTCAAGTTGAATCTGACGAAACTACTTCACAGCATCGTGGTGTCGGTTTTAGACGCCGACACATGAATAACCATTTATTTGCGGCCGCCATGCCACCGTAATAAGGGTATGGGATCGGGGACTGTGCCAGGCTCAGCAGCAACACCTGGTAGGACGACATTGAGGGCCTGCCTACATCAACAGCAGTGGTCAATGGGGGCACTAGTTTGCTAAGAGCTGGCGGTAGTCAACCTGGCACTGGTTCGCATCTAGCGCTGGGGATTAGCTAGGGACGTCCGATGGATCCCGGATGCCTTCACCTCCCATCGTTGTGGCCACCGTCTACACCGTTTAGAGGTCGTCTCATTCCCCTCTGGTGGCAATTACTGATGAGAGCTTATGGGAAGAAGAGTGGTACTGATAAAAATGCAGAGAGAGAGAGATAGATGGTGACCTTTTTTCCTCTCACCGTGCAACCCCTCTCCCCACTAACACCCCCTCTCGTTGGAGTCCCCCCCCACCCTACAATTCCCTCCCCCTCCTTACGACCTCCCCTCCCTGCTACCCCCTCTCCCCCCAGCACCCTTGTAACACCGCTCCCCCTGCCCTGTGACCTGCCCTCCTTGCAACCCCCCTCCCAATCTCCCCTCCCTCCTACCCCTCTCTTGCGAGAGTCCGCCTCCCGTATACAGCCCCCCTCCTCCCCGTGATCACTCCGGTCATCCCCCTCCTGTATGCACTCTCTCCTCCCAGTGGCCTCTCATACGGTACATCTTCCTCTTCCCTAAATGTTTGGAGTTTTCTAGAGTTAGGGGTGAGAGAGAGACGAAGTTGGGAGAGAGATGAGTCTTTTTTTAATCACGGACATTATCATCTTTTCTCACGTAGAGTTAAGAGATGAGTCTTTTTTTTAATCACGGACATTATCATCTTTTCTCACGTAGAGTTAAGAGATGAGTCTTTTTTTTTAATCACGGATATTATCATCTTTTCTCACGTAGAGTTAAAGTTAACCAAAATTAGATTAATAGCTGATAACGGTGGCTCACGACGATGACATTTTTACACTATTTAGACAAAAGTAAAATGCCGTTATCAATGCATTTACCGCCATAATTTTTTGTCATTTTAACTTTAGCATGAATTTATTTGCAAAAAACCCAATGAAATAAAGTGAGCATTCTCAAGGGTTGAGTTATTTCTATAATTACTATGTCACACTTTTATCACTTAATTTATCATTTTTATTAGTCCTTTGATCATATCATCGAATGACTCAGACGAAGTCAGTTTATAATTTTACATTCAATATTCTTAACCTCACCTCAAGAACATTAAATTTGAGTTCAAGCTTTCCAGTCATCTAATTGTCAAATTAAATAATAACATTCTTTCCCAGGGGTGGAATTAGTTGTGGGTTCTCAATGTTCCAATAACGAGGCAATAACTGAGTTTGTTTACAGTGTTACGCGTTTCCTTCTACGAGAGAATAAAGTTATATCTGTTGGTTGTTCATCTTTTTCGGGTCCTTTTGAGGGCGTAACACTAGTTTTTTGTGTTGTTTTTGTTCTTTCTTCAATTATGTTCATAAGAATTCAAACCAACTTATGGTCGGTCATGATATCCTATCTCAAATCACTCAAGAAGCCCTACTGACTCATGATTTTCTATCGGTGAAATACATAGAAAGTCATTAACACTTTTGGGTGCTGTTAAGACTCATTTCTCCCTAGTCTTTATAGTCTTCACTCCATAAGTTCATTCCCTTTGCATGTTTTTCTTCAAAATTGTAACTTTCACATTTTAAGTTATTCCCTTCCCGCTACTTAAGATCAGACGATCATTTGGGGGCCCTTTAAAATCTACGTAGGATGACGTATTCGTGCCCCTAGGCGTGAATACATCACCGTACACAGAGTAAGCGCCGCTAAATATGAGAGAGATGGATGAGGCCCACATTTGTCTCTCTCATGTTTGCTTACCCTATTCCGATTTCAAAGACGTCTTGTTGACCAATAAATTCATGCGATAAGATTAAGAGTTATTTGGCGACTCTGGCTAATGTGAAGGCATTCGTTGTGGATGCAAGGTACCCTTACCAAGTTTACAAAGCTTGTCATGGACCAATTAACTTCCATATTTGACCCAAAAAATTCAAAATCTCAAATGCAAAATCAGATTATGTGGTTAATCTAAAATTGAACATACAACCCAGCTCAGGGCATGAATCAGTCGCGCCGTTAATGTTTGTTCGTACTTCAATCTTCGACTATGTAGAACATTTGGAAAGAAATAGCATATGCGATTGGTAGTCTCATGTCAAAATTCCTTTGCACCTGAGTCGCATATAAATAATCCAATGCATTGAGATCAGCAACACTTTGGGATTCATTCACACTCTCGGATCCATTATGTGCTGCGGCGCTTGGCTTCCTCTTATGCACCAGTGCCAGCAAGTTCTATGGCGAGTGTCGATAGGACCGTCTTATGGGGCTGCAGTGCGATGAAAACTCTTAAGCACGCTGAAATAGAGTTTAACACATGAAAAGGAAAACATTCCTCCGCTGCAAGATGAAACACAAGAGAAAATGGCAGCAACTGAAGTGATGAACACAAGGTACAACCTGTTCTATTTAAAAATTCTCAAAAGTCTAAAGAGGACGTCATCTCTAAAGTTTAAATTCAAAATCAACAAACCATAAGTTTGTCGGTTTGGATAACATACTGGTCACAAGAAAATCAGAGACAGTCCACAAGCTTTATTTATGTGGTGTGATAGACTTTTTATCTTCTAGTAAGCATTGTCCATGACATGACAAGCGATTTACCAAGTAATTAATCCAAACGCCTAGAGCCAAATAGGATAAGGATAATGAGAAGAACTAGAATGCGTTTCCTTAATTTCTTAAAAAGATAGAGATATTATGAACTTGTTTTTTTTGAAAGTGAGTAGTACCGTGAATGTATTAAAAGAAAAGAAGAATGTACAAATATAAATTAAGTCAAAACCCCCAAAAGTAACATGCTAGAACCTATACAACAAAATACACGTTAAGATAGTGTGAAGTAATTAATCTCCCAAACAACCAAAAAGAGGAGAAATAATGGAATTCGTATTAGAGAGTGTCAGCCCACTCCTTAACTCTAGCCCATACAAAAGTAACAAGAGTATGTTCGGTACGTGACTCTCTTCTGAAGATCTTGTGATTCCGCTCTCTCCACAGTGCCCATAACATGGCGTGGAGGATAAGTCACTACACCGTCCTATCCGACTTGAGGTCCCAAAGCCTATCCCACTCTCAAAGCAAGCGGTGAATCTCACTCCACTGGTTGATAATATAGTTGATCATCCCAGCAATATCTATCCACACCCCCTGAGAGTAGGAGCAGCCGACAAAAAAGTGGTCAAAGGACTCCTCGTCGGCGCTGCAAAGATAACATGTAGGGATCAAATCTGGAATGAAACTAGACAGCCTGTCCTAAGTGGAAAGCCTCCCATGGAAGATTTTGAACTTGTTATATACTCAAAAATCCCACATGGCATGGTTATTGTATCATCACGAAACAATGAGGATAATAATAAGGCATGCAAAGAATTACATGACATGCCAGGAGAAAAAGTCCTAAGATTCTTACCCCCACCAGCTCTGTTTCATGCTCTGATATAAAGGCAGTGTCTACTTTGCCATTTGGGAAGTCCTTCAATTCACATGACAGAACGAAGGGAAAAAATATTAAAATTAGTCTATAGATTATAACTCTGGTTTGGACACACGTCCAACAAAAATAACTCTAAAAAGACGTGAGAAACTTCATATCTCAATATCCAAGATAAGCTTATGATTTTTAATGACGGTGGGAACGCCTGCCAAACATCGTGTCATGATTCACATTGCGTTAATATAAATTTTTCCCCACTCGACACTTCCGTCGTTTGTTTCACTGCCAATCTCCGTTGATTTTGGAAGGGAAGCGATCGTTGCGGACGATCCTTCCTATTACTTTGATTTAAATGATCCCGTTGCTTTGTTTTAAATGAGTCGTAAAATCTTATAAATAGATCACCATGAGTGATCATAAGCCCACACAAGAATACACACTGTTACTGTACTCGTGAAGGTATTCTGCACTCTTGTTTCCTTCTTCTTCATCTTTTTCTTCACTCTTGCTGAGTATTTGAGAGTAAGGCGGGGGTTTGTAAAACTCTCCTCGAGGACTTGTTGATGGGAGAGAGGAGATCATCTATCCGAAGATTATCGTATCTCTAAAAAGATATTGTCAAGTGAATCGCATGTCGAAAAATAATAGAACTCTACGCATTTCGACCCAACTGATTATATTTTTAATTTTTATTATTTAATTAGTACGTATATTTTAATTTTCAGCAACAGATCTCAAAAGACTCTGACATCACCCAGGTAGTCAATGAAGTTTTTAGGTAGTCAGGCTAGAGAATCTTCCTAGACACTGCCTACTGCACTTGATTAATTAGTGGACTGCCGCCAGCGGTTCCACTCACATAGCATTCGGCTACCACAACATAAAACACCCGCACCACAATGTATGGGATGATCTACTACTACGAAGGAGAACTAAACAATTTAGTCTCTTCCTCTGGCTTTCGCATTCACAAAGTACCTTGCATACATGAATAAATATGCACACAACCATAGGATTCCACTGGTCACAGTAATTAACTGTACAACCCCATTAACGTCCCTTAACTTCAAAGTCTGTTATCTTCAAACCAGGCACATTGGTAACACGTACCTTGGTTCATAACGAATGCCCTGATCAGAAAAGACTCTCTCCATATACCACCATCGTCTTCATATAATCTGCATGCGCATGACAATGTCCCAACCAAGGTTCGCCGACTCGCTGATCCGTACCGGATCGAGATCCTCCTGATCCGGTACGGTACGCCCGAGTCTCATCCGACTCGCATCTGACTCGGTCTGACTCGGCCCTCTCTCTCCCCCTCCTCTATCTCTCTCTCACTGTGACTCGGCCTGACTCGGCCGATCCTAGGGGTGATCCGCAGTGTACCGGGTTTGCCCTGATACGGTACGATACGCCCGAGTCGACCCGAGTCGACGAACCATGATCCCAACACCATGCACCGCCACCAGCCACCCACAGATTATCATACCGTCTCTGGTTTGTTACATTGGCTTTGCAAGAGACTAACGTAACATATACATAAGATTTATATTTTTAATAAATTTAACAATAACTAAGATGTAAGATAAAAATACATACATACTAAGATAAAATTTGAATAAAGAATATTTAAGTTAAGGTTAGATCAAAAGAAAAAGGAAAGCACTGAGAGTGAAACGTTTGAGATGAAAGTGAGACAGTTTGGGATCATCTCACCGTCTCAAACATCTAGGGCTCTAGGCGAGCTCCTAAACACGCTTATGACTACATAGATCTAGAGAGTCCTAAGTCAAATTCAATTTTTTTATCGGCTTGATTTGTTTTAAATTATTTAAATGATGATATCATATTTTAAAATTAATCTAGAAAATAAATTATAGTAATGATATAATAATAGTCATAAATCTTACATTTCATGAATAAAGAGTATTAATTTTTATTGTCGAGTTTATTGATTTGTTATTTATCTAAAAATAATATGACACTCAATACTTAGTTAACAATAAAAATAAATTAAATAGTTAATACAAACTTTCGATTGATGAAATATTAACATTAGAAGTTAAAGTCTAGAGTAAATAATCCAAATACTACAGAAAATTAGTTGCAATAAAGAACTTAAAAAAACTTGCAACTCGGCCAAGTGAATCGGAGTCGGCCTGCACGTGACCAACTTGTACCGGATCATGTTGTGAATGCCGTGATTATCATTGAGATTATTATTTATCTAAATATAATTACAACATTCAAAATTTAGTTAAAAATAAAAAATAAATTAAAAAATTAATACAAACTTTAGATTGATGAAATATTAATTTTAGAAGTTAAAGTATAGAGTAAATAATTAAAATATTATAGAAAATTAATTGTATTAAAGAATTTTAAAAAAAACTTGTAACTCGGACGAGTGAATCCAAGTCTGCGCGACTGTTCCTAACTCGTATCGGATCATGTCCTGAATCTCGTGATTATCATCGAGATTATTAATTATTAAAAATAATTATAGCATTCAAAACTTAGTTAAAACTAAAAAATAAATTAAATAACCAATATAAACTTTAGATTGACGAAATATTAATTTTAGAAGTTAAAGTATAAAGTAAATAATCCGAATATTACAGAAATTTAATTGTATTAAAGAATTTAAAAAATTTCTAACTCGGCCAAGTGAAACCGAGTCAACCCGAATATGACCGACTCGTACCGTATCATGTCGCGAATCTCGTGATTATCGATGACATACGGCTACTCCCCCTCTCCGCCTCGTTTCCATCGAATCCTTCACCACCCCACCACCCGCCCCCCCTCCCTCTTTTAAGACACTCTTCCATCCATCGCTGCCCTTCTCTCATCCCGCACGCACGGAGCAGGGCGCTTAGTGACATCCGCCGGGCGGTATCGCAGCGTCTTGCAGGTGCTCCTCTCGCGCCAGATCCGTGCTCTTCTGCGTGGTCTGAGCTTGTCTGGTTCGGATCAGCAGCCTTTTCCTACACTAATTGACTCGGGTGGGTTACAGGATTCTTTTACCTCCGGGCGCAGGATGGACGCCGTCATGATCTCCAGATCGGTGACTTCTCCTCCGGTAAGTCGCTCCCAGCTCCCATCTATCATGTGTTTTTTCTTTTAATAAATTTGCGGAAATTTTGATACATGCATGAATCAGTTAATAGCATCGGACTTGCATTGTTGTCTGATAGTATGCTATAATTGGGTCCCCGGAGATTTCCCTAAACATTTCAGTGATTCACCTGGCATTCGTCTAAGCTCTCAGTCCTTCTATGACCAGGGGCTTTTCGTGAGACCATCCAAGGGAATTAGGAGTTCGTCATCAAGCTTGATGGTCGAGAGTGCTGGGAACTTCCCAAAGTTGTGCTTTTCCAGGCCAAGGCTTGCACATGTAAGCCAAAAGTCCAAACAAAGAGGAGGAGCTCTCGGTGCGACTTGCAGAGATGAAAAGATCCTCGTGGCAAATAGAGGGGAAATTGCAGTGAGGGTGATCCGAACTGCTCATGAGATGGGGATACCATGTGTTGCCGTCTACTCCACAGTGGACCAGGAGGCACTCCATGTGCGGCTAGCAGATGAGGCTGTATGTATTGGTGAAGCACCCAGCAGCCAATCGTAAGATATGCTTCCCATGTTTCTATTGTTAGTTCACCATCGGTATTCCCTTCTTGTCACTTAACCGGAAGTTTGATGATTGTCTTCCTGCTTAGAACTCCCCCTCCCCTGATTTATTTTGTCTGTCCATCGATCCACATTTATGTTCACGATGATCTTGTCAGGTACTTGCTCATCCCAAATGTGCTGTCGGCTGCTGTTAGCCATAGATGCACTATGCTGCATCCCGGATATGGTTTCCTTGCCGAGAATGCTGGTTTTGTAGCTATTTGCAAGGAGCATGGTATTAACTTTATTGGGCCTAATGTAAGTATTTCCCACCAAATTAAACCCCTGTGGAGGATATATTTTCTTCTCTTAGCTCACTGTATGTAAGTTGAACTTATGAAATATACGATGATTTTGATGACCTGGAATATGAGATGATTATAGGAGGATCTTTTGTGTTGTTTCTTGATGCTTTAGTTCTCTCCATTCTCCTCTGCTTTCTTTGGCAAACCCATAGGATCAACTTAAGCCCATGCATCTCTCTTTCTCAGAACATTGAGGGATTCTTTGAGACATTGGAAATTGAAGAACTCATTTTCTTTGATAACCAATTTTGTTCCCACCACAGGAAGTTAGTTGTATTTAGTACTTTTTTTCTCTTTCTAATTATTGATTTTTCCCCCACAATATAGTCATTTTAGAATATGATTGCTGACACTACCTCAGCATGGGAGTTTAAGTCTTTTATGAGTAACTTCTACATGAGGATCATTGGGGAAAAGAAGAAGACATCTTATCCTGCATTTAAAATTATTCACAAGTAATTATCTCTTCTATTTAAGGTTGGTGGGAAAAGAATGAATTACACCTTGTATTGCTCTTAATGATGTTTGTCATTCTTTTGCTGCTGCCAACACTTCCCCCATCATAGGGCCATGCCTAGTCTCCAAATGGACGTGTGCATTGAATTGCCTATCAGTATCATTTTTCCCCATTAGATGAAGAGGAGGTTGTTTTTGTAGTTGTAAAACACAATTGAAAGTTGACTAAGCACATTTGTTTATCATGCCTGCTTTGGCATGTTTCTCAGGCAGTGCACCTTTAGCTTACAAATGAATAAAATCATTTGATATTTACAAGATTTGAAATGCTAATGTCATCTTTTGCTTCCGCAGCCTGATAGTATTCGTGTTATGGGTGACAAAGCTACTGCAAGGGAAACAATGAAGAAAGCAGGTGTCCCAACTGTACCTGGGAGTGAGGGGTTATTGAAGGTAGAAGTTGTCTATCTTTTTTGCACTTGGAAGTAATATTCATGAAGAACTTGCATCCTTGAATTCATTTCACTTTGACATGGGAGCTTGTTCTTTGTTTCAGACTACAGAGGAGGCTATCAAGCTTGCCAATGAGATTGGTTTTCCGGTAATGATTAAGGTAAATTTCTTTCACCGGTTCTTTCTCTTGCATTACCTTTTTTCTCTTTTCATTTTGATTGTCTGAGTAAGAGAACAAAAGCAAGATTTATGTGCTCCTTTTTTGGAGACGAGTTGCATGATCGAAGCACTAGATTCATCATTTGCTTTTTTTTTCTGCATCTTTAAGTAATCTCATGTCACGAAAATCTCATTTGCTCATTTTATGAGAAAGGCTGACTTTATGAGCTCATAGATACTATGCTGTCAAAAGTGGTGGAGGCGAGCACCTAGGCGAGGAGGCGAGACGAGGCGGCCACAAGTTGTCTCGCTTTCACCCCAATCTCCTTGCCCTGACCCAATCCATGCAAGGATGGCAGTATCGATTTCGGTCTCGGTTTCGGCCGGGTCTGAAACCGAAACGTATCAGTTTAGGTTTCGGTTTTGGCCGAAACTAACCGAAACATGTTTAAAACATTCAAAAAAATTCAGAAAAAATCAGAAAAATCCAAAAAAATAGGAAAATTATAAAGAATAGAAAAAATAGAAAAAATCATTGGTCATAGATTTGAGTGTGAATAAATTAGATTAAGTGCTAAAAGTAGACATTGGACATGTTAAACTATATTCTTGAGTACATATT
Source organism: Amorphophallus konjac (assembly GCA_022559845.1). Taxonomy (NCBI): domain Eukaryota; kingdom Viridiplantae; phylum Streptophyta; class Magnoliopsida; order Alismatales; family Araceae; genus Amorphophallus; species Amorphophallus konjac. The sequence goes on from JAHNEJ010000088.1 coordinate 113,859, forward strand.
AAGCATGAAGTACGTTCAAGCAGTACAATAAACATTACAAACACAGTAAATGTTACAGAAATTAAATGATCTCTACCCAAATTATGATGCACTAATATGGATAATAGCTGGAAGCAAGGATGGCGGTCTCGGTATCGGACTCGGTTTCGGCCGAGTCCGATACCGAAACCGTCCGGTTTCGGTTTCGGCCGAAACCGGCCGAAACCCATTGAAAAGCTTCAAAAAAAAATCAAAATAAGTCTACAAAATCAGAAATAATTCAGAAAAATATGAATAATCACATAAAAATCAAAAAATTCATTAGACATGCATTTGATTGTAAAGAAATTAGATTAAGTGCAATAAACATGAAGTAGACATTGAAATTCAAACATTGAACATGTTAAACTAATATTCTTGAGTACATACTAAGCATAAAGTAGATTCAAGCATTACAATAAACCTAATTAGGCACAGTAAATGTTACGGAAATTAAATGATCTTTACCTAAATGAAGAGGCACTAATATGGGTAATAACTAGAACCTTCTCCCTCATCGTCTGGCTTTTCATGTTCATACCCATAAGAAGGATGCATGTATGGTCTATATTCACTATAACCGAACAATGAGGTAGCCAAGTCCTGCATCCCTCTTTGGATCCCTCTTGGAGTGTTTGGTTGGCTTGAGCCGAATCCAGTATCAGCATAAGAATCTTGAGGATGAGAAGAGGAACTGGTCGGATATGGATGGAACTGGAATGATGGTTCATAACCCCACGACCCATAAATCGCTGCCTCCTGTTGGCCACCTCCATAACCTGGTTGATGCCCATATTGACTCTGTGACTCATGTCCTCCCTCACCCTGACTGTATCCTCTGCCTGTGTCTGCGTGGAAGGAGGAAGGACCACCAGCATCCCCACCGCCAGTAGTAGCACCTGTGTCTACGTGGAAGGAGGAAGGACCACCAACATCCCCACCGCCAGTAGTAGCACCTGTAGCACCTGCAGCCTCCAGTCGCCTTTTGGCCTTTGGAGATGCTTTTTCCTGTGCCGGTGTGCTTTCTTCTTCCACCCTTGACATGAATCCTGTTCCCCTTGGCGTGTGCCTCAAATAAATCTGCTTCAACTGCTCAATTGCCGGGTCGTCTCGAGCAGCAGCATTTGTTCTCTCAGTTTGCCCATGCACTGATGTACTTCTTCTTAAGGATGTAAGTGCCTTGCCCATTCTAGGAGTGACTGGCCTGCTAACTGAGTCTGAGTGTCTAGCTGGCTGAAAATCATGCTGCTCCTCAGTGTCCACAACAACCCTACACATGTGCGCATGAGTATCTCTGGCCCTCTTTGATTTTCTTCTGAATTCGGGATCTCTTGGCTCATCTTCATCTAGTATGCCCTCTGCCCATCTTCTATCATCATCATCAAAAACAGGCTCATCAACCTGCTCTCGTGTCTCCACCCAAGACTGCAACGGATTCTCATCATCAAATAAGGCATCCACATCAATTTCTGCGGCGGCATCCTCGGCGACGCGTTTGTCTCGCAGCTGTTGTCTCAACCTCATATTCTTTATTCTCAACCTCATATTGTAGTGGCAGTACACTAATTTCTCTAACCGTTCAGCCTTTAGCCGATTGCGAACCTTCGAGTGTATAAGGCTGAACGTGCTCCAATTTCTTTCACATTGGCTTGCCGATGTTGTTTGACTGAGCACCCTAACTGCAATGAAAGCCAATGCATTGCTGCCCACATCTCGGTTGTTCACCATTATCCACCAGTCAGCTGTTCCACCAACCATAAACAAATGCATATAAGTTGTAGAAATATATATTAAGGTTAAGAAATCCAAAAAATAAAATATACCTGGGCTCACTCTTCCCACAGCGTATTGCAATTGGGAGTCAGCATATGTCCCAGTCCTCATTCTATAATGGTTCATCTACAAACATAAAGTAATACATTAACATAACTACTTAAATAAATTCTATACATGTTATTGATAAAATCAAATAAAGGCGAACCTCTACTTCGGCCTGAAGTCTCTTTTCTGGATTCCTCGATAAACGACCAATGACTTTTAAAGTCCCTTGAAGCACCTCGCCATCAACATGTGCATCGGCACCGTACATAAATCGAGGGTTGAGGAAATAACTGCATTTGTGTATAATTAACTAAATAAATTTATAAAATAACATAAAGGCATTACCCCAATTTCAGTACAATTAATCACTCACCAGCTGCATGCAAGTCGTGGTGTAATGTGTTGTCCCATCTCTGGTCAATAATTTTCCACCATTTTGCATAATGTCTGGGAAGGGAATGCTGCAACTCCAATTTGGCACGGTCCATGGCCTCGTACAGATAGCCCATATCATTCTTCTCATCGCCATCCACCATTCTTAGGACCTTCACGAGGGGTGTGACTACTTTCAAGTACCGTGACACCCTGTCCCAGAATTTGTTGTCGTCCACGACGTGGCAGACATCCAAATAATCCATCTGTGCATCAACATTGCCCTTGTCGATGTATTCCCGCAGGGCATTGTGGTACATGAAAGCTTTCAGCTCATTCTTGTACCTGTGCAGATAAATGAAATTTGAAGCTGCATCAACTGTTACATATCAGTAAGGATAAAGTATCAAGAATTGAGATCAATCTTATACCTGTGCAAAGACTCCAAAGAAATAAAATTGGAAGCAAATCTGGTTGGGCCTGCACGGATGATATCTCGCCCTCCACTGGCATGCGCCCTGAACATATTTAGTATCCTAGGATGGCCATAGATATACTGTGTGACTTTTTGTGCCTTGTCAATTGTCTTCTTCACATGCTTTTCCTTCCCTATGTCTTCAAGCATCAGATCCAGACAATGTGCTGCACATGGGAGCCAATATAAATGACTGCGCTTCTGCATCAATTTCTTCCCTGCAGCCTTGTAACTGGCTTCATTATCAGTCACCACCTGCACAACATTCTCCTCTCCAATTTGTTCTACCATGCCATCCATCAAATGAAACAAATAATTTGCATTCTTTTCATAATCTGATGCATCAACTGATTTCACAAACACTGTACCTTCGATGCAATAGACCAAAAAGTTTATCATGGACTTCTTCGTGGTACCAGTCCAACCATCACACATGATGGTGCATCCTCTCTCCACCCATATATGCTTGAAGCTTTCAACCCAATCATGGAGCTCCTCAACCTCTCCCTCAAGGCCACGCCCGTATATGTCTCGACGTGAGGGGGCCTTCAAGCCAGGGCCAGCATCTGCTATGGCATCTATCATAGGTTGGAAATATTCACTTGAAGCTGCATGTGCAGGGACACCTGCATGAAAAAACCATTTGCAGATACTTTTAAATGCATGCCCTGCAACTTCTGCTGATTTTTTGACCCCTCTCAATGCAGACTTGATTTTAGGTTGTGTAGTCTGGGGCCTTCTGTGGAGATAGCTGTCCATGGGACCTGTTCCCTGCGTATGTGGGGCAGCACCAACGTCAGGACGTCGTGCAGCTGTACTCTCATAGGTCCCTGAACCCATGGGTCCCTTCCCTTTCCTTCGAGCGGCTTCTTCACGCTCCCTTGCTTCAGTCAGCTCTGGATCAGAATCCTCAGTGCCTTCCTCATCATCATCCCTCCTAACCCTTCTGCCAGAAATCTCCTCAGCAATTTCAGCCTCATCCTCAGCCCTTTGTTGCACCCTCTCCTTTTTCCCCAGAAGGCACTGGCGCATCTCCTCTCGCACCTCTCGTGGACAGTGGTCACATTGTCTCACCTCTCCTCGTACCCCTGCCAAATGTTGCTTTCCTCTGGTTATTCCGCCATGCATCTCCCTACCACAATAATTACATTTAACCTTTCTTCTCTTAGCATCAACTAAGGACAGGTGAGCCCACCCCGGATCCTCCTGCCCTTGCTGCTCCTGTGTTTGTTGACGTCTAGGCATGATGCTGCATTATGACAGTCAAAGACAATCTCTTGTAAGTACAATGAAAAAAAGGCAATTGAACATGAAAGAGCTCCAAATTAGTCAATGAAGCTTAATTGAGCTTCAATTGTGGGTAATAAAGTCGAATTAGACGAAAGCCCCAATTTTTATGAAGTAATTAGGGCTTAATTACCAACTAACCCTTAATCACCCTTCATAAAAAAAAACCCATCATGATCCCACCCCAATTTCGTCAATGAAGCTTAATTGAGCTTCAATTGTGGCTAAGAAAGCCGAATTAGACGAAAGCCCCAATTTTTATGAGGTAATTAGGGCTTAATTACCAAATAACCCTTAATGACCCTTCATAAAAATGACATCCCAGCATGATCCCACCCCAAATTCATCAATCAAACTTAATTAACCTTCAATTGTAGCTACGAAACTCGAATTAGACAAAAGTCCCAATTTTTTTGAACTAATTAAGCCTTAATTACTAATTAAGCCCTAATTACCCCTCATAAAAATATAATCCCAGCATGATCCCACCCCAAATTCGTCAATGAAACTTAATTAACCTTCAATTGTGACTAAGAAACTCGAATTAGACAAAAGCCCCAATTTTTATGAACTAATTAAGCCTTAATTACTAATTAACCCTTCATAAAAATATAATCCCAGCATGAAGGCACCCCAAATTCGTCAATGAAACTTATCTAACCTTCAATTGTGACTAAGAAAGTCGAATTAGACGAAAGCCCCAAATTTTTTGCATGAATTAGGGGTTAATTAATAATGAATCTAATTTTAAGTATCTAATTAAGGTTTATTTTGAAATCTGAACTAATTAGGGTTGCACAAATTAAGGTAAAAAAAATACTTACAACCCCAAGTGCACAACAGGCTAGCAGGGGGTGGGCAGTCCGGCGGTGGCAGTAGGGCGGTGCTGGCGGTGGGAGTAATAGCAGCACCTGCTGCAGCAACATCAAGAGCACGGCTGCAGGCAGCAGCAGCAGCAGCTGGTGCGCAGCAGGCAGCACCGACAGCAGCAGGCAGGAGCCGCAGCATAGCAGCACGGCAGCAGTAGCAGCACCAGTAGCACTGCAGCAGCACAGCAGCGGCGGGCCAGCACCATAGCAGCGGCACTAGGCCTGCGGGAGCAACACAGCAACTACGGGAGACAACAGGCAGCAGGGGGGAGGGTTTCGGCCGAAACCGTGGCTGGGTAGTGGGTTTCGGGGGGGGGGAGACAGCAAATCATAAAAGGGGTTCACGTGTTTCTGCCGAAACCGAATGGTTTTGGGCCGAACCGGATGGTTTCGGGCGAAACCAATATCAGTTTCGCCCGAAACTGATACACCCTTTATGTTTCGGATCGCTACAGTAATTGGGGCCGTTTTCGTATCGGTTATGGCCGAAACTGCCAACAATGGCTGGAAGAACCTTCTCCTTCATTGTCTGGCTTCTGCTATTGATACCTATAGAAAGGCTGCATATATTATGTATATTCACTGTAACCAAATAATGATGCAGCCAAGTCGTGCATCCCTCTTGGAGTGTAAGGTTGTTGACTTGATTGGAATCCAAAATCAGCATAAGAAGCAGAACCTTGCGGATTAGAAGAGGATGTTGACCCATAATTGCTACTGGTTGGAACTGGATGAAATTAGAATTCTGGTTGATGACCCCACCCATACATGCCTGCTTCGTGTTGGCCACCTGCATAATCTGTTGGATGTCCATATTGGCTCTGTGAATCATATCCTCCTTCACTATGACTGTATCCTCTGCCCGTGTCAGCGTGGAGGGAGGAAGTAGGTGCATACATGCCACCGCCAGTAGTAGCATTTGCAGCTGCACTGGGATCATCACTTGGTACACCATCATCAGAACCATAAGAAACCAATCGCCTTATAGCCTTTGGCTCTGTTTTTTTTCCTTTTGGTGTGACTTTATCCTTCATCTTTGAAAACAATCCTCTTCCCTATGGTGCGTGTCTCACATAAGCTTGCTTCAACTGCTCAATTGCCGGGTCCTTTTGAGTAGCAGCACTAGTCGTCTCAGTCATCTCATGCACTGATGTACTTCTTCTTAAGGATGGAGGTGGCTTGACCATTCTAGGAGTGACTGGCCTGCTATCTGATTCTGAGTATCTACCTAGCTCTATCTCATGCTGCTACTCAGTGTCGTGAACAAACAAAGCTGGGTCCTCTCTCTGGTGCGCATGAGTCACTCTTGGACTCTTGGTTGATCCTCTGAATTCTGGATCCCTTCGCTCATATTCATCCAATATATCCTCTGCTCATGTTCTGGCATCAGGATCAAAAATGGGCTCATCAACCTACTCTCGTACCTCAACCCAAGACTGCAAGAGATTGTCATCATCAAATAATCTGTCCACATCAATTTCTAGAGTTGTATCGTCTTCGACGCATTTGTCCCTCAGCTGTTGTCTCAGCTTCATATTTTTTATTCTCAACCTCATGTTGTAGTGGCAATAAATCATTTTTTCTAACCGATCAACCATTAGCCGATTGTGAACCTTTGAGTGCATAAGACTGAACATGCTCTAATTCCTTTCACATTGACTGGTTGATGTTGTTTGACTCAGCACCCTAATTGCAATGTAAGCCAATGCATTGCTGCCGAATTCCCTATTGTTTACCATTATCCACCAGTCAACTATTCCACCAACCATAAACTAATAAATGTAAGATGTAAATGAAGATCAATTCTTCATGATGTACTAATACATATTGACTTAATTTAAGCACAAAGATTTAGTATACCTGGACTCACTCTTCCCACAACGTATTGCAATTGTGAGTCAGAATATGTCCCAATCTCCATTCTATAATCGTCCATGTATAAGGATAAAGTAACAATTAACATAAGTAATTAAGTAATTTTTTCCCTCTTATTGATAAAATCAATAAAGGTCAACCTGTAGCTCGGCCTGAAATCTCTTTTCTGATGTCCTCGATAAATGACCAATGACTTTTAAGGTGCCTTGAAGCGCCTCGCCATCAACGTTTGCATTGGCGTTGTACATAAATCGAGGGTTGAGGAAATAACATGTATTTGTATATAATTAACTAAATGTATTAACATAAAAAATAATGAACTTTATATCAGTACAATTAATCATTCACTAGTTGCCTACAATTCATGGTGTAATGTGTTGTCCCATCTGTTGTCAATAATTTTCCACCACTTCGCATACTCTCTGGGAAGGGATTTCTGTAACTCTAACTCGGCACGGTCCATGGCCTCGTACAGATATCCCATATCATTCTTCTTATCCCCATCCACTATTCTTAGGACCTTCACGAGAGGTGTGACTATTTTCATGTAATATAATTCGCTATCTTCCACAATGTGGTACACATCCAAATAATCCATCTGAGCATCAACATTGGATTTGTCTATATAATTCTGTATGGAATTGTGGTACATGAAAGACTTGAGTTCATTCTTATACCTGTGCAAGGACTCCAAAGAAATAAAATTCGAAGCGAATCTTATTGGCCCTGCACGGATGATGTCTCGGCCCCCACTCGCATTCTCTCTGAACATGTTCAAGATCCTAAGATGGCCATAAATATACTGAGTGATTTTCTGTGTCATCTCAATTATCTTTTTCACATTTTTTTCCTTCCCAATGTCTTCAAGTATCAAGTCCAGATAATGTGCTGCACATGGGAGCCAATATAAATGATTGCGCTTCTGCATCAACTTCCTACCTGCAGCGTTGTAACTGGCTTCATTATCGGTGACTACTTGCACAGCATGTTCCTCTCTGATTTGTTTTACCACGTCATCCATCAAATGAAACAAATAATTTCCATTCTTTTCATAATTTGATGCATCAACTGATTTCACAAATATTGTATCTTGGATGTAATAAACCAGAAAGTTGATCATGGACTTCTTCGTGGTACTAGTTCAGTCATCACACATAATGGTGCATCCTCTCTCCATCCAGATATGCTTGAAGTTTTCAACCCACTGATGAAGTTCCTCAACCTGTCCCTCAAGGTCACGCCTGTATATGTCTCGACGTGACGAAGCCTTCAAGCCAGGGCTAGCATCTGCTATGGCATCAAGCATAGACGTCCAGTATTCTGATTCAGCTGCATGTGCAGGCACACCTGCATAGAAAAACTATTTGCAAATATTTTTAAATACATGTCCTGCAGCTTCAGCTAATTTTTTGACTCTTCTCAATGCTTGCTTGATTTTTGGCTGTGTAGCACTTTGCCTTCTGTGCACATAGCTGTCTATGCGGCCTACTTTCTACGGAGTTGCACTGATATCAGGACGTCGTGCTACACTAGTTGTACTGGAGTAGGTCCCTGAACCTATTGGTGCTTTTCCCTTCCTTCGAGCCGCTTGTTCACGCTCTACTGCTTCGGTCAACTCTGGATCTGAATCCTTAGTGCCTACCTCCTCTTCATCATATCTCCTTCCCCTTCTGCTTACTCTGCCTGAAAGCTCTCCAACAATTTCAGCCTGATCTTCAGCCCTTCGTTGCATCCTATCTTTTTTGTCCAGAAGGCACTGGCACATTTCCTCTGCCACCTGTCGGGGACGTCTGTCGCTTTGTTTGACCTCTTCTCTTATCCCTGTCAAATACTGCTTTCCTCTAGTAATTCCGCCATGTATCTCCTTACCACAATAATTACATTTGGCTTTTCTTCTTCCAACATCAACTAACGTGAGGTGGACCTACCTTGGATCGTCTTGCACTTGATGCTGTTGACCTTGTTCACGTCTAGCCATGATGCTGCACTAAGACAGTCAAAGACAAATGGTTGTAAGTACAATGAAAAAAAATGCAATGAAGCATAATTGAGCTTTAAATTACGTTGAATTGAGATAATTAGACAAAAGTTCTAATTTTTAACCGCTAATTAGGGTCACATTTGGGGATTTTGCCTAATTACCCTTCATTAAATGCAATCACCACCATGCTCCCGCCCTAAAATATTCAATGAAACTTAATTGAGCTTCAATTGACACTAATATATCTAATTAGATAAAACCCTGAAATTTAAATTGCTAATTAGGCCTTAATTTGAGGATTTACCCTAATTACCCTGCGTGTAATACAATTAACATCATGTTTCTATCCTAAAGTATTTAATGAAACTTAATTAAGTTTCAATTGATGCTAAACTTATCAAATTAGACAAAAGTCTCAAATTTAAATCGTTAATTAGGCCCTAATTTGGGGATCTACTCTAATTACCTGGCGTGTAATATAATTCGCTGCATACTCCCACCCTAAAACATTCAATGAAGCTTAATTAAGCTTTAATTGACGTTAAACTTACCTAATTAGACAAAGCCCCAAATTTAAATCGCTAATTAGGCCACAATTTGGAGATTTATCACAATTTACATATAAAAACTAATAGAATCTAGCATAACCTTACCTACCACAAGAAAACTATCAAAGAAAGGAAAAAAATACAAAAACTTACATCCTCCTTGAGGAATCTTTGCACGGATGATGTGAACGGTGGCGGCGGGGGTAGCAGCTACACACTCTAAACAGCAAGAAACGGCGGCGGCAAGATCTCCTCCCGACAGCGAAAGCCCCTCCCAAGCTCCCCCTATCCTTCCTCCGCCTCCCCTGGCAACAGCACCCCTCAGATCTCAGATCTGAGGGGTGTGGCAGAACTGAACTCCTCCCGACAGCGAAAGCTCCTCCCAAGCTCCCCCTATCCTTCCTCCGCCTCCCCTGGCAACAGCACCCCTCAGATCTCAGAACTGAGGGGTGTGGCAGAACTGAACTCCCCTTAAGAGAGGAGTTCGCGTCCGATTTCTGGCGTATTGGGCCGAAATGCCCAAAACCGGGCGAAATCGGTTTCGCCCGAAACAATAAAAAATTATTTTTTAAGTTTCGTACCTGTTACAGTGAGCATGCCCTGTTTCGTATCGGGCAGGTCCGAAATTGATACGTTTCGGCCGAAACTGTCATCCATGAATTCACGACCAACCCACTTCTGCCTGTCTAGTCATTGACCTTGATTTATTTTTTGTTTAGATTTGTTTTTAATTTTATTTAAATTTGCTTGATTTTAGGAGTGAATGAATTTAGGATGTTTATTGATTTTATGCATGCATTTTTTGTATTATTTTAGTCATGTATTTATATTTTTGAATGATATATTATTTTAATAACATATCTCCTCAAACGCCTAGGCCATCACCTAGGCATTTGAGGCCTGAGGTGATCCTTTGATTGCCTCGGTCGCCTCTCGCCTCTGACCACATAGCATGGATACCTTTTGAAGGGAAAATTTTAAGTTACATCTCTTCAAAATTAAAGCAGTTTCATATGATTCGTCATGATCTACTTTTGGCGCGTCAATTATTCAATTATTCAAGCATCAAACTAAATCCTTCATAAACCCCAGAACTAGAAATGGGCCAATGATCTTCAGGATCTTCAAGAGGGAAGCTAGTGCCACAGACATGATTGTATCTTTTATCTTGGAGGGAGTGAGAGAGTGGGCTTCCATTGTATGTAAAGTGGGACTCACACAATTCCTCCTTTTTGGTTTTGTTGGGAGGGCAGTGGGAGCCACATCACCTTGGTGGGGTGTTTTTGTATAGGGATCTTTTGGGGGCACACTGGTTATACTTGCGTATCCCTTCCTTTTTACTTTACTACCAGTACCAACCACTTTCAAAAAAGGAAGAAACGGGCCAATGATGGACTGATCTGAATCAGAGTGGCAACCAACTTGTTCCAAGAAAGTATGGCTGTGTTCTGGGCCTTCTGGCCTATGTCTTGCAAGGGAAGGAACGTATAAACAAGATGCAAAGAAGGAAAAGAAGGAAGAAAGAGAAGAAGTGCGGGAGCACATGTACACAAATGCATGCACAAGGGAAGTTGCAAAGGACAGTTCTGCCGTTGGGGCATTGTTTACTTTTCATATGTCTATAAAAAATTTGAGATGCTTCTCTAAAATGTGCTAGTTTCACACAATTTGATTCTTGTGTGTGATGTTTTGGTACCTTAAGTATTGCTTTCCCAATAGGGTGCTTTTTGAGTTTACCAATGTGCTGCAATACTATGTTTACTCTTATTTCCTTAGGCAACTGCTGGTGGGGGTGGACGTGGAATGCGCTTGGCTAAAGAACCAGAAGAGTTTGTGAATTTGTTACAGGTTGGTGAATTTATTTGCATACGTAATGGATGGAGACAGTCGATCATGATTCATGTTTGTCAATTATTATTTCACTTTATGCATTCCTTTCCGGCAAATTGGTATACTTTTGAACTCAATTCTTTCCAAGAAAAAAAATTTCAGTCCTGCTGCTTGGTCGAAGCTATTCATGAGCAGTAATTGAGATTCTGCTGGAACAGTTTGCGATGGGAATGAAACCCCTGATACAAGTTATATTTAGGTAATTTAGAAAATGTTGAAAATAATTGTTTTAAGAGGACAAACCTTGATAAAATCTTTACCATAAATGAACCTTATAAAGGACTGCATCCAGTGTTCATGTTGTCTTCACCAGGAACTAATGCCATAAGGGAGAAATACTCCAGTTTACTTGCAAGGTTCTGGCAATAAATCCATGAATAACATAGAAGTGATCAGGTAGTAAAATAAATCCATGAATAACATAGAAGTGATCAGGTAGTAAACAAAGTATACTGCTTTTCTGACTCAAAAGGTCTTCCTTCTCATAAGGAACTCTGAAAAATAATCTTAATCCAAGTAGAAATGGTAGATTCTAGACAACAGCCAGAAGAGGCCTTGGAAGTCAAGGGGCCCACAGATTTCTGGCGTGGGACTAAATCTCAACAGTCCAGACTTGCGCCAACCCTACATCTGCTATGCAGAGACAGAGATAGATTGTCAAACTTATTGAATCGATGAGTCTAGTTAAGTTTATTTTTTTAATAATTCTGGTCATTTCCCCACCTTTTCTGTTCTTGATATGCTTAAGCTCTATCATTTATAGGGGCTGCTTGGATTATTGAAAAATAGTGAAAATCCAAGGGTTCTAAAATCATTGATTTCAAATTAATGAGAACAAAGCCCATGATTTATTGTTCAACATGCTTTTTATTGGAAACCAAGATCAGGAAAGCCTTCGTAAAACAGCAGCCTTTTCATTTTTTACATCAATACAAACAATGTAAAATATCATACAGAATGAAACGTTTACAGACAAATTCAGTGTTTTACAGCAGTCCTAATGACTGTGGAAAACTTATTTATTGTCATTTAAATGTTTGTTTGTCAAAATAGCTTTATTGCCATGACAATACCTTGTTCATCTTGGTTGAGATTTTAGGGCAATATTTGCACTTAATGATGGAGTCCATGGCTGAAAATTACCAAGATACTGTTTAATTTTTTGTTGTGACTTGTGGAATATCGTCCTTATTGTTGATTTTTTAAGTGACATTTTCACTCTTCTCCCTTTTTTTGCCTATTAAATTCTGTTTGAGAGGAGTAAAAGATGTGATCACTTTAGGGAGAAATAATAAAAGGTGTGATCATCTGTTTTCACTCTGACTCTTAGGTACAAGTAAAAAATTGTCAATATGGGATTCAGTATCACTAGCAAGAACATTTCCTGGCAATATGCTAGAAATGAATACTTTTTCTTTTTGTTGTTATTGTTAAGTTAATAGCTAGCCAATGTTTTCTTTTCTTGGCTTCAAAATGTTGCTTTGTTATGCCCTGAGTTTTCAAGACAGTTGACATTTCCAACTTCTTATCTGCAGCAAGCTAAGAGTGAGGCTGCTGCTGCATTTGGAAATGATGGCGTTTACTTGGAAAAGTGCATTCAGAATCCAAGGCACATTGAATTCCAGGTATGATCTTCTGATTGACCATACTGTATTCAGAATATGTGCTGAAATGAAATGGATTTAGAAAGGATTATGATTTAATTTGTGAAGTAATGGTGCCTGCATTCTTGTTGGAAAGGCACCTGGAGGCTTTTTTTTTAGTTTCATGGTTATCAGTGATTGACAGCAGGAACACTGTATCATGCATCGATGAACTTTGAACAAGAAAAATCTTCGGTTCTTAATTTGCTCATCATGTATTGTAGTTTGCCTGGTGTCATTTTTCTTTTATGTGTAGAGGTCTTTTTGCAATTTTCCTTGAATGAATAAATGTATGTAAGGAAATAGTTCAAACAAGGATATTGAATAGAAGAGTTAAGGAACTATAAACATCAGAAGGAAAAAAATATGATAGACCTCCCTGGAGTACGAAAGGATACTCTTTTTTACTTTAGATTGATGGTGTCCTTTACCGTTTTGTTATGCTGAAAAGAAATGCAAAATGGAAGTTGCTTCTATGTACCATTGCGTTTTATAGAAAATAAGATTCTACTGGACAGAGAGCTTATTCCATCAACTATTGCAGGTTCTTGCAGATAAGTATGGGAATGTTGTTCACTTTGGGGAACGTGATTGCAGCATTCAGGTACTGTTGTAATTTACCTCTATCTTACTTGATCTTTACCATTTCTCCAATTCATTGTCATGGTAAAAGTCTAAAACATATCTAAAGTTGATTGATCTTGCACTTGGCTATTTTCACTGAATCTTTCTTATGTCACTGACACATCAATGTGACAATTATTTGCATGGTTTTCTTTCATTCATTATCTTGAGCATAGATGTTGAAGGCTAAGTTTTCTAACGGATTTGGGTTACCTCTTTCTACTCTTTTAAATCTTCCAATTAGCTATAGGTGTTTAGCATGCACCTTCTGAATCCGATGGGGGTTGGGGAAAATGGCGTGTCCTGTATCATGACATTATTGAGGGACTTTAAAGAGATCGGAGATTAGGAGAGAGTCATCATTACCTGAAGGAAGAGCAATTTAGTACTGGATAGTTGTAGGTCGGACAGCATGGTGAAATGAAATTTTTATCTGCCCCCTAACTTCTGATCTGATTGGAGACAAATGATGTGGCAGTTGTCAGCTCCTTTGGAGATAACTCTTGCTTTTATTCAGGGTGTCTTGTTTGCATCAGCAGAACTGACTGATGATGCTTTATTCTAAAAGTCAGTTTAAATGGTGAGCCAGCTTTGACTCCATTTCTTTCTTTACAGAGAAGGAACCAGAAGCTCCTTGAAGAAGCTCCATCTCCTGCATTGACCCCAGAGCTGCGAAAAGCTATGGGTGATGCAGCTGTTGCGGCAGCTGCATCCATAGGTTATATTGGTGTCGGAACAGTAGAATTTCTCTTGGATGAAAGTGGTTATTTCTACTTCATGGAAATGAATACTAGGATACAGGTAAAAGCCTGTTGGCTGTGGAGTTTTAACAAATTGCCTTGCCATTGAAGTTTCTCATTTTGGTAAAAACCAGGTGGAGCACCCTGTAACTGAAATGATTTCATCAACTGATTTGATTGAGGAACAAATTCGTGTTGCTCTGGGGGAAAGACTTTCGTATAAGCAGGTAAGTGTGAGATTAATTCACAAGGGACATGTCTACATCTTGGGCTGCTACTAACTCTTTCTTATTCATGATCTGTAGGAAGATATTGTGCTCAGGGGGCATTCAATTGAATGCCGTATCAACGCAGAAGATCCATTCAAAGGGTTTCGGCCTGGGCCTGGTATGCATTCACTTGATTTCTTGGAACTATTGATTGGTTGTCTGTCCCGAGTCTCTTTCCATGAATCATCAACCTCTTTGATTATGCCAAAACCTATGCACCAGCTTGCAGCATAAAAGGACCACCTTAAACAGATAAATTGTTGTTTACGAGTAGTTGACCAGTAATGGTCTAATGATAATTAGGTATATATGAAAACAATGAACTAAGGATAAAACACAGATAAAAGTTTTGGAACGTGTCTATAAATCAAATTATATCATTTAGGTTACATAATAAATGACAATTGCATATAATAAAAAAGTCTCTGATTAAGTGTTCTGGACATTAACTATCTTGTAAAACAATATAATTCAAATTATTTCATGTAGGTTGCATCTTAGGAAGGACCGATCTTTGGATTCCTTTGTGGGGCGCATGTTGCAGTAGAGTACCAGAATGCTGTATCTGTTGGGGCTGGGGTGAGTTGGGGCATGGAAAACAATAACCATTTGGTGCAGGCTTGTCAGCAGATAAAAGGTGGATTGGAGGTAGGGCCCATGATGGAGGGATTTAAGGAGAAGTTCATTACAGCACCTTGGTTCCCCCAGTTTTCGGCAGACTTGAGTGGTTTCAAAAATCAAAATTAGTCTTGTAAAAATGCTTCTAGAGACGGGTCCATGTCAATTGGAGCCTTGAAGATTAGAGTTGACAAGGGCACTGGCACTCTGTGAAGTCCCAGAAGATAAGCAGAATTGATGATTAGAAAGTGTTAGTAATCTGAAACTGCTATTGCCGAGGCTTTGGAGGAAAAGGAAATCTCGGTCATTGGCATTGTTGTCAAGTGGGTTGTGTGGGATGGAAAAGTGGGTGGTGTAGATTGACTGGTATTCTGTATCAGTTATTGGAACATAATTTTGCACAGAGGTCACAACACCTTTTAGTCTCCTGAAGGAGATTGGTCGGTCAACAAGGACTGGTCTAATATGGAGTTTGCTTGTTGAAGCATATTACAAATCTTCAATTCCAGAAAAACTGAAGCTAAGATGGGGGTTGGAATGTGGGTGAATATTACAGTTGTGTCTTCAGTGACTAATTCTAAGACAGCAATGGACTGGATGCATAGGGTGGTTGTACAAGCTTATGTAGATTACAGGGCCAGTAAGATGGAACAAGGCACCAGTCGGAAGTTTTTGTTTGAAATGTGGATGGTACCACGAATATATTAATAAAAGAAAGGGATGTTCATGTATAAACTATCAGCTATCACAGCCCCTTTACTATCAGCTATCACAGCCCCTATACAAAAAAAATCACCACACCAAGACGGTGTGCTCAATCAACTCCCCAAGAACAAAATGGTGAGGACACCAGAGTGCGGGTCCGGTTCGACCCTACTTGCGTTTACTAGCGTTGGAGACCTCCAGCAGTGACATCAGCATCCCTCTGGCTTGATGATGATCCATTAGCCTATTGATGTATTTCCTTTTGATTAGTTAACTATTTATTTGAGAGAGAGGCCCATTAAGGGCCCATTTTAGGTATTTTCCATTTATTGTGTATTTTTGGGTGTGATTTTTGTACTGTTTTAGGTCCCAAGGATATTTTGGTCTTTAGGCATGAGAGGGAGACCACTAGGGTTTTCCACCGCTACGAATAATATTGTAGTCCCACTTTTGGATGGAGGGGGGATGAAAAGATAGAAAATTGTGTAATTGGAGCCGTCTTCCTCCCGTGAAGGGTTGTGGTGGGCACAAAGCCCTGGGCGTGAAGCCTCCCCCATTCTTTTTGTTCTTTCCTCTTCCTCCCTCTCCCAGGTAGGACACATTAACTCCCCTGCCGTTTCCCCGTCTTGGCCCCATGTGTTTCCCCAGAATCCCCACGCCACCACCTTCACTCCCACATCAACTTCTTCTTCTTCCTCTTCTTCTCCCCCCCTCTTCATTCTCCTGCGTTGACTGCTGCGAACAAAGGAGCCCATGCGAACCCAGCACCCGCTGCGCCACCTCGCGACCCCTCATGTCGCCGGTGGTTCCCACGCCGCCACCCTCTGCGCAGCCCACCAGTGCCTCCCGCAGCACCGCCGCCTCAACCTCCACGCATATGCAGGTGGCCTAGTCTGCATAAAGCCAAATCGTCCACATCTCCCGCCCTCAACGTCAAACTGCCACCGTCCACCACCATCCCCTCCATCCCTCTTCCTCTCCCTCCGTCTTCCCTTCTTCCCCTCCTCAGTCACGCAGGAGAGCCCGCCGGCTGCCGCCCACCTCCCTTCATTGCCGGCAACAGCAGCGGCATTAGCCGTCACCGTCCTGGTCGTCGTTCCCGCCGACCTTCATCCCGTGTACCCACCACATTGGAAGAAGCCCGCCTCCGCACGGCTGGTCTCCACCCCTCCGTCTCGCCGTGGCTGTCCGCCACTGCCGGCAGCCCAACGGCCGCCATCGCCGCCGCCTGTGCACAGCTCTGGCAGAACCAGTGCGGCCACCGGTCGCCCACGCCAGTGGTGATAGCGGCAGTCGACGTCCCCCTCCCAGCGGTCATGACACCATTGCCAGTGGCCGCCCGCCCTCTCTTCTTCACGGTCTATGTGGATTCAGTGTGAGCCTCACTCTTCAGCGAGTAGCTTAGTGTGGGAAGTTTGCTGTTGAACCCCCAAAAAAGTTCATAATTTCTGATAATTACATAAAAATTCAGAAATTAAGAAACTCGGTCGTCGCCGTCACATCGATGCTCACCGGCATTTCATCAAACACCTTCTGAGCGATACAAAGTTATGCACACTCGCTCAACAAAGGCCCAACAGAAGAAGGGTGACCACTTGCTTGGGCTCACCATTGGGTTGGAAGGTGACTAGAACTCCCCGTGGGCACTAGAAGGTGGTAACCACACCCCTCTTTTATTTTGGCAAGTGGCCTGCACTTTTGACATGTGGGCTGGACATGCACCTACCCGGGGGAGGCCCCCCGGGACCTCCCAGCCACCAGGGGATGCCCCCCCCCCCCCCCGGGCCCGCTGCTGCCTGCCACCCGGGGCAGGTCCACCGGACCTCCCTGCGCCAGCTCCACCGGGGGAAGTCCCCCCCTCATGCTCCACCGGGGGGAAGCCTGCCTGCTGCTCCCACTGGGGGGGGGGGGGGGGCTCGCCTGCACCCACCGGGGGGAGGCCCCCCCTCAGCTTGCTGCGCACCGGGGGAGCTCCTCCCGGCACCAGGGGAAGCCCCCGCTGCCACCTGTGCACCCGGGGGACCTTCCCCGGGCCCTCTCCACCTGTGCGCCCACCGGGGGACCTCCCCTCGTCTTCCTTCTTGCTGCTGCACCTCCGGTGGAGGAAGAATCGTAATCGTAAGAGGCGAGGGAGATGAAGAGACGGGAGGTTACCTCCTCCAAGCTCCGGGAGATCTCCCCCTTGCCCTCCTCCACCTCCTATAAAACCCAAACCCTCTCCTTTGCTCAAGGGAGGCTGAAAAAAAGACAAGAAGAACTCTGGGGAGAGAAGAGAAGAAGAACTCCGAAAAGAGAAAGAAAGGAAGAAAGATGGCACACCTTGGAGGAAGATAACGCATGGAGCATTTGGAGGCTGCGCAAGGAGATTCAAGGGGGCCGAAGACTTACGTTTTTTCTTTCGAGAAGACATGAGCCATGAAGTGTGAAGCATGAAGTCTAAAGAATGAGAATCGCTCAAATATTTTCTTACTTGCGTATATAAAACAAATTGAAAAGAAAGGTTTTATATCGCATGCTCCTATCATCATAGGACATAAATGATGCATATGCCCTCATGTTGGGTGTATCTTCAAGATCAAAAAATTATGTGAAGACTTGTCTTAGAAAAGACATGAAACTCAAGAAATGAAGAGGAAGTGCTTGCATCTCTTGCCCCTTGGAGAAGCTTGGAACCTTGAAGACTTGGAGTTTCTTGAAGCTTGAAGCCATGAGACTTTTGCCCATAAACCCAATAATGGATATTGCATACATGCCCCTATCATTGGGGATATACTCTTGCGGTTAAGCGAAGTTGCTGAGAGGATGGAGACTCTCGTGGAAGGTTGAAGTCAAAGAAGAAGAAGAAAGCTCGGAGTTCTTTTGAAGTTGTTAAACTCTACTCAAGGGAGACTGGAGAGAAGGCAAGAAGAACTCCGAGAGAAGAAAAAGAAGAAGAGAAGATGGCGCAGGAGCACCTAGAGGCTTTCAACTCCAAGATGTTTTGTTATCTTCTAAAGCTCTCGGTAGCTTGAACACATTAAACTAAAACCCACGAAAGGGGTGTGCAACCCACGGGGATATGATCGTTTGATCATGAAAGTTGTCGGAATGGAGATGGAACCATGCAAATTTTGTACATAGCCAACGTCCATGAAGAAACTTGAGAAATTATGAGAAATACTTTCTGCTATCCAAAAAATGCAGAAATACCTTCTGCTGTCCAAAAATTGCAGAAATACATTTTACTGGTCACTGGTTAGAAAATTACAGAAATACTTCCGGTGGACAGAAACTTACAAAAATACCTCCGGTGGACAGAAAATTACAGAAATATCCCTGGTGGGCATAAAATTACAGAAATACTCCCGATAGTCGAAAAAATTGCAGAAATGTCCCCGATAGCGGGAAAATTACAGAAATACCCCCAATGACGAGAAAATTGCAGAAATACCCCCGATAGCAAAAAAATTACAGAAATACTCCCGATGATGGGAAGATTACAGAAATACCCCCGATGACGGGAAGATTGCTGAAATGCCCCCCTGATAATCAAAAAATTGCAAAAATCTCCCCGATGACGGGAAAATTGCAGAAATACCCCCATTTGTGGAGCTTCAAAATTATCCAAATACCCTTGTTCTGGTTTACGCCGTTTGCACGACTCGGTGGAGCGGGACCACGCCCCTTCCTTGAAGCGGTGTGCGCTCTCCTGGGTTCAGCTTATGGCTAACCATCCAAATCCATATATCTTTTCATGGAGCCCTGAGAAGTTCAGAAATTAAGACAAGAAATACCCAAGAAGTCAAATGACGGGGTTACTCCTGATAAGTCCAGAAATTAAGACAAGGAATACCCAAGAAGTCGAATGACGGGGCTATTCCCAATAAGTCAAGAAATTAAGACAAAGAATACCCAAGAAGTCAAATGACGGGGTTACTCCTGATAAGTTCAGAAATTAAGACAAGGAATACTCAAGAAGTCAAATGACGGGGCTATTCCCGAGAAGTCAAGAAATTAAGACAAGGAATACCCAAGAAGTCAAATGACGGGGTTATTTCCGAGAAGTCAAGAAATTAAGACAAGGAATACCCAAGAAGTCAAATGACGCGGTTATTCCCGATAAGTCAAGAAATCGAGACAAGGAATACCCAAGAAGTCGAATGACGGGGCTATTCTCGATAAGTCAAGAAATGAAGACGAGGAATACCCGGGAAGTCCAATGACATGGCTATTCCCGAGAAGTCAAGAAATGAAGACGAGGAATACCCAGGAAGTCCAACGACAAGGCTATTTCCGAGAAGTCAAGAAATGAAGACAAGGAATGCCCAGGAAGTCAAACACGGGGCGATCTCCAAGAAGTCATGAAATGTCAAATATGCTCTGAAAAGTCAAAAGTAATGGCAATGCCCAAGAAGTCAGGAAGTGACAGGGCTATTTCCGAAAAAGGGTGGAAATACCCAGAAAGAGTCAGAAATTCCAAAAACATCTCAATGTTTGGGAAAGCTGCAGAAATACCCTGATGGAGGAAAATTACAAATATACCCTACCTCAGGCAAAAATGTTCTTTATGGAAACCAAGCCGACTTAAGGGTAGATCACAATCAAGAGAATGATTATGACCATGAAGTAACTCCGATGGACCAACGGTGATCTTTTTGGTGATCCAACGGTCCTCGTGATGGAATTTTAATTCAATGGCCCGATCAGGACGAAAGTAAATTCAAATGTCCAAATGTAGATGAAAGCAAATTCAAAGGCTCTTATGGTGACCTGATGTAATCTTGAAGACCCAATTACACAATCGGGACTATATTTCTTGAAAGAGTGATTGTAATTCAAATCGCATGTGTTCAAGCAATGAAGTCTCCAAATTTGCTTTACAAGAGTATGTACCCATCATGGGCGATCATCAAGATCATTAATGTCACAATGTATAGAGGTAAAAGACGTTCTTTGACAATTAATCAAAGGTGTTCGGACTTGTCCGATGTAAATTAACACCGACTCCGGCCGGTGGGGAAAAGTCATGTACACGAACTCTAAATCGTCTAATAAATCTCAAAAAGCGCGGAATTAACAAATATGTCAAAATATACGCATATTCATCCAACGAAATTGGATGTCCGAAAATTCCGCGTGTAAACATCCGCTCAATTAATTTGCTTATTTAGTATCTATGTCATATTTGCCGCTGTGAGTGAGTTAGATGTCTAGCATGTTAAATTATTTTGCTGATAGCTTGTGAGTTTGTGAGTGTTTCCTATCCCGGAGCGCGCCGATATGAGTACGTTGTATGTGTGTGATTGATACCGTAGGCCGTGGTTGTCCTATCTACCGTTCGGTTCGACGTTTCTCATTGCGAGGAACGATTTCCTAGAGCGTAGCTATTGTTATTTCGCGTATTTTGTCTCTTGGCGTTCGAGGAACGATTTCCTAGAGCGTAGCTATTGTTATTTCGCGTATTTTGTCTCTTGGCGTTCGAGTGCTGTCGGAAGATTAGTCGATCTATTGTAGCGAGTTTACTTATCTTATTAGTCGCATAGTGGGATTCGTTTAGGTACACCGTCCCGCATCACAAAAAGAGTGAGGAGTTATGTTCTTCCACTTTACAATAGTGTTTACTCAAAAAATCCACTATCTCACAAACAAAAGTAAAAACCCTCTCTTCCGGCCTCGTTTCCCTTTTGAAGATTCTATTGTTTCTTTTATTCCACAAGGCCCAAAGAGTGGCATGAAGGACAAGCCACCAAATGATCTTGCCACCCTTAAGATTCCACCTCCTATGCAAAATGGTGAAGAGTTGCTGCACTGCAACAGAATGCCCAAGGGGCTGCTGGAATCTCTGTCTAATCCTCGTCCAAATGTTCTTCGCGAAGGGACATCTCGTGATGGTTCAAGTCCTCTTTCTCGTCCCCGCACATGCAACATATGGTAGAAATCTGTTGGAGAAAAGGTGCCACCCTATCACAAGTCGGAAGCCGACTAAGGGAGATCCTCCAAACCAAAACCTTCATCTTGAGTGGGATCTTGGGAGCCCAGATGTGCGGTGCCAAGGAGTGGCGTAGTCCCCCATCGAAAAGAAGAGAGTAGGCAGACCGAACTGAGAACTAGCCCCCCCTCCCATCTCCAAAGCCATGAGTTTGTCTTGCTGACATTTGGCCTGAAGTCTAGGAGAAAAGTCAAGAGACGTTCTATCTGGTCCATCCCCTTAAGGGGGAGATTCCTCCTGAAACGGGGGGCCTAAATTCCCCTGGTCACTGAGCCACAGAAGCCCCGGGAACCCCCGCTATAGCGTACAATAATTGAAATATCTCTGTAACTGTGAAGTCACCACACCATCTATCTTGCCAAAACAAACATCTCTCTTTGTCACCCAGGCTGACCCGAACACTGTCTCTGATGAAGTCTGCACACTGTAGGATGTCTCTCCAAACATATGGGGCGGGAGTAAATCCCACACTCTAGACGAAGAGTAGTATTTTTGTTTGATCAGCTGAGCCCACAACCCACCATACTCTGCCCCAAGTCTTCACAACCATTTACACAATATGCCCAAATTGAAGTCTCTGATGTTCTTGATGCCCACGTCCCCTGCTTCCTTGCTCTGACGATGATACTATCTTATTCCTGGCAGACAAGGAGTAGCAATTGGTAGATGCCAAATTGATGCTAGAGATAATGCAGGATATCAGTGAGCTGAAGGTGAACTACAACAAAAGTCACTTGGCGTTCAACATGGAGGAGTCAACTATCAGGAGAGCAGTTCTCATTTTTGGATGTCAGATTGGGGAATTCCCCTTCTCTTATCTGGGCCTCCCTTTGTCTCTTGGGCCTCTTCACTGTAGGGATTAGCAGGGCGGTGCAGAGGTATGAGTCCAGGCTTACAGGATGGAAGGACATATCATGCCATCCTCTATCTTTGCTGCCACTGTCATGCCAAAAGAATCGATCTGAATGGACTCCAGCTTCTTTGCCACCGTCTTGGAGACTCTGAAAATGGAGAGAAAATAGATCGACAAGTTGTCCAGCATAGGTCTAAATAGAACCAAGCGTCCTCCGAGGATAGTAGTCTAGCCTTCCATCCTGTAAGTCTGGACTCATACCTCTGCACCTCCCTGCTAATCCCTACAGTGAAGAGGCCCAAGAGACAAAGGGAGGCCCAGATAAGAGAAGGGGAATTCCCCAATCTGACACCCAAAAATGAGAACTGTTCTCCTGATAGTTGACTCCTCCATGTTGAACGCCAAGTGACTTTTGCTGTAGTTCACCTTCAGCTCACTGATATCCTACATTATCTCTAGCATCAATTTGACATCTACCAATTGCTACTCCTCGTCTGCCAGGAATAAGATAGTATCATCGGCATACTGTAGATGGGTGATACTGCTACTGAGCTAGCCTACCCTCTTCGGCCAGGAATAAGATAGTATCATCGACATACTGTAGATTGGTGATACTGCTACTGAGCTGGCCTACCTGGAAGCCACTAATAACCCCCGCCACCTCAGTTCTCATGCACAGTCTACTCAATATCTGGGCCACCAAAATAGACAAGAGTGGGAAAGGGGATATCCTTGCCTTAGTCCTCTCCCACTGAGGAAGTAGGAGGAAGGCTGCCCATTAATGAACACAGTGAAAGAAGCAGACGAGATACACTCTCGTATCCATGAAATCTATCTATGTTCAAAACCCATCTTCCCTAGCACGTGAAGGAGGCAGGTTCAGTTGGCCCTATCATAAGCTTTTTCAAAGTCTAATTTGAGAACCACTCTTCTATTCTTGTGAAGTTTCATAGCATGAAGACACTCATGAGCAGCAAGAAAATTCTCAGGGCTTTGTCTTCCCCTGATGAAGCCCCCCCGATAACCAATGACCATGCCATCCATCACCTTATCAAGCCGCCTTGCCAAGGCCTTTGTAATGATTTTATAAGTGTTGTTCAACAAGTTAATGGGTCTAAAATCTTCTAGATCTTGTGCACCCTTCTTCTTAGGGATCAAGACCAAGAGGGTTTTGTTGATACCTCTCAAATGGGCTCCGCCTTCCAAAAATTCTGTGATAGCACCAGTGAGATTCTCCTTGATGCTGCCCCAACAATCCTGAAAAAAGCCACGGGAAGGCCATCTGGTCCCGGGGCCTTGTCACCTGCAAGGGAGAATACTGCATGTCTAATCTCCTCCTCTGAAAGCGGCTTGCGAGAAATTAACTGTCTGTCAAGGAGAGGTGAGGAAGCAAGTCGTCCTCAAAGTTCAGTCTGCTCATCTGCTCCTCAGTGAAAAGCCTAGCATAAAACTCCTTGGCATGTCTTCTGATGTCTTCCTCCATGTGGACAGTCTGATCGCCGATCTTGATGGAAGCAATATGATTCATCCTCCTACCCGAAGCAATCTTGTGGAAATAAGCTATGTTTCTGTTCCATTCCTTAAGCCATTTTCCCCTAGATCTCTGCTTCTAGTAAATTTCTTCCCTGACGAAGATCTCATCACACTCTGCTCGAAGAGAATCTCTGCTCATCTTATCAGTAACATCCAACAGACCTACCTTCTCCAGAAGGTCCAATGCCTGTAATTGGTGAAGAATCCCCTCCTTCACTAGGCTGTCTGGTAGATGCTTATTCGTGCCCCATCTTCTAAGAGCCTGTGCCAAATGCTTCAATTCACCAATCAAAACAGCCATACAAGACCCCTATGGCCTCTGACAGACCACGCCCTCTAGACTGTGTCCAAAAAATCTACCTCTCTGAGCTAGTACTTCTCAAATCTAAAAGCTTTTCTCCTCTCATGGCCACGGCTGGTCCTTAAGAGGATAGGCTTGTGATCAGAGGTTGGTCTAACTAAGCACGAAGACTGCATATATGGAAAGTGATCCTCCCAGTGCACGGATACCAAAAATCTATCGAGTCTTGAGCATGCTGGAGTCTCTCTTAAATTGGACCAGGTGAATTGAGTATTCACCAATCCAATATCGATGAGAGCAGCCTGCTGGATGAAGTCACAAAAATCTTCTGTCTCCCCCAAGTTAGGATGAGCTCCCGTCCTCTTTGAAGTTACAGTCTTGGCATTAAATCTCCACCTAAACACCGGGGCTGTCCCGATGAGAGATGGAACCTGCCATGGAGCTCTCTTACCTTCCCTGAGTTGAGTGCCATAGATCTCGGAGAACTCCCAGTAAAAACTGTCCCTCAAGCATCGGAAGTGAAGAGAAATAGTCCACCGACCAACCTACCTTTCCTCCTCCACCTCAAACGGGTTCCACAACACCATGATCCCTCTTGCCCTTCCCACTACCCGGAAGGACACCCCCTTCACTAATCTACCACCCCCTATCTCTTGCATCAGCCCCTCTCCATCCCCATCACACTTAGTCTTCTGCAGACACAACATATCGACCTTACATCTCCTTACTAGCTCCTTAACCATCCTCCTCTTCTCTCCCCCCCCCCCCCCCCAAAAAAAAAACCCCTCACATTCCATGAGATGATCCTCATGGGAATTGTCTTGTGTTCCTCGCCCCTCCCTCCTACTCCTCACCCTCCTCGTTACCACCCGTTGCCCTCATTTGGGATTTCTCCTCCTTCGCCGTCATCGCGAAAGACGCTAACCATCTCCTCTGGATTAGGGTAAGAGACCCCCTGATGCCCTTTTCCACCCCCTCATAGGAGACACCCAACTTCTCCGCCAAATCCTTGAAATGATACACTGTCAGTCTCTCCATCTTCCCCATCAGCTCCTTCCCTTCCTCCTTGCCCAAGATTCCTCCCTACTCCCCAACCTCCTTTGTAACGAATCCTGCCTTGGAGGCAGGCGTGTCCGGGATATCGACCTCGGCAGGCCACTGGAGCAGCCCCACCTCCTTCGTAGGGGGTCGTAGCAGACCGGTTCTTCAACGGCTGTAGAGCCCACCATTGGAACCTGAGACCTTAGATGCCCGTCCTCCTCGATGACGCCCAGGTCAAGGGCAATGGCAACGGGGAAGCCACACGGGGAAACATAAAATCCGACAGAAGGTCGGGGCCTACTAACTCCATCCAGCAACCTCCGCCTCCTGCTCGATGGTACGACAGCCTCGCCTGCTGATCGGCATAACCCCGCTTCGCCTCTATGTCAGGAGCGGAGACCGTGTGCCCAGCTGGCCATCCGAGCTTAAGGGTCTTGCGTCCAAAACGAGACTCCTTACCCCTCTACAGTAGCGCTAGAGGAGAGGACTGCTCCTGTAGTCCGGAGGGCCCCCAACTGCCAGGAGAGAGGAAGCCAACGCATGAACGCGAGGGGGATCCTGCGCCGTGGCCTTCACAACACCGGCTCCAGAGGAATCAGAGGACGTTGGATCGGGCCTCCCCCCCAGGTCTTACAGACACCTAGCTGAGAGGGGGCAGACATCGACAACAACCCTAGCACCGGTGGGGAGAACTGTACCTGCAACTGACCCCGCTTCTACGATCGTGGCGAAACAGGATTTGGGCGAAGGAGACGATCCTTCGTGGGTCCAACGAAACCGATAGGAGGCGTCGAATCGGTCTTGGGTAAGTTCTGGGTCCCCGAACTGGAACCGACAGCCTGACCTCCAACCCCCGCATCCGACCCACCCGCCTTCTAGCCTAGCTCGGTCGAGCAAATTGGGTTCCCTCCAAACCTAACCTAGTTCAAATTCAAATCGGCTGCCACCTGTCTCGACTGATTGTCTTCAACCTCGCAACATGTCATTGGTTGCCTTAGCTAAGACGGCGGCCCGGTCTACAACTCCTCCTGCACCCAGAGACGGATGGCGAACAAGGTGGCGACGAGATCCACCATGACCACGGTGGGGATAGCCGTCGGACTGGCCACCAGAATGTCGGCCCTGACCACCATTCGCGAACCTGAAGCCGAGTGATCCCCTTTCTACCCTGCCAAAGTTGCGGACAAGGAAAGCTACGCCTTCTTCGTCACAAAGCAGAAGGGGGACTCCCTCCATGACCATGCACAACCTCCTCACCTGCGGGTTGGAGAAGGTTCCCCTAGTCTCCGCCCACCTCTGTAAGTGGAGGAGGGCTCCGCTCGCCGCCTGGAAGCTGATGTCAGTCATCCTCGACACCACACCCTTGTCTAGCCCCACCGATAAAAACGTCGTCAAGGAGACACGGGAAACCTCCTAGTGACAACCAGAGCTCTCCACCAGCCGCCTCCTAACCTCCTCTGCCTCCGCAGCCCCTTCCACCAGGGAGACACAAAGATCTCCTCAGCCACCCAGTCTTCCCTTGAAGGAGCTCCTCCAGAAACGACCCCGCATCAATCCATCTCCTACTGGCTGGCACCCTTGGAGCCAGGTCATCCCTCACCACCTGCGCAAAGGACGGACGTTGCCCTTGGCTCCCATAAGCCTCAACCTTTGCCGGAGCCTTACCCCTGCAAAACCGCCGAATGTGGCCTCTCCTGCCACATTCGTAGCAGGTCAGCCCTAGCGCAGAGGCTGGACCCCCAGCCGTGTGAGGCCCCCTGCTGGGGACAAGCTCTGGCGAACGGTCACTCCGACCGGCCATAGTGCACCCAGCCCCAAAATCCCCAGAGCTTCTCTCTCTAGAAAAGCTAGAGAGAGAATCCAGCACCAGTCGGAAGTTAAAGACAATGGGTGAGACTGAGTTCACTTGGCTGTCACACATTAGGAGGTTGCAGCTAAGAAAGGGGTGCATGCAAAGATGTCCCAGTTTTGATGAAGGTTAGGATGGATAATTCTGTTATGGTCTAATGGAGAAGTATAGAGAGATGAGAAAAGATTTGTATATAATTTTTCTTGATTTAGAGAAGGCGTACGATCGAGTACCGAGAGAATTGATTTGGTGGACATTAAGAAAGAAAAGAATCTCTCAAGGATATGTTGATTTGATTAAGGATATGTACGGCAGTGCTATTATTAGTGTTCGAACTATTGCTGGGGAGACTAGTGAATTTCCCGTTTCCATAGGTTTGCATCAAGGTTCTGCACTAAGTCCGTATCTCTTTGCCTTAGTTATGAATGAAGTAACTAAACAATTGTATGAGGATATCCCTTGGTGTATGCTATTTGCAGACGATATTGTTTTAATTGATGAGAGTATTGATGCTCTAAATGCTAAGTTAGAGCGTTGGAGACTTGCCTTGGAGTCTAAAGGTTTTAAAATTAGTAGGAGTAAGTCAGAGTTTATGCACTGTAATTTTAGTAATGGGAGAGTGGTTCAGGAAGACATGGTTCTAATTGATGGACATAACATTCCGAAGAGTAGTAGCTTTCGATACTTAGGGTCTATCATACAAGAGAATGGGGAGATTTATGATGACGTTACACATAGGATTAAGGCAGGCTGGTTAAGATGGAGAAGTGCATCAGGTGTCCTTTGTGATCGTCGTATGCCTGTGAAACTCAAAGGGAGGTTTTATAGAACGGCTGTGAGACCTGCTTTGTTATATGGTACCGAGTGTTGGGCAGTACGAAAGGAACACATCCACAAAATGTGTGTAGCAGAGATGAGGATGTTGAGATGGATGTGTGACAAGACTAAGAAAGACAAGATTAGGAATGAGCGCATCCGTAAGGACTTAGGGATAGCTCCAATTGATAGTAAAATGAGAGAAAATAGACTTAGGTGGTTTGGACATGTGTTTCGTCGCCCTAACTCAGCGCCGGTTAAAAGATGTGACCAAATCTTAGTGGATGCTAGTAAAAGAGCTCAAGGAAGGCCTAAAATGAGATGGTGCGATGTTATTAGGAAGGACATTAGTTCCTTGAGTTTAAATATGGATATTGCACTTGATAGAAATCTTTGGCGGAACATGATTCATGTAGCCGACCCCAATTAATTGGGATAAGGCTCTGATGATGATGATGATGATGATGATGATGATGATGGTCTACGTGCCAAGGCTGGCAGCCTTGGCATGATCACCAGTGGATTTTTAATCCGGCGTACCTGTAATTGTTGAAGGTGACAGAAGAGCCTTATCAAGTTATCAAAGGTTGATGGTTGTGCAAAAAGGTCCCTACTCCAGGGGCAAGAAAAAATGAATGAGGAAGCTCTAAAGGTTATATTACTTCTATTTATTTAATAAAATTAGTAAAAAAAAGAGGTGCCATCCAGATTTTGTTTGAACAAAAACTTCAAGCTCTTCCTCTTGCATGTTGTGCCAGTTCTAAGCACTTGTAGCTGTTTTTATTTCCTTTGTCCTTCCTCTCTTGTTACATCCTTCAATTTGCTGAGGACACGTGAGCTCGGACCCGGTTCGACCTGGCCCATGTTTACCGCTGTAGGAGAACGTCAGCAGCGACTCAGGCTTCTATTTGGCCCGACGATGGGCTAATTGAGAATTGATCTGTATTTCTGTTATCTCTGAGTCCTTTTGGTTGATGTGCGGCCCATTTGAGGCCCATTTAGTATCTTATGTATTTTGCTAGTATTTTCTGCACGATTTTTTCTCTATTTTTATCAGCAGGGTAGTTTGGTCTTTGTCTTTGAGGGGAACCAGGGTTTGAACCCCTATAAGTACTCTTGTAATCCCTCTTTGTTTGCTAATGAAGATGTAGATTTGGAAAACCTGTGAGCCGCCACGTGCATTCCCGGAAGGGAGTGAAACCCTCTTGTCTTCTTCCTCATCTCTCCCTCTCTTTCCCAATGCTGGAAAGCAACGGGCCCCACTTTTCTTCCTCTCCTGTACACCCTTGTCCTTTTCTGCTTCTCCTTCTTCCTCCATTTCTTATGCTCCTTTCCACCCTTCTCGCATACGTTGCAGCAAGGAAACCGATCACCCCTCCCGCCTTCTTCCTCAGTTGTGACAGAGCCAGAACAGTGGGCGGCGCAATCCACTGTTCCGGCTGCCTTGGCCTGCAGCTGCCCTGTCGGCCGCCCCTGCACTCCCCAGCACATCCCGCTGCACAACAGGACTCCCAGGGCATGCTGGTCCACTCTCACCACGCTGACCGCAACCCGCAGCGTCCTCCTCCTATGGTTGCCGACTGCCTGCTGCCCTCTGGGACAGTGCCAGCCACGGCTGGCCAGCCAGCCTGCTCTGCCTCATGGTCACACACGGCCTTTGGCCTGACCTCCTGACCAGCGCCATCGGCCTGCACTGGTGCAAGCTCCGTACGGTCGGTCTCCACCAACTGCCACATCCCCGACACCGCCTGACCAGAGCTGGGTGCACCCCCAGCCGGCCCACGCCACTGGTCTCCTGCCCGCCTCGTGCAGAAACACTCAGCCACGGCCCTCTTCCCAGTACCAGGCCGCCCACGCCCCGAGAATGGCCAAGCATCTGTCTGAGACGACTGCCTGCGACTTGGCCGAACAGCAAGTCCACCTATGTTCACAGCACCAAAAGAAATCCGCCATATAGCAAGAAAGGAGTCTATCACGTTCTGTTGTGGCCTTGGTTATGTGCCTCGCTCTACAGCGAGTAGGTTAGTGGCTGTTAGTCCATCGTTCCTTGCTTTTCTAGTATTTGGTCACATCTGCCGCCGTGTGAGCGTAGTAGGATTTCCTTGGCCATTTCATTATTTGTTGTCGGATTGTGTGTAGGCGAGCAACTGGCCCGAGGGCACCGATTTGAGATCGTTTGAGTGTGGTATTGATACCCTAGACCATGGTAGTTCTACCTACCGTTCGGTCCGACGTTTCTCGCTGCGAGGGACGGCTACTTTAAGCGTAGTTCTTGTTATTTTCACGTTTTATCGCTCTTGGGTTCGTGCGCGCGATATGTTTATTTGCCAGTTTATTAAGACGCTTGCTGATCTCATTTAGTCATTTAGTCGGACCCATTTGAGTTAGTTATTCTGCATCACAATTATAATGTAAGTTTTAGATAATGCTACATTTGGTCCCAGTGAACTTTCCCAGGCCATCTCCACTGGGCCTCTAGCATTTTCAAGTCTATTGACATCACTCCTACTCCAACTCAGCCCTTCCATTTCTTTTTTCCTTTGAGATTTTCTAGGACATCCTCACCTTAATGTCTCAAAGGAAATCATCCTCACTTCAATAAGCTTGATTTTTGGTAGGTGGTGAGTCTTCATTTAAAATTTATTCTTGCTTTCTCTATGCTCACCTGAATGTATATGTGTTTTTATTGATTACTTACCCTTGGAGCTCCCTCCCACAATAACCTATTTATGATAATTTTTAGTTCAATAACATCTCTATTTTTCTTTTTGCTTGCAAAAAGTTCAAAATCTTTCAGGCTACATTTCTTCCAAGGCTGCAGATCCCCTGTTTATTTAATTGACCTTATTATTGTGGCATCCTCTATGTTATTGTGAGAATACTCTCTAATGCTTCCTATGAAGAAAACATTCCCAAGTTTTCGATCATTGTTAATATCAACATTTGTTTGCATTTTAAACACTAGGTGCAAGAACTATGTAGTCCACATGTCAGATTGTCAATCTTTTCTCTAATCGACACCACTTACTTGAGCTGGGAGCCTGTGAGGGAGGATGTAACAGCAGTGTGTCACTATCCTCATTTGCAGTCTTAATAAGATATGCCAAAAATTGAAGCACATGGAATAGTGTCTTGCCTATGTAACTAAACACATTCTTTTTTGGGACTACAGGGAGGATAACAGCATTCTTGCCATCTGGTGGACCATTTGTGAGGATGGACAGTCACATTTACCCTAATTATGTTGTTCCACCGAGCTATGACTCCTTACTGGGAAAGGTTTGTCTAGTCTTAAGTTCCTTATCAGAGCATTTATGTGGAGAGGCTTGTCTATTCTTAAGTTCCTTATCAGAACATTTATCTTTGTATAACGGAATGCATTAAAAAATAGGTAATACATTAGGTAGATCTTTTTACATCCATTGCCTCGGATCATCTAGTGTTGTATAAATAGAGAAACCTCCTTGCATAAACCTGTAAAACAATTCAATGCTACTATGGGTGTTTCTTATTTGTCCAAGTATTTTATGATTCAGACTTTTTATTGCTGCTCAGTTTGTGAAGTATTACACAATTCTTCACTCTAAGCGTTGTTAAATTTCATGATGCCTTGCAGCTTATTGTCTGGGCGCCAACCAGAGAGAAAGCAATTGAACGCATGAAAAGGGCTCTCAATGACACAGTTATAACAGGTTTGTATTTGGTTTCTCTATCATCTTCCTTTTAAAGGACAATGTGCCTAATTAAATATGGGAAATTTAAGTGTTTGGTTTAGCTAAAAACTATATGTAAAAGGGGATACTTTTTTATATTTGAAAATTTATTCTTTTTCCTCTGTTAGGGCAAATGTGAGAAAAGCTTTAGAAGCAACCATCTTTGGTGCATGAACAGGGGTGTCAAGCACAAGCAAATATTTAAAAGTATGACATGATGAGATATATACACGGACATACAGATACATATGCCAAAACAAAGTCAATTAAAACCATGTCTGATGTCGATGGAAGATGTTGCTGCTGATTACAGGGGGAAAAAAATCCAGTTCTTGTACTTAGAAACAAGCTTCTTGATGTCAAGTTCCATAGGGCATTTTGTGTTCAAGATCCCGAAAGCAAGTGTCCGAGTGTTGATACATCTGAAAGCATTTGACATGTCTGACATGGAAACATGTTGACAGCCAGCTTAGGGTTTAATATCCCCCAAAGCATATCTTAAAACTTACAAAAAGAGGAAAGAGTTTAAGACTTAATACTAGCTGTGCTCTGAAAATATACGTCAGCAAGTTGCTAAGTGCTTTGCTATTTTTAGTGACAATTTAAATATTAGGAAGATATTTGATGAATAAATAACTTGTATAACTGCCCAAATTTCAAAAAATAGGGGTGGTATGTGAAAACATATGAAGTATAGGAAATATGTGGCCTTTGCAAGAGAATCATTGACCCTAGGCAAGAAGTGAAGGTAAAGTGTGATCAAAATTTTCTGATTCTACGACAATCTTGGGTGGAGGCTATACAATAGTGATTATCAAAACTACAAATAAAGGAGAAGTTATATATGGTTATAGTAGATCTAGAAAAGTTTTATGAGTATTTATGAGAAAATGTTGGTCCAACTTTAATAGAAACTTTTTCCTGATATCTGCATGGGTATGGTTGAAAATAAAGAGGGTTAGGGCTATTTGTGGAGTGTTGAATTTTAATGCCTACAGGACTTGGCCAAGTTTATAATCAGAACCAAAACTGTAGGGATCCAATGAGACATATGCTGCCTACTGTTTGTCTAAAAGCAAGTACTAAAAGAGGCTTAAAAGTTGAATTAGATATGTGGAAGGATGAGACAAATGCAAAGGACTTGAAAATAAGCAGGTCTAAAATGGAAATTCTAGTTGTTGAATTATATTTTTCTTAAGAAACTTTATCCTCATTCCTCAAGAAAGAGGTTTTGTCACTATCTTCTATGTCACTTTTTCTGATCATTTGCACGATATTTGGTAGGAGTTCCCACCACCATTGAATACCATAAGCTTATCCTGGATATTGAGGTATGAAATTTCTCATGTCTTTTTAGAGTTATTTTTGCTGGATGTGTGTGCACATAAGAGTTGTAATCCAGAGACTAATGTTAGTATTCTTTTTTTCTTTGTTTTGTCATTTGCATTGAAGGACTTCCAAAATGGCAAAGTAGACACTGCCTTTATACCAAAGCATGAAAAAGAGCTGGCTGGGGTAAGAATCTTGGGACTTTTTCTCATGGCATGCTGTGTAATTCATTGCATCCCTTACCATTGTCCTTGCTGTTTCATGGATGATACAATAGGCATGCCCTGTAGGACTTTTGAGTATCTAACAAGTCCAAACTTTCTCTATCTTTTAAGAAATTAAGGAAATTCATTCTAGTTCTTCTCATCATCCTTGTCTTGTTTGGCTCTAGGCGTTTGGATTAATAACTTGGTAAACCGTTTGTCATGTCATGGACAATGCTTACTGGAAGAGAAAAAGTCTATCTTACTAGAAGATAAAAAGTCTATCATAGCACATAAATGAAGCTTGTGGACTGTCTTTGATTTCTTGTGAGCAGTATGTTATCCAAACTGACTAACTTATGGATAGTTGATTGAATCTAAACTTTAGAGATCACGGCCCTTTTAGGCTTTTGGGAATTTTCAAATAGAACAGGCTTTTCCTTGTGTTAATCATAGTTTGAAAGGTCTTGAGATAGTTGTGAGGCACTTTCTGTAAGCCTCGTAAGGTATCAACCTTAAGGCACAATGAGACGTAAGTCTCAATCGTCTAGGAAAATAAAAAGACCTAAAAAAACAAGTTTGATTTTCATGAGTTAATAATATCTAAACTCAATGATAGATCTATGTTATCTCAAAAGTACTTAATCATATTTTAAGGACAGTAAAAGTAAGTCTTGAGTCTACTCTACAACATCTTATTATATCACCTTCTCAATTGATGCACAAGTCTTAAGTAAATGCATTGAGACTTACCAGCTCATTCAACAAAATGCGTAAGCCTCGAGTAAAAGGCCCGAGGCACATGTCTGACGGTGTTTCCCTTGAGACGCTGTTTTTTAAACAATGGTGTTAATCACTGCAATTGCTGGCATTTTCTTTTGCATTTCATCTTGCGGCCAAGGAATGCTTTCCTTTTCATGTATTAAATTATTTCAGAGTGTTTAAGAGTATTCTTCGCACTGCAGCCCCAGAAGCTGGTCCTATCCACGCCCGCCAAAGAACTTGCTGGCACAAGTGCGTAAGAGGAAGCCAAGCGCTGCAAAACAAAATGGATCAGAGAGTGTGAATGAATTCCAAAGCGTTGCTGATCACAATTCATTGGATTATTTATATGCCACTCAGGTGTAAAGGATTTTTGACTTGAGAGCAGCAATCACATATGCTACTTCTTTCCAAATGTTCTAGATAGTCGAAGATTGAACCAAGAAAGAACAAACATTAACGGCGGGACCGATTCATGCTCAGAACTGGGTCGTATGTTCAATTTTAGATTGACCCCAGAATCTGATTTTGTATTTGAGATTTTTGGTGTTTTTCTGGTCAAATATGATAGTTAATTACTGTTCTTTCATTCGGATGCATCAGTCTTTTTCCTCAGAAGTGATGATTTTTTTCCGACCGATTGTTTTGTTTCTTTTTGGTCCATGACAAGCTTAGTAAGCTTGGTAAGGGTACCTTACCTCCAAAGCGAATGCCTTGAGGTTAGCCAGAGTGGCTATGTGAGTTTGGATGAAACGGCAAATCTAATGCCCCACTACATTTGGATGATGCATGCAGGTATTATTATCCCAGATCCCTACGTTGTGGCACATATCCGGCCAATGAAGAGGTGATGTAGTTGCCGGACAATTTATCTTAGTGTCGTTTGGTCATGTAAAACACCACAAAATGCCGGTTTTGAAGTCACCGTTACTCTGTTCTTGAATTATGAGTTTTATAATCTTCGAGAGTTTTGAAATAGATTAAAAAGAACATAAAGGTCTTCTTTGTTAATCGAATTATCGGGTGGCTGTGGAATCTGATGAGAGAGAATGAGGGGGGGCACACTCTCTTTCGCACACATCCACTAACCGAGTTCGGGCACCGTGTTCGACCGAGAGGGGTCGAACATAATATCTCAGCTCGGTTAACAAAGAGGCCCAAGCAGAGTGTCACATGAGCAGGTAGGATTTTGAAGCCTAGCAATTCATGGCACTCGAGGGATGGAGAAAACACTGTAAAACACAATCGGGCACTGCAAACAATTATAGAAACTTTAAGCAGCACTTCTTAACAGCATTTTATGACCCATCAAACAGCCCCTAATCTTGTCGCATTATTTTATTGGCCAAACACGCCGTGCTTCCTCCATCGCAACAAATGATCCTCTGATCTACGCAGGAGAACACGGAAGAACTGGAAAATTCGAAAGTTGCAATTTTGAAGAAGAACATGTAGGAAGGGAATGAACTTAAGAACTGAAGACAGAAAAACGAGGGGGGGGGGGGATGAGTCGTAACACCACCCAAAAAAATGTCAATGCCTTCCCTTGTTTTTTACCGATAGAATCCTTGGATTTTCAATAGTTCTCGTTAATCCAAGCGGCCCCCATAAATGATTGATAATAGGGCTTCAAGATATCAAGAACAGAAGAGGTGGGAAAATGAGAAGACTTATTAAATAAAAATTAAAATAACGAGGTAACCTCCAGTTGTGCAATTACTAGGGTCTTCCATCAGCCCCTAACAACAACCGAGGCCTGAGGGCATATTTAGATTGATTCATAATCGTATCGCATGTTAATATTCAGAAATTGGCGTATACTAATTCCAGAAAAATGTTTTCTGCCGCCTTTTAATAAGGAAAAATAGCTTTTGAAGCCATAATTTTTTTTAAAAAAATCATAATTTCGAAAATTCTCTTTTTTTTACAACCTCAATTTTTGGAAGCATGATCACAAGGGAAACCCTGAATTTTAGAAAATCAACTATTTTGAAAAAAAATGTCTATTTAGGAAATTTCTTATTTTGGAAACCAGAAATTTAAATTTTTTACAATAATTAGAAATTAACCTTAATGGACATTGTGGGGTTTGGCAAACTCCCATTTTGGCAAGTTTACTTGTTAAAGGAAAATTTCTAGTTTAGGGAACTAGTTAATTGTGGAAACTTTGTATTTTGGGAAAATACGCACGGTCCCACAACGTTTGTGGAATCACATATTAGTATTGGACAGAATAATTAAATCCTTTGTGACAGGGGTTAAGTGTTAATCTAAGGTTAAGTATCACGATAATATGAATTAATTATTATATACATACATATGATGTGTGTGGAATGGATGGATGATCATGGACTACTAATATACATATGTGGACTGGTGCAATGATTTTTGGGGTCTACGAGTTTCTCTTCTTTCTTTATTATTCGGCTTGTAATTTTTATCTCTCTCTAAAATT
The DNA here is from genome assembly GCA_022559845.1 of Amorphophallus konjac. Taxonomy (NCBI): domain Eukaryota; kingdom Viridiplantae; phylum Streptophyta; class Magnoliopsida; order Alismatales; family Araceae; genus Amorphophallus; species Amorphophallus konjac. The sequence continues at coordinate 150,417 of JAHNEJ010000088.1, forward strand.
GTACCCTCCCTTGATTCAATCAAAGTTTTTTAATTATTACATGTAATTTTAAGGGTCTGCGTGCCTAATTTTTTGTGTAATTATTTTGAATATGGCGAGATAGATGATGAAGACCAACGGGGTCCATGAGAAGATGACGGTCTATGCACGTGCATTGATGCTTAACTTCGAACATGGAGTTAATATGATCGGCTTTTTGGCGGTCTATGCACGTGCATTGATGCTTAACTTCGAACATGGAGTTAATATGATCGGCTTTTTGGCTCTAGTGCAATCATGCTAGATTAAAATCCATGATCATCCATCACGAGAGAGAGAGAGAGAGAGAGAGAGAGAGAGAGAGAGAGAGAGAGAGAGAGAGAGAGAGAGAGAGAGAGAGAGAGAGAGAGAGAGAGAGAGAGAGAGAGAGAGAGAGAGAGATGTTCACATGGGGCCGACTCCATGGTTATTTGCCATGGTGCTGGCATCTGGGCCCTTGATCGCATGGGACCTCATGAGATGGAGGACCCAGATGCCAGAACCATGACAAATAGCCATGGGACCGGCCCCATGTGAACATTTCTCATATATATATATATATATTCTGCTCCTACTATGACATACATGCATGCGATGTGAATATATATCCTATATTTGTGTGTAGAAGTGCTTTAGTTATGATGAGACCATGTTAAACCCCTCAATTAGTTAAGAATTAAGTTGGATAAATGTGAGACATTAAGAATGATCCACGTGGACTTCCATCATTATAAGATAGATGAGCCATTTTTCAATCAAGTTGAGTTTATTGTATTGCCACGGGGTCCGCTTGTTTGAATGATGGAGTTCTATCCTACGATGTGGCGATGTAATCAATGGGGAGGAGGCACGGTATCACTTTGGTGTGTTGCCACAATGGTGCTATCTCAAATCCAAACTCACCATGTAACGGTTGTGATGACTTAACCAATCATCTTGGTTTGTTGTGTTGTCACAAGACTATTATGAATCGATGCTGAATTAGGACATAAATTGCAAAGAATGGTAATTGACAAGAGTTATCTACCTCTCGAGCATGGGGTGATTTGTTGTGTTGTCATAAGGTCACTTCATGATGCCAATTGGATTCCGATCCCCACTAGGAGTGTGCCCAAAACTCCCGTCTCATATGGCAAGAGAGTCATGTAATTCGCTGAAAATTAGTGAGAGCTTATTAAGATAGAAATCCATATCTTGATTTAAAATCCAATTGTCTGCATGTTACTTATTTTATTACATCTTATTTTCAAAACACTATGGCGCTTTCAAACCCAGTCCATGGCATACTAGATGTCATCAGACTCATTGGTCCAAACTATGTAGATTGGCTTATGAATCTAAGAATTATTCTCACCTCTGAGAAAATCGCATATGTCCTCGATGAGATCGTGCCTGATCATGCTAAGGGAGAAGAGGAAGGAGAGATCCTTCTATACGAAAAATACAAGGAAGACTCGACGGTTGCCCAGTGCTATATGTTGGCCTTTATGAGCACTGAGGTTCAGAGGTAATGTGAAAAGATGGATGCACATTCCATTTTGCTTCACCTCCGCAAATTATTTGAAGAGCAGAAATGCACTTAGAGGTATAAGTTACTAAGAACATATTTAGAGAAAGAATGACAGAGAGAACGTCGGTTTAGAACCACGTCCTTAAAATGAACAAGTGGATTGAAAAACTTAAAATATAAATAAAAATATAATAAATAAAAAATATAAATAAAAAATGGTAAATGAGCTAAGAATCATTTTACAGGATGAGCTCTATGTTGACCTTGTGCTTTAGTCACCGTGACGAGAGTGTTACAATATGTGCAGCGGTTGGAAACTCACAACTTCTCCAGATCATCACCTGGCCTTGAGATTTGTCGGGGGGGGGGGGGGGGGGGACGGATCACGTCTTAGTCAGTGGGCCAACCATCAGAGGAAGAGGGAGACTGCATATGCAAGAACTCCAGTCGTTCCATTAGCTTTTATCCATTGGATGGAGCCTTGCACTACATGTGCGAACCAGGGTTGTAGATTTTGAGAAAGGGAGGAAGAAGCTCGTGTACAAAGCCTGAGAAAGGGGAGAGGGAAGGCTGTAGAGGGTCGCCAGAGGAGTGTTGGATCCGTCGTTAGGTGCGGGCGAACTAGCGCGAGGAGGCGGTGGCACGTCGAGGACAGCCGTATTGGAGTTAGGAACTGAGGAAGGATACCCCTAGAAAGGGCAACCCACCTCTCGTGTCCATCGCTTAGACTTTGAAAAGCGGGATCGACAAGAGCTGTGTCTTGGATGGCGGCGACATAGAGGGGACGGCTGGAATTGGGTAGCACGGAAGCTCGAGTGGCCATCGTGCATACCTTCCTATAGGAGGGGAGGCGGAGATGGGGTCACCGTGCAACAAAGGACACTGGATGGCGGCGTGACAGTTGACTCTCCCAACCTTGTCTTCCAAGTCTTCTGGCCGGATGTGGTGCAAAGCGATTGGCGGGCGACGATTGCGAGCCGAGAACCTTTCCCAGAGGTGCACTTGGGACCCGAGGCTTTTGGCGGTTGGTGGCAGTGGCGCTTCATCAGTGGTGGAGCTAGGGCTTGACTACCTGAGATTTGCCGACCGGCATCTTGAGAAGATCTTGTCGGGCTCCCACATGAGACAGTGTAGGGCGTCTACCACTGTAATATCCGGGACCTTTCGGATCCTTCTTCGTGGGTCCCGAATCTGGTTTCTCGGAGTTTCCGACTCCGTTGTGTCCGAAATTTCGTTTCGGACATCTTTCGTGTTCGGATAGGGGCGATCCAGAGTTGTTTCGGAGGTCCGGAAGAGTTCCGCGACCTTTTCCGCGCGTGTTTTCCTATTACCGGTGTGGGTTTCGGTAATTCCTTCGGAACCTCGCTGCAGGTGAACCGGGTCGTTCACCTGGGCACGAGTGGTACCGTTGCGATCGGTGCGTCCTGATGATCCCGGAAATATAATTTTTGATTTTTTGGTATTTTCTAGAATTTCTGGATTTTCTATAAATTCCTAATTCTTTTCTTTTCTTTTTCCTTTTTCTTCTTCCTTTCTTCTTCTTCCTCCCTCACGACCGTGGCGGCCCTCTCACTCTCTCTCTCTCCCGTTCAAGCGCGGTGACCTCCGTTCCGGCTGTAGACGGCAGCGGTGCGACGGCGCGAGGACGTGGGTGACGACGAGGCGATCGTGCGGGCGTGCGGTGAGCGTAGGAAGCGTGGAAAGGCGAGGTTTTAACGGCGTTCTTCGTGGATTCGGGCTTGGATCGGCGCGTCTCGTCGCGAACCGGAGGTAGGGTGACGTTCCTTAGCCTCTTGTGTTTCTTCCCCGCGAGTTTTAGCTCGAGACGAGGTCCAGAGGGGTTAATTTCGCGCCGGGAAGGGTCGTGCATGCTTTGGGGAGTGACCGCCCGATCCATCGTTTTAAGCCCCGATTCCGCGTTTCGGGAGCGTAGGAGCATGCTAGGGGGCTTGGGGGTTCTTCTCTCACCGTTTCCCCCTTCGTGGGGCTTGTTTGGGGTTGGAATGGGCGATTCCGGCGAGGTTCGCCGTTTTCGCGCCGGTGAGCGATATGCGGTCGAACCAGTGGCCACACAACCCTTGTGCGGCGCTGTTCTGACCGTTTATCGGCTCGGCGCGCTGTGGCTGGGCTCGGCGCGCAGTGGGCTTGTGCGATCTATCGTGGGACCGCATATCCTGAAGTGCGGCCCCATAACTACCGCCCAACCCTAGATTTTCGACCGTTGAGTATTACCGTTATACAGCGCACCGGGGTGTGCGGCTAGGTGCTGGCCGCTCAACCCTTCGTGGGGCCAGGGGTTGGCCGTACATCGTCTGGTGCCGTCGCCTGGGTGTGCGGCCAGATCTGGACCGCACAACCCTTGAACGGTTAAACCATAGCCGCTCTTCCCTAGTGCGGCTACGGCCTAACCGTTCAGGTTTAGTACCGTTGGGAGACGAACGGCCAATAGCGGACCGTTCATCACCCACATGCGGCCAAGAGCTGGCTGCACATCAGTTGAACGGGCCCATGGTGGCCGTTCATCTGCCCGTTTAGACCTGGGGTAGAACGGTCACGTCCTGACCGTTTAAACCTGGTGCAGCCCCGGTATGACCGCACATCCCTGAGCGGCCCAAGGTGGACCGATCAAGGGGACGGGTCGTGTCGACTTGTCTCTCGTCGTACCGAGCGGTGCCGGGAGATGTTGTTGTCGGCTTGTGTCGCCGTGCGACGGTGATTTGTACGAGGGGCGTTCCTTGTACCGTCCGATTGTGACGTTGCTTTCCGTTGACTTGAGAGTCTACTCCTTCAGTGACACTCCACTAGTCGTAGCCTGCTTACACGCGTGTGGTCCCACCAGGGAGTGGTGGAGAGGCTACCCTTAGAGACGATTTTAGACTGGTTTATGTCGGGCCCCTCGTCGTTAGCCAGAGTCCGGCTACGGGGGAAAACCGGTCAGAGGGCCAGACCTAGGACGCATGGTCTGTGTGTGCACACGTGGTTGGGGGCAGTTGGACACACGCTGACGAGCGTGACCCCAGCTAGTCACTTGTTTGTGGTACTTGTTCGGTGTCCGTGCCTCTGGTAGGTGCTACCACGTCAGGCAGTTCACCTGCGGTGCGGTGTAAGTCGTCAGGGGACGCTACCGACTGTGCTTCTAGTGGGAGGTACTCTTGTCGAGTCGGGAGTGTCAGGCTGTCAGTCGTTACAACTTCTACCTTCGGGTTTCTGCCGTGTTGGCCGTTGGGTTCCGGTTGTTTCGCCGTGGCACGTGTGTCGATTTTCGTGCCGTGAGACCGGTGCTTTGTAGATGGCAGGGTTTCCCTTTTGAGGTACTCGCTTACTGCTAGCGTAGCGGTTTCTCCGTATGCGAGGTAGGGTTCGAGTGATCCCTACTGTAACGACCCGAGAATCCGATTACCGGGAAGGCCCGATAATCCGAGACTCGAACCGCCGCCCACGAGCGGAGAGGGCTCGGAAGGGCTAAAAGGAGTGTGGAGGCACAAAGAAATAGGAAATAAAGCAGGACAATTCAACAATTAACAGAAATAAATAAACAACTACAACAGAGTCCAGTCCAACAGAAAGTACAGTCCAAAGCAGTAAAAACGTACCACATGTCAAGTGAACACTCGGCTCGGCAAGCTGGCAACTGAGAACCTCCGCTCCGCACCCTCGAACCTCGAGGAAGAACCGCCACACCTGGAAAGCAGGGAATGAGTCTCCAAAACAGAGACTCAGCAGGGATCCCGCGGAACCCCAACCGGAAACAACGGCGGTAGCGGAAAGGAAAGCTACAACTACAGCAGGAACAGCAAACCGGTGGCCGGTCAAAAAACTCGACACTACTGCTACTCCTACTGCCAGAAGGCACACCTCGAACACGCAGTCGAAGCTACCGAACCACGCTAGTACCACCTACCGAAGTAAAAACACACTGCAATCAAGCCGCAAAGACCTGTCCCCTGGACAGAGCCGACCCGGACACGCTGTCCAAGGTGCAACCCCGACCATCCGATCGCGGATACCGCACAACAAGACACAACCTCGGTAGAACCACTAGCACTACTCTCAAGGCGCGAAAACCGACACACGCGCCACGGCGAACCAACCGAAACTCACCGGTCAACACGACCGAAACCCGAAGGTCAAAGTCACGGAAACTGATAGTCTGTCACTCCCAACTCGACAAGAGTACCAACCACTAGAAGCACAGCCGGTAGCGTCCCCTGACGTCTCACACCGCGCCGCAGGTGAACCGCCTGACGTGGTAGCTCCTACCAAAGGCGCGAACACCGTACAAGTAACCACAAACAAGTGACTAGCTGGGGTCACGCCCATCGACGTGCGTCCACTGTCCCCAACCACGTGTGCACACACAGACCACACGTCCTAGGTCTGGCCCTCTGACCGGTTTTCCCCTGGCACTGGACTCTGATGTGACGAGGGGCCTACGGAAATCGGTCCACAAACCGTCTCGAAAGGTGGGTGCCCGTACACCACTCCCAGGTGAGACCAGCACCTCGTACTGGTGGGCTACGACTAGTGGAGGGTCACTGAAGGAGTAGACTCTCAAGTCAACGGAAAATAACGTCCGCATCCGACGACGTACGGGGACCACCCCACGTACCGGCCCCGTCACATGGTGACCACAGTCGGAGCAGAAACGGGACTCGCAGTCCACGGCCACGCACGCGCTCTGCGCGAGAGTCGAGAAAACTCAAGTGGCGCTAAGCCACTAGACTCTGGGCAGTCCTCTAGACGCACTACACCCAACGATCCTTGAGTCACAAGACTCGGGGTCAAGACTGTTGTACGCAACAGCACATGGCCGTCAATCTAGTCCAATCTCTAGGTCTAAAACCACGGTAACACGAGTACCGAGACAACTCACGAGTCGCCAAGACCACTCCCTCGGGAAGGGAACGCAAAGGACTGAGGCCACCCACCCGGGCCACACGGAAAGCACAGAAGCACGATTCCCAAGGTAGCACACAAGCCGCCAGGTCGATTTCCCATCTTGGAGCAAGCGGGAAACCTCCAGCCCCAGGCCGGATAACTGGACTCGCAGTCCAAGACCAACCACGTGGCCCACATGGGAATCACCTTCCAAAGAAACTCACGGCATGCGGGGGAGACCCCACCGCACACACACCGATACACGGTGACTCGATCAAGCGTAACACGAAAGCCCGGAACACGTGAGGTCACCCGGACCCACTACACCTATAGGCACGCTAATCGAGGTAATGTGGTCCCTCCAGATACCCCAAAACACGGTAGCAAAACCCACAGGGTGCCCGGGACACTCACAAGGCTAAAGGTCAACCACTGGGTCACAACCGGGTCGACTGGGGACCAACACAACACAATCGGAACACCAGAAGGTCACACGGACCCTTAAACCGATGGGCACATTTAATTGAGGTAAACCAAACCTCTGGACACCCAAAGACACGGTCACGGAACTCCACGGGGTGTCCAAGACACACACGGCCCAAGGGGAGCACGAGACAACAGGTAAGATCGCGGTAGGATCACCTAGCGCGACAAGCCAGAACGCGCTAGGGAACCCTAGCGCGACAAGGAATATCGCGCTAGGGACGCCTAGCGCGACAACGCAGATAGCGCTAGGAACCCCTAGCGCGACAAGGCAAATCGCGCTAGGAACCCCTAGCGCGACAATGCAAAACGCGCTAGGACTCCATAGCGCGACGGGAACCGCCTTACTGTTCATCTTCTCCGATGAACCCGCCCCGTCGGGGGGGCGCGACCCTTAAGAACGCGCTAGCCGAGGCTAGCGCTTCTCAGTCTGCGACCGAAAATGGCGGAAACGGCCCAAAACTCGTCCCACGCCCCCATACCTCCACAGGAGAGGGGGAAAACAAGGGGGAAGCTCCCCAGAAGCCCCTAGCATGCATCTATGGCCTCGGATCGGCCTAAAACGCACCGAAACGAGAGATCGGCCCACAAGCCTAAAACATGGGTTTTGCCCCAAATCACCCCATTTGGCCCGCTCGGCTCACCGCGACCTACGAAACTCGCGGGAAGGAAGTGCACGAGCTGAGGAACCATCACCCTACCTCCACCGAAGATTTCGCGCACCGTGGACGCCGATCCACGAAGAAAACGCCGTTGAAGCCTCGCCGTTCCACGAACCCACGTCCGAGCTTCCACGCGCCTCCACCGCCTCGATCCTCATCCATCCTCGCCCGCGCCTCGCCCGCGCCATCCCCCGCCTCGCCCGTACTCCGCCCCGTCGGCCGCCGGAGAGAGAGGGTGAGAGGAGAGAGCGTGAGAAGAGAGAGGGAGAGAAGAGAGAAATGAGAGGGGAGAGAGGAAAGGGTTTATATATAGGAAAAATCCGAAAATTCAGAAAAATCCAGAAAAATAGAAAATCACACCCTCGCGATCCTTGGAATGCACCGATCGCAACGGTACCACACGCGCCCATGTGAACGGCCCGGTTCTCCCGCAACGAGCTTCCGAAGGAAAAGCCGAAACCCACGCCGGGAATCGGAAAACACACGCGGGAAAAGCCGCGGAACGCTTCCGGGTCTCCGAAACGACTCCGGATCGCGCCGATCCGAACACGGAAGATGTCCGAAACGAAATTTTGGACACAACGGAGTCGGACACTCCGAGAAACCAGATCCGGGACCCACGAACACAGATCCGAAGAACCTGGGGCATTACAGCCCTCCCCCCTTAAAAGAATTTCGTCCTCGAAATTCAGGACTAGCACCAAGTCACAGGGGAAGAACGCCATAACTCACTGACAACGCCGTCAGAACCCCAGCACAAAAAACATCGATGCTCACGAAAACACCAATCCTGAGGGACACAGCCAGACTTACAGTTACAAACAACACCTCGCTCCTTGCGCCGAGCACACTGGCCAACAGAGTAGGTATATACCAAAGGACACAGTCCGGCATCACCTCAGACAACGCGAGAATCCACCATGGCACCGCAGCCACAATCTCGTTTACCAAGGAGAGACAACCTCGCACGAGAAACAGCTACCGATCCATCCTATGGTCGGCAGACAAAACACACATCAGCTTCACAACCAGCTGACAGGTCGCATACCCTTCTCAAGGGAACAACCAAAACAGAGCCTCCACCAGCTCAAACAGCCATCACAACAGACCGCAACCAGCTCATCGGCTCAACACCAAGAAACACCCCACACATGGCAAGCCGAAAGCCAGACATAACACTGTGCCAACTCTTGTCAGAAGATAAACTTCGACAAAGCTCAGATCCCATCCGGAAAGGCACATCACAGAAACGACCACCAAAGGTCTCGCTGGCACACGGCTCTCGCCACACTCGAGCCCCAACAACCAGCACCTTCTGTCTCTGAAAAGACCATCCACTGGTCACCATATGCTCGTCAACGGGAAACCTCCTGCTTGCTCAGCTTCTTCCTTCTTTCCTGGTCCTCGACCGGGTCCAAAGGAAACATTCCAAACCTCAGCAAGCCATTCGTCGACTCCCACACAGACCGATGCCACATCTCGAGCTACACTCCTCTCGGACTCCGCATCCGAGCTCGAACATCGCGCCAACTCGACCCTCTTGGGGAGCACGACGAAACCAAATGACAAGATCCTAGTGTCTTCAGTCATCACCTCACTGGACTCAGACTTACAGGGGAACCATCCCATGCTGGTCACCAACCAGGGATAACCATTGCGACACCAACGTCCTATCAAGGACCCCAAAGCAACAAACATCTCACCGTCACAATCCGACAAGGCCGTAGAACCAACAGGAACCCACGGCCTGCTAGAGACCACTTCCTCAAAGCACGATCTCAACCGAGGGCACGACTGGGAACACAAGTCGGGCACCAAGCCACCGACTCTGACCAACACGTCCTCGACCTCCGTCAGGTGACATTCTCAATAACCCCATCCAGGCCCAACACCGACGCCTGACACGGCTTCCAACACAGGAACAGGGTACTCATGCGGCGCACCCGCCAGCATATTCCCCCAATACTCCATCTTGCCAGTGCCAAGAATCACAATATCTCGGGCAACGGCACGACAACGACACGTTTCCCACCGAGGAACCAATCCTCCGATGCTCAACGCAAACTCAGGAATCCGCCTGTAGCAACCAACGCTACGATCCTGAACCAATGGGTCACAAGCCCACCACGCTTCCGCTGCGCACTCTGATCCGCGCACACAGCCGAGAAAGCAAACAGCGCCCAACCAGCACTCGTCCTTCCGGAAAAGCACCAGCACACCCTCACACGACAAGGGAACGGGCACAACTTCTCACCGGCAACCACCTTGCCAAAACAAGGAGCACGTCTCGCACAGACTTCATGGCACACAAGGCCAACCAATCCGAATATGCAATGCAAGACGACGAACCTTAGCCCAACGCAATCTCTCCAACCAAAGGAGAAACCAGCGCACTTCCAACCAACGGAAGAACTCCACGCTCGACCTGATCTCGAACCTAGCGCACGCTGGAAACAGCACCATCCAGCACCAAGGAAAAACCATCGCTTCCATCAGGTCAACGCCTCCGACACACTCGGCGAGTGTCACGTCGGACCACACTCACAGCATCTCTCGATGCACCACCATTGCAATTCCTCGAACTGCAACACACCATGCCAAGAGCCGCAACATGAGCCATAACAACAACCGCCGACGCTCATCCTCGAGTCCCGAACTCGTCGTGGAGCATTCACATCTCAAGCCAACTCCAGGGCGAACACAACCCAATCACACACAAGAGCGCATGAGCAAGACTTACTGGGACACCACAGCCCATCCTGCCTCAGAATCCGTAAAATAATCGGGACCGACACGTCATTTCTGACGCCATAGAGCACGACAAGGGCATCAGGCTTGACGAAACAGCAGCTCACCGAGAAGATCCTCCGCTCACCCGAGCACACTTCTCGATCAGAGCACCCGCTCTGCCACCTTAAACCACGACCAGAACACCTCAAGGGCTGGACAAACCTCAAGCTGGAGTGGCCAAAACCGACAGCAGCTCCCTCGAAGCACGCTCATGGCCACTTAACCACGAGAAATCCTCTCCAGCCACCTGACCATACTGCAGATTCCTCGAACGCAGCACCGCTAGTTCACGCCTGCCAGCAACCTCTGCCCAACACAGCACAACCAGGGCCACCACCGATGAGGGAGAAGGCTCTCAACCTCGATCCTTAGGCCCCATGCTGGCATGAAAGCCGCGAACAGCAACCACCTTCACAGCGCCGCACAGCGCACTCAAGCTCTCAAGCGAGAAACTAGGCGGAAAAATAAGCACAAAACCCTAAGCCAACTGCCGACTGTACTGGACCTTATGGACTCTGATCACTGCAATATTTCAAATCTCTATGTATGCCCACAACCACCGCTCTGATACCATCTGTAACGACCCGAGAATTCGATTACCGGGAAGGCCCGATAATCCGAGACTCGAACCGCCGCCCACGAGCCGAGAGGGCTCGGAAGGGCTAAAAGGAGTGTGGAGGTACAAAGAAATAGGAAATAAAGCAGGACAATTCAACAATTAACAGAAATAAATAAACAACTACAACAGAGTCCAGTCCAACAGAAAGTACAGTCTAAAGCAGTAAAAACATACCACATGCCAAGTGAACACTCGGCCCGGCAAGCTGACAACTGAGAACCTCCGCTCCGCACTCTCGAATCTCGAGGAAGAACCGCCACACCTGGAAAGCAGGGAATGAGTCTCCAAAACAGAGACTCAGCAGGGATCCCGCGGAACCCCAACCGGAAACAACGGCGGTAGCGGAAAGGAAAGCTACAACTACAGCAGGAACAGCAAACCGGTGGCCGGTCAAAAAACTCGGCACTACTGCTACTCCTACTGCCAGAAGGCACACCTCGAACACGCAGTCGAAGCTACCGAACCACGCTAGTACCACCTACCGAAGTAAAAACACACGGTAATCAAGCCGCAAAGACCTGTCCCCTGGACAGAGCCGACCCGGACACGCTGTCCAAGGTGCAACCCCGACCATCCGATCGCGGGTACCGCACAACAAGACACAACCTCGGTAGAACCACTAGCACTAGTCTCAAGGCGTGAAAACCGACACACGCGCCACGGCGAACCAACCGAAACTCACCGGTCAACACGACCGAAACCCGAAGGTCAAAGTCACGGAAACTGATAGTCTGTCACTCCCAACTCGACAGGAGTACCAACCACTAGAAGCACAGTCGGTAGTGTCCCCTGACGTCTCACACCGCGCCGCAGGTGAACCGCCTGATGTGGTAGCTCCTACCAAAGGCGCGAACACCGTACAAGTAACCACAAACAAGTGACTAGCTGGGGTCACGCCCGTCGACGTGCGTCCACTGTCCCCAACCACGTGTGCACACACAGACCACGCGTCCTAGGTCGGCCCTATGACCGGTTTTCCCCTGGCATTGGACTCTGATGTGACGAGGGGCCTACGGAAACCGGTCCACAAACCGTCTCGAAAGGTGGGTGCCTGTACACCACTCCCAGGTGAGACCAGCACCTCGTACTGGTGGGCTACGACTAGTGGAGGGTCACTGAAGGAGTAGACTCTCAAGTCAACGGAAAACAACGTCCGCATCCGACGACGTACGGGGACCACCCCACGTACCGGCCCCGTCGCATGGTGACCACAGTCGGAGAAGAAACGGGACTCGCAGTCCACGGCCACGCACGCGCTCTGCGCGAGAGTCGAGAAAACTCAAGTGGCGCTAAGCCACTAGACTCTGGGCAGTCCTCTAGACGCACTACACCCAACGATCCTTGAGTCACAAGACTCGGGGTCAAGACTGTTGTACGCAACAGCACATGGCCGTCAATCTAGTCCAATCTCTAGGTCTAAAACCACGGTAACACGAGTACCGAGACAACTCACGAGTCGCCAAGACCACTCCCTCGGGAAGGGAACGCAAAGGACTGAGGCCACCCACCCGGGCCACACGGAAAGCACAGAAGCACGATTCCCAAGACAGCACACAAGCCACCCCGACGATTTCCCATCTTGTAGCAAGCGGGAAACCTCCAGCCCCAGGCCAGATAACTGGACTCGCAGTCCAAGGCCAAGCACATGGCCCACATGGGAATCGCCTTTCAAAGGAAACCCACAACATGCGGGGGAAGACCCCACCGCACGCACACCGGTACACGGTGACTCGATCGAGCGTAACACGAAAGCTCGAAACACGTGGGGTCACCCGGACCCACCACACCTATGGGCACGCTAATCGAGGCAACACGGTCCCTCTCGACACCCCAAAAACATGGACACAGAACCCATGGGGTGTCCGGGATACTCACAAGGCCGGAGGTCGACCACTGGGTCACAACCGGGTCGACCGGAGACCAAAACAACACAATCGGAGCGCTAAAAGGTCACATGGACCCTTACGCTTGCGGCACGCAAAACGAGGTAAGTGGGACAACCTCTGGAAATCCAAAGACACGGTCACGGAACTCCACGGGGTGTCCAAGACACACACGGCCCAAGGGGAGCACGAGACAACAGGTAAGATCGCGCTAGGATCACCTAGCGCGACAAGCCAGAACGCGCTAGGGAACCCTAGCGCGACAAGGAATATCGCGCTAGGGACCCCTAGCGCGACAACGCAGATCGCGCTAGGAACCCCTAGCGCGACAAGGCAAATCGCGCTAGGAACCCCTAGCGCGACAACGCAAAATGCGCTAGGACTCCATAGCGCGACGGGAACCGCCTTATTGTTCATCTTCTCCGATGAACCCGCCCCGTCGGGGCGGCGTGACCCTTAAGAACGCACTAGCCGAGGCTAGCGCGTTCTCAGTCCGCGACCGAAAACGGCGGAAATGGCCCAAAACTCGTCCCACGCCCCCATACCTCCACAGGAGAGGGGGAAAATAAGGGGGAAGCTCCCCAGAAGCCCCTAGCATGCATCTATGGCCTCGGATCGGCCTAAAACGCACCGAAACGAGAGATCAACCCACAAGCCCTAAAACATGGATTTTGCCCAAATCACCCCATTTGGCCCGCTCGGCTCACCGTAACCTACGAAACTTGCGGGAAAGGAAGTGCACGAGTTGGGGATCCATCACCCTACCTCCACCGAAAATTTCGTGCACCGTGGACGCCGATCCACGAAGAAAATGCCGTTGAAGCCTCGCCGCTCCACGAACTCACGGCCGAGCTTCACCGCGCCCTCGAGCCTCGATCCTCGACCCATCCTCGCCGTCCTCCTCGCCCGCATCACCCCGCCTCGCCCCCGCCTCGGTCCGTCGGCCGCCGGAGAGGAGAGAGTGAGAGGAGAGAGTGGGAGAAGAGAGAGAGGGTGAGAGTGAGGAATGAGAGGAAGAGAGAGGGTGGGGGTATATATAGGAAAATCCGAAAAATCAAAAAAATCCCGAAAAATAGAAAATCACACCATCGCGATCCTCGGAACGTACCGATCGCAACGGTACCACACTCGCCTAGGTGAACGGCCCGGTTCTCCCGCAACGAGCTTCCGAAGGAAAAGCCGAAACCCACGCCGGGAATCGGAAAACACACGCGGGAAAAGCCGCGGAACGCTTCCGGGCCTCCGAAACGACTCCGGATCGCATCGATCCGAACACGGAAGATGTCCGAAATGAAATTTCGGACACAACGGAGTCGGACACTCCGAGAAACCAGATCCGAGACCCATGAACACGGATCCGAAGAACCTGGGGCATTACACCTACTGAGTCTTGTTCTGAGACTCATTCCCTGCGTGTTTTCACCGTGTTTCAGGCGAGGCGAGGCTTCAGGGGAGTTCGTCTGAGGCTCAGCGCGGTTCAGGTGCCCAGTGTTAGTGCCAGAGGTCAGAGCCCGGGTATGTCCCGTGTAGCTGTACTTTCCTTTCTTGTCTCTGTACTAGTTGTGGACTACTGTCGTTATTTTATTGTTATATTGTGGACCATGTAAAATGTTAATTCATTTCCTGCTTATTTATATAACTGTTTAATTCTACAATTATTTGTGATACTTGTGTAGTTTCCACACCATCCTTCTAACCCTTCCGAGTCTTCGGACTCGTGGGTGGCGGTGCGAGTCTCGGGTTATCGGGCCTTCCCGGTAATCGGATTCTCGGGTCGTTACAGCTGGTATCAGAGCGTGGTTGTGGAATTATACGAGAATCATAAGTGATTGTAGTGGTCCACTAGCCCACAGCGATGAAGTACAATTGACGCTGGCATTGGGCATCGTGTATTTCTCTTAACCTTGCTGTTCCGTGCTTTCTGTCTTTGCTCCAGGTGCGGGTATGGCGCCGAGGCAGGCGACTCGCTCTCAACAGGGGCAGTCGGCTGGAGGTCAGGAGATCCAGCAGGAGCAGGAGGAGCAGAGTAGAGTGCCACCTGCGGCCACCGAGGCAGTGGATACTGCGAGATTTCTGGGGGCCGAGGATTTCTTTCGTGGCATGTACTAGCTTATGTCTCAGCAATTTGGCGGAGAGGCTGGTGAGGGCTCGTCGACCAGGGGTGGGCCAGGCCGAGTTGTGAGGGATTTCATGCAGTTTCATCCACCTTACTACGCGGTCAGCCAGACCCTGATTTGGCTCGGAGTTGGCTCGACGAGATGGAGCGGGTGTTCAATTCCGCGCGGAGTACTGCGGATGATAGAGTGATGTTGGCCTCCAACCAGTTGCAGGGTACGGCTCGGGAGTGGTGGTCTTCCGAGTGGAAGACGTCTTTCCAGCTTCGTCCACTTGAGCAGATTGTGTGGGGCGACTTTGTCTGTATTTTCGAGCGTACCTACTGTCCAGAGTTTATTGCTACATAGCGGATGCGTCAGTTTTTGGAGCTGGTTCAGGGCGACATGTCTGTGTTGCAGTACAGGGCCCGGTTTGTCGAGCTGGGTCGGTATGCACCTCATATCATGGAGAATGAGAGGGTGAAGACCGCACAGTTCGTTCAGGGCTTGAGGCAAGAGCTGAGACACCATTTGATCGCGAATGCTACCACCGATTTGGAGACAGCATCTTGCGTTGCGGCTTCCTTGGAGATGGATATGCAGAGGACTCGAGGACCGATTAGCCAGGGACAATCTTTGTCAGGTCGCAGCCAGCAGTCGGCTACCCAGCAGCAGGGTTCCTTCCAGCATGCGTCGGGTGGTTCAGGAGCGCCGGCACCGCCAGCGTCAGTGACAGGATCGGTGTCTTTTGGCACGAAGGTCAAGAAGTTCTTCGAGAAGAGTTTTCGAAAGAAGAAGTCCAAGGGTCAGAGGTAGGCTTCATCGGGCAGTGTACAGCAGCCGGTTCCGTTTCAGCGTTAGGGATCAGTGGGTGGATCGCGAGGGCCGTGTCCACGGTGTAACGAGTTCCATCCGGGCAGGCAGTGCACGGCGTCGATTATCTATTTTCGGTGTGACCAGCCAGGGCATATGGCGCGTGACTGTCCTCAGAGGCAGCAACAACAACAGTTTCCTCAACAGCAGCAGGTTCCCCAGCAGCAGAGGCCGCAGCAGCATCAACAGTTTCCTCAACAGCAGCAGGTTCCCCAGCAGCAGAGGCCGCAGCAGCAGCAGCAGCAGGGACAATATCCGCCGCTACCCAGGTCAGCTAGTGTGGGAGGCAGGCAAAGAGCTCGAGGCCATATCACACACATGACCAGGGCAGAGGTAGTGGCGTCGCAGCTCGTGGAAGGTACCGTTCAGATTTTGGGTTGTGCGGCTCGGGTTTTGTTTGATTCTGGCGCGTCTCATTAATTTATTTCGGAGGATTTCGCGCTGAGTATCGATGAGGCGGTGACCCAGTTGTCCTACGATTTGACAGTGGAGTTACCTTCGGGTGATTTTATGATCACTCCGTATTGCTTCGATGAGGTTCCCGTGTGGGTGGAAGGGCGGAGTTTGCCGGCTAGGCTCTATGGGTTGCTGCTTCAGGACTTTGATGTGATTTTGGGCATGGATTGGCTCGAGACACATCATGCGTTGGTGGATTGTGGCTCGAAGAGAGTTTATTTTCGGCGACTTCGTGGACCCACCTTCTATTTCCAAGGTATCAGGTCTTCCTCTTCCCGCTTTCTTATTTCTGCGATTCGAGCTTGTCGTTTGCTTGATGCGGGTTGTCAGGATTTTCTCGCTTCCGTGGTCTTGGTAGACCAGCCGCGTCCGGATGTCGAGGATATTCCGATGGTGTGCGAGTTTCCCGATGTTTTCCCGGAGGACTTACCTGGATTGACTCCCCAGCGGGAGATCGATTTTGTGATCGAGGTCGTGCCGGGTACGGGACCGTTGGCGAAGGCTCCCTACCGTATGGCTCCCGCTGAGTTGAGGGAGTTGCGGGCACAGTTGCAAGAGTTGCTGGCCAAGGGGTATATTTGTCCTAGCTTTTCCCCTTGGAGTGCCCCTGTGTTGTTTGTGAAGAAGAAGGACGGTAGCTTACGGTTGTGCATTGACTACCGGCAGCTGAATGAAGTGACCATTAAGAACAAGTATCCGTTGCCACGGATCGATGATTTGTTCGACCAGCTTCAGTCCGCTCGAGTATTCTCGAGGATTGATTTGCGGTCCGATTACTATCAGCTGAGAATTCGCGAGTTTGATGTGGAGAAGACTGCGTTTGGTACGAGGTACGGGCATTATGAGTTTCTGGTGATGCCGTTTGGGCTCATCAATGCCCCCGCAGCCTTCATGGACTTGATGCAGAGGGTGTTTCATCCGTATTTGGACCAGTTCGTGGTCGTATTTGTGGACGACATCCTTGTCTGTTCGCGGTCTGCCGAGGAGCACGCGTACCATTTGGGTGTGGTGCTGCAGACGCTGCGAGATCACCAGTTGTATGCGAAGCTCAATAAGTGCGAGTTCTGGCTTCGTGAGGTGCACTTTTTGGGACACGTGATTTCTGGTGATGGCATTTCCGTGGACCCCGCCAAGGTCGAGGCAGTAATGCGATGGCCGAGGCCGAGGTCTGTGATCGAGATCCGGAGTTTCTTGGGGCTTGCGGGTTATTATCGTCGGTTTATCCAAGATTTTTTCGCATTGCGACCCCGATGACTAGACTCACACGGAAGGATGTGCCTTTCGTCTGGTCTGAGGAGTGTGAGCAGAGTTTCAGGGAGCTGAAGAGATTGCTCACCTCGGCTCCGGTGTTGGTTTTGCCTTCTGATCGGGAGGTTTTGTGGTGTGTACAGATGCTTCCGGGGTCGGATTGGGTGCTGTGTTGATGCAGCATGGTAGAGTGGTGGCTTATGCATCTCGGCAGCTGAAGCCCCACGAGGAGAACTACCCTACCCATGACCTTGAGTTGGCGGCTGTGATCTTCGCGCTGAAGATCTGGAGGCATTATCTGTACGGTGAGAAGTTCGAGGTGTTCACTGACCATCAGAGTTTGAGGTATGTGTTCACGCAGAGGGACCTTAACCTCAGGCAGAGGCGTTGGATGGAGTATATGAAGGATTATGACTTCACCCTGTCTTATCAGCCGGGCAGGATGAATGTCGTAGCCGATGCCTTGAGTCGGAAGGTCGCGGTCAGTGCCTTGATGTTGAGAAGTGGAGGCTCTGGGAACAAGTGCCCGAAGTGTCTTTCAGGCTCAAGATTCCCCAAGAGCCAGGGTTAGCAGTGCTTGCGAGTCTACTGTCACGTCAGCTATCCGTCGTCAGGTGACAGAGGCTCAGCATGCAGACCCGAGTTGCCCCAGATTTTGGCCTTGGCTGATGTGGAGCTCGGCGAGGACGGTGTTGCGAGATTTCGTGGTAGGCTGTACGTCCCAGCCGATGAGCAGGTTCGGCATGTGGTGTTGCGCGAGGCTCATGAGAGCAGGTACACCGTACACCCGGGTGCGACGAAGATGTATCGGAATTTGCGGAGGCAATTCTGGTGGCCTGGCATGAAGAGAGATGTTGCCGAATTTGTGGCCAAGTGCCTGACCTGTCAGCAGGTGAAGGTGGAGCATCAACGACCAGGAGGTACTCTCCAGCCGTTGGATGTTCCCGCGTGGAAGTGGGACCACGTGACCACAGATTTTGTGGTGGGGTTGCCGAGGACTCCGAGTGGACAAGATAGTATTTGGTTGCTGGTAGATCGGCTGACGAAGGTGACTCGGTTGCTACCGGTCAAGGTCAGCTAGAGCGTGTCCAGGTTGGCTCGTCTTTATGTGGAGCGGATCATTCCGTTGCATGGGATTACCATTTCCATTGTGTCGGATCGGGATCCGCGCTTCACTTCTGGATTCCGGAGGAATTTCCAGCGAGCTCTTGGCACGGAGTTGGCGTTTAGTTCAGCGTACCATCCTCAGTCAGATGGTCAGTCTAAGAGGACCATCCAGACTTTGGAGGATATGTTGAGATCCTGCTGCCTGGAGTGGCAGGGGAGTTGGATTCACCACTTGCCGTTGGTGGAGTTTGCCTACAACAACAGCTATCATTCGAGCATCGGCATGGCTCCTTATAAGGCGTTGTATGGGCGTCCGTGTCGGACTCCACTTGACTGGTTTGAGGTTGGTGAGTGTGTTTTGAAGGGACCGGAGTTGGTGCAGCAGTGTGTGGATGTTGTGCACGTGGTTCGTCAGAACATGTTGGCGGCCCAGAGTCGGCAGAAGAGCTATGCTGACCGGAGGCGGCAACCCCTCGCGTTCGTCGTGGGCGATAGGGTATTCTTGAGAGTTTCTCCGATGAAAGGGGTGATGCGCTTTGGACGGCGTGGGAAGCTGAGTCCCCGCTATGTTGGTCCCTTTGTGATTGTGGAGCGCATCGGTGAGGTAACTTATCGGTTGCAATTACCCCCTGAGTTGGCGTCGGTGCATGACGTGTTCCACGTTTCGATGTTGCGGAAGTATATGCCCGATGACTCTCATGTGCTTGAGGATTCTGTGTGACCCGAGGTGACTCCAGATCTTTCTCTTCCAGAGTTTCCCGTCCACGTCGTGGATAGGCGAGAGCAGCGCCTACGGAACAAGGCCATCCCCTTGGTGAAGGTGGTGTGGCAGCGACACTCTGGTGGTGAGGCTTCTTGGGAACGTGAGGACGAGATGCGTCAGCGGTTCCCTTACCTATTCGAGTGAGTCTTCCTCTTCTTTCCCCTTGGGTTGTTCTCAATTTCGAGGACGAAATTCCTTTAAGGGAGGATGGCTGTAATATCCCGGACCTTTCGGATCCTTCTTCGTGGGTCCCGGATCTGGTTTCTCGGAGTGTCCGACTCCCGTTGTGTCCAAAATTTCATTTTGGACATCTTTCGTGTTCGGATCGGCGCGATCCGGAGTTGTTTCGGAGGCCCGGAAGCGTTCCCCGGCTTTTTTCGCGTGTGTTTTCCGATTACCGGTGTGGGTTTCGGTAATTCCTTCGGAACCTCGCTGCGGGTGAACCGGGTCGTTCACCTGGGCACGAGTGATACCGTTGCGATCGGTGCGTTCCGAGGATCCCGAAAATATAATTTTTGATTTTTTGGTATTTTTTGGAATTTCTGGATTTTCTATAAATTCCTAATTCTTTTCTTTTCTTTTTCCTTTTTCTTCTTCCTTTCTTCTTCTTCCTCCCTCACGACTGTGGCGGGCCCTCTCACTCTCTCTCTCTCCCGTTCGAGCGCGGCGACCTCTGTTCCGGCTGTAGACGGCGGCGGTGCGACGACGCGAGGACGTGGGTGACGACGAGGCGATCGTGCGGGCGTGCGGCCAGCGTAGGAAGCATGGAAAGGCGAGGTTTTAACGACGTTCTTCGTGGATTCGGGCTTGGATCGGCGCGTCTCGTCGCGAACCGGAGGTAGGGTGACGTTCCTTAGCCTCTTGTGTTTCTTCCCCGCGAGTTTTAGCTCGAGACGAGGTCGAGAGGGGTTAATTTCGCGCCGGGAAGGGTCGTGCATACTTTGGGGAGTGACCGCTCGATCCATCGTTTTAAGCCCCGATTCCGCGTTTCGGGAGCGTAGGAGCATGCTAGGGGGCTTGGGGGTTCTTCTCTCACCGTTTCCCCCTTCGTGGGGCTTGTTTGGGGTTAGAATGGGCGATTCCGGCGAGGTTCGCCGTTTTCGCGCCGGTGAGCAATATGCGGTCGAACCAGTGGCCGCACAACCCTTGTGTGGCGCTGTTCTGACCGTTTATCGGCTCGGCGCGCTGTGGCTGGGCTCGGCGCGCAGTGGGCTTGTGCGGTCTATCGTGGGATCGCATATCCTGAAGTGCGGCCCCATAACTACCGCCCAACCCTAGATTTTCGACCGTTGAGTATTACCGGTATACATCGCACCGGGGTGTGCGGCTAGGTGCTGGCCGCTCAACCCTTCGTGCGGCCAGGGGCTGGCCGTACGTCGTCTGGTGCCGTCGCCTGGGTGTGCGGCCAGATCTGGACCGCACAACCCTTGAACTGTTAAACCATAGCCGCTCTTCCCTAGTGCGGCTACGGCCTAACCGTTCAGGTTTAGTACCGTTGGGAGACGAACGGCCAATAGCGGACCGTTCATCACCCACGTGCGGCCAGGAGCTGGCTGCACATCAGTTGAATGGGCCCATGGTGGCCGTTCATCTGCCCGTTTAGACCTGGGGTAGAACGGTCACGTCCTGACCATTTAAACCTGGTGCGGCCCCGGTATGACCGCGCATCCCTGAGCGGCCCAAGGTGGACCGATCAAGGGGACGGGTCGTGTCGGCTTGTCTCTCGTTGTACCGAGCGGTGCCGAGAAATGTTGTTGTCGGCTTGTGTCGCTGTGCGACGGTGATTTGTACGAGGGGCGTTCCTTGTACCGTCCGGTTGTGACGTTGCTTTCCGTTGACTTGAGAGTCTACTCCTTCAGTGACACTCCACTAGTCGTAGCCTGCTTACACGCGTGTGGTCCCACCAGGGAGTGGTGGAGAGGCTATCCTTAGAGACGGTTTTAGACTGGTTTCCGTCGGGCCCCTCGTCGTTAGTCAGAGTCCGGCTATGGGGGAAAACCGGTCAGTGGGCCAGACCTAGGACGCATGGTCTGTGTGTACACACGTGGTTGGGGGCAGTTGGACACACGCTGACGAGCGTGACCCCAACTAGTCACTTGTTTGTGGTACTTGTTCGGTGTCCGTGCCTCTGGTAGGTGCTACCACGTCAGACAGTTCACCTGCGGTGCAGTGTAAGTCATCAGGGGACGCTACCGACTATGCTTCTAGTGGGAGGTACTCTTGTCGAGTCGAGAGTGTCAGGCTGTCAGTCGTTACGACTTCTACCTTCGGGTTTCTGCCGTGTTGGCCGTTGGGTTCCGGTTGTTTCGCCGTGGCACGTGTGTCGGTTTTCGTGCCGTGAGACCGGTGCTTTGTAGATGGCAGGGTTTCCCTTTTGAGGTACTCGCTTACTGCTAGCGTAGCGGTTTCTCCGTATGCGAGGTAAGGTTCGAGTGATCCCTACTGAGTCTTGTTCCGAGACTCATTCCCTGCGTGTTTTCACCGTGTTTCAGGCGAGGCGAGGCTTCAGGGGAGTTCGTCTGAGGCTTAGCGCGGTTCAGGTGCCCAGCGTTAGTGCCAGAGGTCAGAGCCCGGGTATGTCCCGTGTAACTGTACTTTCCTTTCTTATCTCTGTACTAGTTGTGGACTACTGTCGTTATTTTATTGTTATATTGTGGACCATGTAAAATGTTAATTTATTTCCTGCTTATTTATATAACTGTTTAATTCTGCAATTATTTGTGATACTTGTGTAGTTTTCACACCATCCTTCTAACCCTTCCGAGTCTTCGGACTCGTGGGTGGCGGTGCGAGTCTCGGATTATCGGACCTTCCCGGTAATCGGATTCTCGGGTCGTTACAACCACCCTAAGAGGATCTTGTCAAATTCATTCCTACAAGAGGAGTTCTCACTAGAGTGAGTGTTCCGTGGAAGAATCCTCCGACATTCAAGTCCGCAAGTGCTTTGATAGAAGGGAGAATGGTGGCTATCTCTTGTAGAGGATGCTCGGAGGTTGTCGGAGCGGTCCGACATAGAGAGAGAGGAAGGGGGAAAGCCTTGACCAAGGTGTCGAGGTCATGAGATTGACTTAGGCAACGTTTGAAAACGCAACCATTTATGGAAGACTGTTGATAATCTTATAATCCAACTCACACTCGCTTTTGTGAAGGAGGAGAGTTGATGCGTTGATGTCCATGCGTCTCTCTCTTTTAAATTTTAAACGAACATAAAAATCTAAACTAACCATGTGATGTTCGATGGTGATCAAATCTTATCGTGAATTTCAATGATTGGAATCTCCACTGGATTACTTCCCAAATGGTGTCTTATAGGAAGAGGGCATCAGGCTTATAGGGAATGCCCACGTGGGATCGTCCATGTCGCACCGGGTTTGACGTTCACAAGCGGCTGCGGAGGCCTCCGCGGCGTTCAGTCTCTTCGTAGTGTGAATCCGATCGCTTGCACGTGCAGCTACCACCACATTCGCAGCGATCAGGGAAGAAGGAAATTAAACAAGCGGACAAACAAACAAACAAACACTTCGATTTATACATGAATAAGCAGTAGTCCATCCACTCATCAATCCACAATGTTTAAATGAATTAATGAAAACCAGCGTCAGGCCAGCTGCTCCTTTAATCCGCCTCTCCAGCCCCCATACCATCCTTCCCTTCGAACACCCAGCTGCTGTGGCTGTGGGGTTGGCAGCTTGGACTGGGCACCCCCTCCCTCGCCTGGCTCTGGCTGCATGCTGACAAAAGAAGATATGGTGGGGGGGGGGGGGGGGGCGGCGGCGGAAGCAGCAGCCGCAGGCGTTTTTTTTTATATCCGTCGTCGTCGGTCGGTCTACACCTGTTGGCTATCGCGTAGTAGTGCCCCCGGTCCCCCCCCCCCCCCGGCCGGGACCCCGTTTTCTTCGTTACATTCGACGTCCCTGCTCGCCACGTCGGGTTCCCTTCTTCTCTCCAGGTGGTATCACAGACTTCCCCCACGTCTGCAGACTCCCGACACGTCGATCGCCTGATGTAAGCTCCCTCCCGCTGCAGGGTTTATCCGAAGGAAAGGCCGGCAGGCTCCAACCCATCGAAGAGATAAGCTTCTGCTGGCAACAGTGCTCACTGACCCCCCCCCCCCGCCCCCCTCGAACGAGAAGCCAACGGGTGGGTCTAGCATCTGTCCCCCACCTTCGTGAAGATCCCTGCGATACCACGTCTCAGCCCCACCAAACCCATCACCTCACACCCTCGTCCGTCCATAAATGTACTGCCATCCCCCCTCCATCGTGTCCCCGATAGGCAGGCAGGCAGGCAGGCAGGCAGGCAAACATATTGGGAAACAAATTAAGGGAGGGGTGGCGTGAACTGCTAGAGCAAGCAAACATCGATCGGGTGGTGGCTCCCGTTGCCCCTCCTTTCGTGTAGAGAGACAGAGAGATGGGAGACTGCAAGCAGGAGTAAGACGGTGGACGGTGGTCTCTCTCCGATCGGTTGGCATTGTAGGGGGTGCTTTTTGCCAAAAACAATTTGGCAAAGCAAAAAAAAAAAGGGGGGGGGGGGGGAAACAGCCATGGCGTTGACAGAAGAAGGTGGCAATGGCACCCAGCTCTCACCTTCCCCTGTGAGCGCCAACCAGCTGCAGCTGCACGAGGAGAGGACGGAGGGAATCGCCGATCAGAAGCCCTTCAAGGGCATCCGCATGAGGAGGTGGGGCAGTTGGGTGTCAGAGATCAGGATCCCCAGGAGCCAGACCAGGATATGGCTGGGGTCGTACGACGCCCCTGAGAAGGCGGCGCGTGCCTACGACGCGGCGCTCTACTGCCTGCAAGGCGGGCGCGGCCGATTCAACTTCCCCGACGAAGAGCGGCCAAAGTTCCCCGAGGAGCTACGGCTGGCTCTGTCGAAGAGCGACATCAAGGCGATTGCAGCCAGGTTCGCGACGTCGTCGTCGTCGTCGTCCTCCTCCTCCTCGTGCGGTCACCTGCCGTCGTCCCCGGCAGGGTCGCCCCATCTCTACTCCGCTGCAGTGACGTGTGAATCGTGCATTGCGCAAGCAACAACGTCAAAATGTGACGATTTGAAGCACCTGGCGATGGACGACGATTGTGGGTCTCCTTTCGCCTTCGACGACTTCTTGCTCCGAGATCCGGTCATGTCAGAGACCTACAGCATATGGGATCTGCTGTAAAACACACCACACCAAGTGGCACCTTCCGATGTCGCGTAATTAAATCTACAACCTTGTGAAGTAAAGCGGACGCTCTCTTAGCTTATTAACTCTAGTCTGTGATTGTGGATTAGATCACAATATGTTGCCGTTCCTCTCTTCGCTTAACTCTTGTCTGTGGACTCACTCTGCTCTGCATCTTCGAAGCATTGAAACATTTCCCCTCCGGCATACGTGCTCGAGCTTTCTGCTCACTGCACCCAACATCAGAAATTTAACCAAAGCTATATAAGAAGTAGGACGAAGAAGAGGCATAACGAAGACGCAGTCTGCCACCTTTCTAATTTGTTCTTGGCAAAAGCAAATTAAATTTAATTAGCGGTTCTTTTCCCCGTTCATCTTGCTGTGTGATCAGTGTTGAGCTACAAGACCTTCCTGTCCTCGTGACTCTGCTGAGGTTCCTTTACCCATAAATACAAAGCTCATCAAGGCTCGTTCTCGACCTCTAATCGGCTGCAACCCTGCCTCTTCTTCATGCCTCTCTCCTTCATGGCTCTTCTCACCCCCTCTGTCCCAGACCAGTCACCCGTCTCTGCGCGTATCATCGAGAGCAGAGTGTAGTTTGCTGCATTCCCCGCCTCCAACCTAATCAGCCAATGGGCCAAGTCCTCTGCAGCCTCGAATTTCCCATGTGTCCTGCACGCGGAAACCAGTGATGTCCAAATCCTTGGGGAGGGCCTCAAGGGCATGTTCCTTATGACCTCACAAGCATCTTCCAGCCTGCCAGACCTTCCCAGGAGGTCTACATAGCACGCATAGTGTTCCATTCCGGGCTCACTACTGCACTCCTTGCTCATGAGATCAAACAGTTCCTTTCCCTCGTCTACAAGCCCGGAGTGGTTGCAAGCTGATAAAACAGCGAGCCATGATATGTTATCAGGTTCGACGCCCATTTCTTTCATCTCATAAAAGAGTTTGAGGGCATCGTGACCTCTGCCATGGTTGCCATAGCTGGAAATCGCAGTACTCCATGAGACGGAATCCTTCACGGGCATCTCCTCGAAGAACTGGACTGAAGAATTGAAGTACCCACATCTGGCGTACACGTGTATGAGAGAATTACCAACACTGACATCAGATATCAGGCCGGCCTTGAGGATGTAGCCATGTAGTTTTAGAATGTAATCCACCATAGGCGAGCCTAGGCAAGCCGAGAGGAGAGCTAATATCGTTGCGGAATTGGGTTTTGTCCCCTGCGTCTGCATTTGATGGAAAAGTTCCATGGCCCTGCCGCACTCTCCGTTCACCGAACAGTTTCTGATCATCAAGCTCCATGTGACGACATCTCTTTCTCCTGTGCCATCGAAGACGCGCCAAGCGAGTGTCTCCCCTCCTTTGCATCTCCCATACATGTCTATCAGAGCTCCCGCTACCTGGGGTTGCGACTCGAGCCCGTGCCGTAAAGCATAACCATGAATCTCTTCCCCTGATCTCAGTGCTTCGGTTCCCACTTTGCCGCAGACCGGCAGGATCGTGACTAGTGTTGCTCTGTTAGGCTGAATCCCTTCGGCTACCATCGCTCTTAAGGCATCAACAGACAGTTCATAGTCACCGTTCGCCACGCAGCCCGATATCATTGCAGTCCAAGACACCTCATTTTTCACCGGCATCATGTTAAACACTCTCCTCCCCGAGAAGAATTCGTGGCACCTCGAGTACATGTCTACAAGGGCAGTGGACAAGAGGACACAGGAATCGACCTGCCCAAGGCAGATGGACCGGGCATGTATCTCTTTGCCGAGACTCAAGCTCCCCATCCTCCCGCAAACTGAAAGGACCATAGCAGTCAGCTCAGGTTTCTGCGCGAGACCCAAGTGTTGCATCTCTACGAACAGGTCAATCGGCGCCTGGAAGAAACCGTTCCTTACATAGCCCGAAATCATCGAGCTCCAGCTTGCAGAATCCCTAACGGGCATATCATCGAACAACTTGCGTGCCTGCTCGACCTGCAAATGCCTCGAGTACAGGGAGAGAAGCGAGTTGACGGTCACGGTGTCGGCGTCGTGCCCGGATTTTATGATGCTGGAGTGGAGCTGGAGGGCCAGAGTGAAAGATGGAGGAGACGAGCAGGCTTTGAGGACGGAGGGGAGGAAGGAGGCGTCTCCGGGTACACCCGAGGCATGGAGCTGCTGGTAGAGCCGAAGGGCCTCCTCTGGAAGACCCCTCGTGACCAAGTCAGTGATCCTTCTGGCTGTGGTAGCCGCTGCAGAGGCTAGTATGGTGGTGGAGGGCGGGCGTGTCATCTCCTGCATCGCAATTCGCATCGCTTGTTCCTCCCGCTCGACCGCTGCGGGGAGGCGGCAAAAGAAACGAGAGGCAGCAGAATCGACGAGGACATGATAGGATCTACCATCTATGTACTAACCTTGCTTTCTTAATTTCATATATATACATTCTATGATAAATTTTTAGGACGTACTTGATAACCGAGTAAAAGGGTCGATTACGACATCTAGGATTGATTACTGAGTTTCTGAGAGGGGGAGACGAGCGGAGGCGGGGTCCACCGGTTAGTCGATGTCGACTAACCGAGAGATAACCCCGTTGTCAAAGATGCCCTTAATTCACGTGAAGTAGGGGTTCTTGTCTGCCCTCTACGTCATTTGGGGTAATCATTATTCGGTTCAACTCGAAAATTAAATAGAATCGCTAGATTTAATTTGATTAGATTTTGGTTGAAATTTAAAAAAATTTGGTTTAGGTTTAAATCGAACCGTATTAAAAAAATTTGGTTTGATTTGATCTTGAAGTTCAAGAAATCGAACCGAATCGAATAATTCGAATTTAAGGATATTTTTATCAAGTTAATATAAATATATATGCAACTATAAATTCTAATTCAAAAAGTCTAATCCCCGCATCCTAATGGGATTTTCGACTATTTTCAAATCACCTTTCATTTTATTGTAACTGAAGTTCTTAATTTTTTATGTTAAGATATTATGGAGCTTGTTCTTACATGTTAGAACATTTTATGTTATTTTTTAATATTTACTTTATTTGGTAGAAATTTTTTTATCCTACCTTTCTCAACTCTTGTTTGAATCCAATTTAATTTCTAAAAAGGGAGATGAATATGGTTCAAACCGAATCAAATCGAATCAAACCGAATTAATTCGGTTTAGTTTGGTTTGATTTCAAAGTAGTTTGATTTGGTTTGGTTCGGGTTGAAATCTTAATTCGGTTCAATTTGATTTGAGAAAAATTCTCTTCAAATTAAACCAAACCAAACCGTGATCATCCCTAACATCATTGGGACAAGCGTTTATTGCATGAATGATGAAACCCATCGTCATTTCTCTTTTTCTTATATATATATGGACTCATATTTTAAATATAAAAATATTTATTATTATTAATTAATTATGTATCACTCTTTACATTAATAATGATAAATAAATAAATAAAAATAATAAATAATTTTTTATGTTAAAATTATTTATCACCATTAACTTATTATTTATCACCCTTAATTTTAAGGGCGCGTTTTAGAACCGTCTATCCTAGATCATCTTAATTTGGAGAATCCCTCCACCTTACTGGTCACTTTACGGGAGGTGGATTATCATTATTGTAAAATCTCCCAAAGCTTCTCCTTCCCATTTTTTTGAGATTCGGGAGAGATAGTGATCATGTGTCTGCAATCTATTTCAAGTTAGATTTTTCAGAGCACGAAAGTCCATACATAACTCTAGACATTCTGTAACAACGTTGTCAGGGATTCCAAATGATTGGAATCCCCGGTCAACGGGTTCTCAAAGAAAGCCTAAGGCTGCGTTTGGCAGCACTCTTTCTTATGGCTTTCCTGCTTAATCTCAACACCGTACACATGTGCAGTTATTGTTGGAGTTTTCATCATTCAAAATCTTCCGAATCCACTCTGTGGTTACTTTGAAAGATTTTGAAGAGGGCTCATTTTTGTGTGGAGTTCTCTCCACTGCCATAATTTGTTTTGCACGTAAGTCAATAACTGCTGGCATATTTGGTGGGGATTAAATGCTGTCGACAGATTATATGTAGAAAGCAACGCCCCATTTTACTGCCAAACGCAGCTTTAAGAGTGACTAATAATTTTATGAAAAATACGTGACAGCATTTAATGAACATTTAAGAAGACTAATGGGTGCGAAATAGTACACTTAAACGAGTCACGGACAACTTTCATACTCATTCAGCCATGCAACTAGCATTTATCATACTCTAGTTATATGTAAAATGTCAAGATTATTATCTATAGTTATCAAATATTACATACAATCAAAAATTTAAAAATATCACTAAATGAGAAAAATACACTCTAACACTTATATCAATCAAGGTTGGCCAACGCTTCTGGAATAAATTGACTTGATTTTGTTCTAGTACGATACTCCATTTGGACCACCTCTATCGGATTGGACCAAATCACTCGTGAAGACTTCGATAACTTGGGTCGACTTAATCCATCTAGATCGACCTAAGTCCCCCCCTACAATATGAGTTGGTCAACTCGTATCGTTACTATTACGTCGACTCCCAATCTCCCATCATAATCCCTAGGGATATCTTCTGTCATTTAGTGATATTTTTAAAATTTTTGGTTGATAACGATGTTGACCTGGACAATTAAAGATTATTTTTTATATATTTGTCATATAAATGTATATATGAAATTAACTTATATTTTTATTATAAATTTATATATACTTATATAAATACACAAGAGTTTGTCCTATACTCGTATGATACTGATTTAATATATTAAAAACAACTTCGAAAGAAGATTTTAAGTTTTATATTCTAAAAAAACGAATATATAAAAGCTGGGTTTAGTATGAACCAATCGTTTCAAAATGCAGCGAGAGAAATTTTAATCGTCAGATTAATCTCCTCCGATAATCTATTACTATTTTTAAATAAATTATATTTAATCTGGTGGGGACACCGGGTCCACTACCGGACCCACTACTCGGAACCGACGTCGCACTGCCCCGACACCGAGCTTTTAGCTCGGAGACTCACTCGAAGACTCGGCATCCTGAGTAGATACTTATGTGTATTTGTACGTATTTGAGTATTGAGTACGTACGTGTGTAAAATACATGTAGTACTACATGTATATTTACTTTTATTTTATTAGACAAGGTTGGTCAAAAGACGTGTACTTTATTTTTATTAAACCCACAAGTCAAAGGTGGGTTGTTGAGTCTTATTTTATTAGGCTAGGGCATATATGCAAATAGGAGAAGTTTAAAGGTAAGAATGTAATGGCTTTCCCTATATAAAGAGGGGCTAATGAAGGTTTGTAACATGATGAGTTGAATGAAAGCTAGCTTGTACGTAAGAGCCTTCCTTTCTTGTGCTTTTCCCTCCCTCTAACTCCCTTGTGAGAATATAGTGTTGCCCGGTGTGAGACCGTCCGATATGAGGCCGAGCTGCGTGAGGTAGGAAGCTATCCCGTCCTGTTCACCCCCTCAGAACTGCCGTCGATCCTTCCTCCGACGTCGACCGCGTCAAATTTGGTATCAGAGCCCAACAAACGGCGTCTCCGTCGACCCCGACGTCCCCGTCGTCTCCCCTCCTCTCTCTCGGTTGCTAGAAGTGAAAAAATATATATATACATAGCAAGTTTACAGGTGAGAGGAAGAAAGAGAAAAAAAAAGAATAGGAGAGAAGCAGAAAAAAGGGAAAATTTTTGTTTTTTTCAAACCCCCCTCCCGTGAATCTCTCTCTCTCTGTTAATCTCTCTCTCTCTCTATTTTTTTTCTCTCTCTCTACCTCTCTCTCTTTCTCTCTCGTATTCTCTCTCATCTCTCTCTCCCTATCTATTTCTCTCTCTCTCTCAGCGCCCGCGGAGGAGGCCGCTCGCCGTGTGTCCGCCCTGTGCACACGCGCCCGCACCTGGGCAGCTCGCGTGCCACCTCGCCTGCCTCCCTCCGACGATCTCCACCGAGGTGACCACCGTCGCTAGCCCGCGGCCACCGCCGCGTCTCCACGCCCCAGCCCCTCCACCGCGCTCCCCGTCGCCGACCCCCTCTCCTCCCGCCCGCCTGCGTGCGCGCACGGCCGGCCCGCACCCGTGCCTGCGCGCCCGGGTGCCCAAGCCCGCCAGGGCTTACCACGGCGACACCCGCATCAGCCGCTGTGACACCCCCTTCCCGCGATCCCGTATCGTGTCCGGGGACGTCACATCGTACATATCTTAGCTAAATCAGAGTTTATACAGATGAACTTATTTTCAGATCATATCAGAGTCATATATCAAATCTGAACTTCATATTAAGCCATGCATGTTTATAGAGTCACATAATACATTAGTTATTTATCACATATTGAATAAGCACATATTTGGCAGCATATATTGGATAGACATCCCGTCACTAGGAGCAGTAGCAAACACATACCTAGGCATCCATACGTCGACATAAAGATAAAATGTCTAAACGCTGGAGCCTGTCGGCCTTGATCAACTACACAGGATCGGGAGTCAATACTCCACCATTCTACAGATAATTTTCTTATTCTGAGTTTCAGATTTTTCGGAAGTCCATTTGTCCTCGGAAATGGGCCTAATCCCGTAGTGGAAGCTAACTACGGTTTGTCGCCCCACACCTCCTTAAAGTGACACACTCCATATGCTTAATCAAATTTTTATTCTTATTACATAGTCATCTCAATATTTAAAACTTGTCATTGAAATTTCTAAAATAACTTAATCATATTTTAATATTATGAATTAGATTTTAATCATAGGGTAGTGAGTCAAATTCATTAACTAAATAAATTTGATGTTAGATAAAAAAAATTCGAAGAGATTAGAGAAAGAGTAGAGAGGGAAAGTAGAGAGAGATTAGAGAGAAAGTAATATTTTTACAGAATGATAACTAAATAAATAACTGATTCTAAGTATAGATCATCGGTTAAATAAATCACTGACTTAAGCCTGAATAATTATATTTCAAATAAAATAAAATCAAAGAAATATAAATATCAAATAACATTCATTTAGTTTATCATGTATCTACCTTTAGGGTGGACTTCCGAATTAAATTTAGTATCTCACCCGAGCTCTCGTAATAGTCATTGCGTAGGAAAAGATAATTTTTTCGTCCCAAATACGTAAAGAAGAGTGAAATGGTCCAAATAAGCTCCAAACCCTCCGTCCAAGCTTTTATCAATTATTTATCTTATTCTAATCTCGTATGCTCTTGTGAAAGAGTAGAGAGAGAAAGTGGAGAGAGAAAGTAAAGAGAGTAGAGAGAGAAAGTAGAGAGAGATGAAAAGAAAAAGAAAAAAATGAAAAGAAGAAAGAGAGAGGGGGAGAGGTGAGAGAGAGAGAGAGAATGAGAAAGAGGGATGGGGGGAGGAGGGTAGAGAGGGGAGAGGGGGAGTGTTGGAGTGGGAGAGAGAGGGGGAGAGCGGGGGAGGGGAGGAGAAGGTAAGAAGAAGAAGAATGAGATGAGGACGAGGGAGGGGGGACACGTGGGGGAGGGAAGAAGATATTTTTTGAGATTTTTAGGTTTTTTTCCATCGGATGGGGATAAGAGAGAGAGGAAAATTTTTACAAAAACCCTTGAAAATTTAACATTAACATGTTTTCAAAGAACTAGTTTGTTCTATCTTATTTTTGGCCTATCAAATGTCAGAATTTGAAAAAGTGTTCAACATGAAACTTGTAGATTTTCAGATTCTCTTTCCAACGGGTCTAATATTGACCCCATTCTGACATTCCTATAAAAGTTACATATTAATAACGTAAAATATCTATTTAATTTATTTAATAACATTCGTTAAACTCATATTCATTATACCGTTCATAGTATTGGGCTTTAGTTAAGAGAACGTAAAATTTATATGGACTCTACATATAAAATATTTAATTATTTTCAAGTTTCGGACGAATTGAGATGTTACAAATCTCTCCTCCTTAAATAAATTCGGTCTTCAAAATTTAAAAATTTACTCAATACGTACCGAATAGTTGTGGATATATCTTCCTCATTTCATCTTCCATCTCCCAAGTGACTTCTTCTATTGAGGTACTTTTCCACAATACCTTCACCCATGGAATTGTCTTCGTTCGCAGCACTTGTTCTTTTCGATCGAGAATGCGAACTTGTTTCTCTTCATATGTAAGATCTGGATGAATTTTCAAGTGCTCATGATCTATAATGTGTGATGAGTCTGGTATGTATTTTCTTAACATAGACACATGAAATACATCATGAACTCTAGACAATGATGGTGGTAAAATCAGTTGATATGTTACCTCACTAATTCTTCTTAAGATTTTAAATGGTCCAACGTACCTTGGACTAAGCTTGCCTTTCTTGCCAAATCTCATTACTCCTCTAGTAGGCGAAACCTTCAAAAGTACGTGATCTTTGACAAAAAATTGTAGATATCTCCTTCTCTGTCTAACATAATTTTTCTGCATACTCTGAGCTGTAAGTAATCTTTTTCTAATTAAATCAACATTTTCTATACAATTCTGTACAATCTGTGGCCCAATCAATCTCCGCTCACCGACCTCATCCCAACAAATAGGTGATCTACATGGTCTACCATATAATGCTTCATATGGTGCCATTCCTATGCTTGCGTGATGGCTGTTGTTATATGCAAATTCAATCAAAGACAGATGTTCATCCCAACTGCCTTTCCAGTCTAAACTGCATGCTCTCAACATATCTTCTAATGTTTGAATGGTTCTCTCTGATTGTCCATTTGTTTGAGGGTGAAAAGCTGAGCTAAATTTCAATTGTGTACCCAGTGTTTTCTGTAAACTCCTCCAAAATTATACTGTAAACCTTGCATCCCGATCTGAAATAATAGACACAGACACACCATGAAGTCTCACAATCTCTCTGATATACAAATGTGCTAAATCCTCTAATGCTTGCATTTTTGTGATTGCCAGAAAATGAGCTGACTTAGTAAGCCTGTCAACAATTACCCAAATAGAGTCATGTTTTCTCCTAGTCATTGGCAATCCCATCACAAAATCCATAGTGATATGCTCCCATTTCCACTGTGAAATTTCCATCAACTGTAATGGTCCTGCTGGTCTTTGATGTTCTGCCTTTACTTGTTGACAAGTAAGACACTTGCTGACAAATTCTGTTATATCGTTTTTCATGCCAATCCACCAAAAATGTCTCTTCATGTTTCTGTACATTTTTGTATTATCTGGGTGAATGGAATATTGTGATTTATGTGCCTCAGTTAATAAATCTTTCTTTATTTCCTCATTCCGAGGTACACATAATCTTCCCTGAAATCTTATTGCTCCATCTGCACTTTAAGTAATTCTCGGTGTGCCAATCAATTTTTGTAAATGTTGATCATTTAGTTGTGCTTGCACAATTCGTTCAACCATTGTAGGCTGAATAGTTAGTTGGGCCAGAAATAAGTTTTTCCTTTTGCATATCGGAGAATACTCTACTACATCAGAAGTCATTTTCCAAATTTGGTGTAACTGGATCGCCATTAATCTCTTCCTACTGAGTGCATTTGCTACTACATTTGCTTTTCCTAGGTGATAATTCAATGTGAATTCATAATCCTTCAAATTTTCAATCCATCTTCTCTACCTTAAATTTAAATCTTTCTGAGAGAAAATATATTTTAAACTTTGATGGACTTCAAACTGCTCACCATATAAATAATGTCGTCAAATTTTCAGAGCATGTATTACTGCTACCAACTCCAAATCATGTGTTAGATAATTCATCTCATGGTTCTTTAACTGTATGGATGCATAGGCTACTACCTTGTCATTCTGCATCAGAACACATCCTAGTCCTTTTCTAGAGGCATCTGTATATACCACAAATCTTCCTGACCCACAAGGTAAAGTAAGCACTAGGGCTGTAGTTAACATTATTTTTAGTTCTTGAAAACTCGTTTCACATTTATCTGACCATTCAAAAGGAACTCCTTTCCTAGTCAATTTGGTCATAGGAGCTGCAATAGAATAAAAATCTTCAATAAACCTACGATAGTAACCCGCAAGACCCGAAAAGCTCCTAATCTCACCGGCATTCTTTGACCTTTCTCAATGTAAAACTGTCTCAACCTTAGCTAGATCAACAGACACTCCATCACCAGAAATGAATTACCCTAAAAATTGAATATGGTCTAACCAAAATTCACATTTACTGAATTTCGTATAGAGCTGATATTTCCTCAAAGTTTCCAATACAATTCTCAAATGTTCTTGATGAGTTTCAATAGTAGGAGGATAGATTAATACATCATCAATAAACACTACTATAAATGTATCCAGATATGGTTGGAAAATTCTGTTCATCGAATCCATAAATGTTACTGGTGCATTAGTTAACCCAAATGGCATAACCAGAAATTCATAATGCCCATATCATGTTCTGAAAGCAGTTTTTGAGATATCTCCTTCTCTTATCCTTAATTGGTGGTATCCAGATCTGAGGTCAATCTTTGAAAACATTGTGGCAGCTCGTAGCTGATCAAATAAATCATCAATTCTTCGCAAAGGGTACTTATTCTTAGTGGTCACTTGATTCAATTTTTTATAGTCAATGCATAGTCTAAGCGACCCATCTTTCTTTCTAACAAACAAAATAGGTGCACCCCAAGGGGATACACTTGGTCGAATAAATCCCTTATCTAGCAGTTCTTGCAATTGTTTCTTTAATTCTGTCAATTCAACTAGTGACATTCTGTAAGGAGGGATGGAAATGGGTAAAGTACTCGGTGAGAGTTCAATAGTGAACTCCACCTCTCAGTGTGGTGGCAAACCCGGAAGTTCCTCAGGGAATACATTTGGAAATTCTTTGACAATATCAATATCTGATGTGGTTTTCTTATTTTCATTAGAAGGAATAGCCACTACACCCATTAGGCTCATCTCAAATTCACCTTACATGATTTCTCCAAATTCATCGCACAACACATTATTAGTAGCTCCAAAAATTATATCATCCACATACACTTGAACTATCAATATATCTTTACCTGATTTCTTTGTGAACAATGTTTGATCAACCTTACATCTCTTGAAGTTATTTTTAATTATAAATGACGTGAGCCGTTCATACCATGCCCTTGGTGCTTGCTTCAGTCCGTATAAGGCATTCTGGAGCTTGTATACATGTTGTGGATGTTTGGGATCTCAAAACCTGGAAGTTGTTCTACAAAAACATCATCTTTGATATACCCATTTAGAAATGCAGATTTAACATCCATTTGAAATAATTTAAAGTTAGATGAGCAAGCATAAGATAATAAAATCCGAACTGCTTCTAGACGACCAACCGATGCAAATGACTCATCAAAATCAATACCCATCTCCTGGCTATACTCCTTGGCCACAAGCCGAGCCTTGTTCCTAACAATTAATCCCGTATTATTTAACTTATTTCTGAAAAGCCATCGGGTTCCGATAATGGATTGATTCTTAGGTCGTGGCACCAGAGTCTACACCTGGTTTCTTTCGAACTGGTGCAACTCTTCATGCATAGTCTGGATCCATGATTCATTTTGAAGAGCTTCATGGATATCCTTAGGCTCTTCCTGTGAAATTAAGGCTATCAAATCTTCTTCTTCTACTTACCTTAGAGAAGCTCTGGTTCTTACCCCATCTTGAGGATTACCGATTATGTTTTCAGCTGGATGATCCTTTAAGAGTGTGAAGGTGGTTGGCAAATCAGGGTGCTGCACTTGCTGCCCTTGCAGTGTCTCAATTGAAGGATCTTCATCTTCTTCACTCTTGCTGGGTATTTCTTCCTTTGGTTCATCCTTGACTTTAGATGTTCCCGCATTGGTTGAATCTTTGGGGGCTTCTCCTGCATCCAGAATTTGAGTAGTTAGTTTTAGTTCAGATTCAACAAAAATTACATGATGACTTTCATCAACAACTAAAGTCTATTTATTGAACACTCGATAAGCTCTAGAATTAAGTGCATAACTTAGGAAGGTTCCCTTGTCACTTTTCTCATCAAACTTACATAGGTTGGACTTACCATTGTTCAGGATGAAACATGAGCAACCAAAGGGTTTAAGATGGGAGATATTCAGTTTCTTACCCTTGTAGAGCTCATATGGAGTTTTCTTCAAAATGGGCCTTACCATTGCCATGTTGATGATGTAACATGTTGTACTTACCACCTCAGCCCAAAAATATTTTGGTAGAGAGTTTTCACTTAACATGGTTCGTGCCATGTCTATCAATGTTCTGTTGAGTAGTGGATGGCGGATCTAGAGGGGAGAGGTGAATAGATCTACCCCTCTTTTCGCAGAACACCCCTCTTTAAAGCTAGATAAAAAGAATTGCAGCGGAATATAACTAGCTTAGCGTAGCACACAACGATTTGCTTAGCAAGATGAATAAGTAATATAGATATTGAACCTAAGCATGCATCTATCACGAAGAAATCGCACAAGCAAACCACAACACACGAGATTTTAAGGTGGTTCGGACTGAATCCCCAGTCCTACGTCCACCCCTCACCAAACCCGGTGAGACTTCACTAGTGCAACGCACTGAACCGCAGATCGGAAAGACCTCTGATTGTCTTTCTACTAACCACAGGTAGGGACGTCAACACCGCAGATCGGACAGCTTTCGATTGCCTTCCTACTAACAACCGGTAAGGATGATCTTCAGTTTCAAATGTTTGAATGAAATGAAAAGAGAACAAATATGAAAATACTCAAACAAGATATGGAATATGCTCAAAGAGAAAAGATCTTGTCTGAGATTGCTGGAGCTTGAATCTGATGCTTCAATGATATCTTCTTCCTTGTGAAATGATCTTCCTTGAATCACCTTGAGTTGATGAAGAAGATAAAGGATGCAGATTTGATCTCCCTTGAGAAATGAGCTTCAATGGATCACCTTGATAGCCTTGCTTGCGTCTACTCTTCCTTGGAGGTTGCTCTTCTTCCAACCTCCTCTTTTGCCTCTCTTGTTCTCTCTTGATGCCTTGGATTCAATTGAGTTGATGAAGAAGTGTATGGATGTAGCTTTGATCACCCTTGAGACCTTAATTGCTTGTAGCTTCCTTGGAGGTTACTTGCTTCAGATCTATGCTTGAATCACCTTGTAATGGATGAAGAACTTCTGCACGAAGTACTATTCACAGCTACAGTACCCCTTCTTCCAAGCACCTCCGCTAGCCTCTCTTGATCTCTCTTTGATTCACTTGATCAACTAGGGTTTTTTAACCCTCTTGCATTGGTTTTATAGACTTTGAATGGTCCACAGACATCTCCCAGACCAGATCCACAAATCATAGGAGATTATGTGACTTTTGATTAAATAAATCCATGGAAAGGGGCTGGCCTCGAGGTGAAAAATGAAGTCAACAATTGATGGCTAGAGGCTGGCGGTTGACCAGAGGTAGGTGGCGGTCGACCGCTACTGAGAAAACTGTTGGCCGTTGGTCCTTGGGAATTCCAGTCGACCACTACCGAGCTGGCAGTCGACCACCACTGAGAGAACTGCAGAGTTTGAGCTGCTAGCAGGGGCGGTCGACCGCCCCTGTGCTGGCGGTCGACCGCCAGCTGGGCAGACCCCCAGGTTTCCCGGTTCGGTCCGTTAGCCTGTTAGCTCAATCGGTTAACTCCTTTAGCAGCCCGTTCTCATCTGTGGCATCAACATTGACAGTCTTGAAGGTGTCAACTGGGTCTTTGACCTTGGGCTCTCTTGGCTATGCTTCTTTGTGCATCGACCTTGGCTATGTGAAGTGCTGAATGTGAAGTGTCGACTTTTAAAGAGATTTGCATCTTTGCTTGGACGCGATCAATGAGCTTTCACTTTTGCCATCTTCACTCCAGTCATCGACATATCTGTCATGAAAGAACATTAAGTAGTTCAGTCATATAAGAGTGGTAAAACATCAATGACTTATAGTGTTTAGCCATTATCAAAATCAAGAATATAAAATAACTCAAATGACCACAGGATAATGTCGAATGACACAAGTGACCACAAGATGACTCAAATGACCACAGGGGCACAACATTCTCCCCCTTTTTGATGATGGCAACATTGTGAGTCATTATGTGACAATAATATCTAAGATGATAAAGTTTATGACATATGCGACATGTGCAGCTCAAGATCCATGATAGTGAAAGCATGTGAATGCGGATATGTATGCATGGATGATCAAAGCATGTGAATGCTATGCACAATCCCCCATCACATATGAAGACTCAAAGCTCACAAGGTTCTCTCCCTCGTGGACTCTCCCCCGTCCACAATTCACTCTCCCCCTTTGACAACTCGCAAAGGTCGCACAAAGGACGGACAAAGGTATTAGCTCATAAAGGACTCACAACAAAACATGTTCTGTTTCTCCTCTCCACCACTCCATTTTCTTGGGGCGTCTTTGGTGATGTGAAGTTGTGTGTATATCCATGCTCTTCACAGAAATTACTGAACTCATGATTTTCAAATTTGCCACCATGATCACTTAAGATAGTGGTGATAAGGTAGCCTCTATCATTTTAGATTTTCTTGCAAAACACTTGAAATTCCATCAATGCATCATTTTTATTGGATAGAAATAACACCCAAGTGAATCTGGAATAATCATCAATAATCACGAAACCATAGGATTTCCCTCCTAGGCTGGATGTCCTAGTTGGGCCAAACAAATCGAGATGCAGTAATTCAAAGGCCGGGAGGTAGAAACAATGTTATTATTTTTAAAGGATCTGCGTGTTTGCTTGCCTTCTGTGCAAGCCTCACAAATTTTATCACTTTCAAACTTTAGTTTTGGCAAATCATTCACCAAGTCATGTTTAGACAACTTGGAGATAACTCCAAAACTAGCATGACCCAGTCTTCGGTGCCATAGCCATACATTGTCATGATTGTTAGCTACCAAACACATATCATCACAAGAAACATCATCAAAATTAATAGTATATACATTGTTGCTCCTCTTGCCGATGAATCTAATTTCATTGGAGGTTTTATTTAAGACAAGGCAATGGGTTTCATCAAAAACAATCTTAAAACCTTTGTCACACAGTTGGCTTATGCTCAGCAAGTTATGATTCAGACCTTTCACCAAAAGAACATTTTCAATCAAGGTTTCAGAATTTTTACCTATGTTACCGATTCCAATTGTTTTACCTTTGTCTTTTCCACCAAAAGTAACTGAGCCTCCATCCTTATCTTACAGCATAGAGAATGCTTTCCTGTCCCCTGTCATATGCCTTGAGCAATCGCTATCCAAGTACCACTTACTCCCCCTGGCTTCAAGACATATCTGTAAGAAATAACATTCTCATGCAAATGATTTTGGTACCCAAGCTAGTTTGGGTCCGTAGGAGTTAGTCCAATTCTGTGCATATATTTTTTTGGTCCAAAAAATATGATTTCTTGGTGGACCTTGTTTGAACCAACAATTAGCTATAACACGACCAAATCTACCACAATGATAACAGTTAACAGGTGCAAACTTTCTTTGAAATTATCGTGATTTGGGTTGGACATGTTTTGGTTTAGAATTGTAACATGAAGCATGGTTGTTATCTTTTTCATGAACAAAGGATGTGGTGATCTTATGCTCAAAAGATTTTTTATTTGGAGGAGTGTATCCCAGTCCTTCATTTTGAAAATTGACTTTAACTCCCAACAAATTATCTAGATTTTGTTTGCCATTTACAAATCTTGACAAGGTGGACTGAAGTTCAACCACTTCTTTATCCAAACTCACATTTTTCTTTTCAAGTTCTAAATTTATGGATTTCAGAATTTTTTCTTCAGTTTTTATTTTTTCACACACTTTCTCCATTTCAGATATTTTGTAAGATAGCTCTTCTTTGGCTTTTTCACAATCTAAAATCGTTTGTAGCAGACTTTCTTTTTCTTCCGTTGCCTCAAACCATTCATGTTCCAATTTTTCAAACTTGACAAAGATATCTTCATGTGACAAATCATCAATTTTCTTTTTGAGAGTTTTATTTTCAGATCTGATTTTCTTGTATTTAGTATATAGTTTTTCATATTCAGACTCCCATTGTTCATTAGAAATAAAATCAGGGTCTGAGTTTACCTCGGTTGAGTCATCCTCATGTGCCATGAGGCATAAGCTCTTCACTAGCTCTTGTATCTCTTCATCGGACGGTTCGTCCTCTTCATCGCTCCACGTGGCGACCATGGCTTTGGGCTTTCTGAAGTTATCTTTCTTGAATTTCTTCTTCAGATCTGGGCACTCTCCCCTCCTGTTCCCGGGCTTCTTACATTCGTAGCATATGATGCTACTCGGCTTGCTTGACTCACCTTTGGTTTGAGTGGGCTTTCTTTGCCCCTTTCTGAAGTTGCCTTGGAAGTTTCTCTTCTTCCTCAGAAATCTTTTCACTTGGCGAGTGATCATAGCCAGTTCTTCTTCTTCGTTGCTCCCGTCACTGGATTCTTCTTCTTGTGAGTAATCCAATCGCCTTCTTCTTCTTGATATC
The DNA here is from genome assembly GCA_022559845.1 of Amorphophallus konjac. Lineage (NCBI taxonomy): Eukaryota > Viridiplantae > Streptophyta > Magnoliopsida > Alismatales > Araceae > Amorphophallus > Amorphophallus konjac. The sequence goes on from JAHNEJ010000088.1 coordinate 191,437, forward strand.
TTCCTCTACTGTCCTCTTCACATTTATCTCATAGTTCATGAGTGACCCTAGGAGTTCATCGAGAGTAAGTGTGGACAGATTTTTAGAGTCTTCAATGACGGTGGCCTTGGTGTGCCACGTAGGAGGAAGGGATCTTCTTACGAGCTCAGAATTAGTGTAATTTTTCCCAAGACTTTTGAGACCATTCGCGATCTTAGTTAGTCTTGTGAACATCTCTGAAATTGTCTCTTCAGGCTTTATCTTGAAGAGCTCATAATCTCGGACCAGAAGGTTGGCCTTGGTCTCCTTGACTTCGGACGTCCCCTCATATATGAGCCGCAGTTTGTCCTACATTTCTTTAGCCGAGCTACACATGGAAACACGAGAAAATTCGTTAGGGTGTATCGCACATTGCACAATATTCATAGCATTGAAATTAACAGTGCATTTCTTAATTTCCTCGGGTGTCCATTTTTCTTCATCATTCCCGAGTTTGTAAGGACCCTTATGCACAACTCTCCAAACTTTGTACTCTTGAGCCCTCAGAAAAATATGCATTCTATTTTTTCAGTACGAGTAGTTTGAACCGTCAAAGAAGGGAGGACGGTTAATGGAGTGACCCTCGTGCATCATACCATTATTTGCCATTGATCCGGATCTTACTCTAGATCGTTGGATCTGTGATAGATAGGGCCTTTGCTCTGATACCGATTGAAGTCCCGTGATCAATGACACCCAAGAGGGGGGTGAATTAGGTGATGACAGATTTTAAGATATTTTAACAATTTTAAGAAATGTATAAAGAGCAAACAACAAACAAGAATAGATCTGATGAAATATAAAATGAATCTGTCTAGATTAACCCCTATAGTAGTTCTTTGGTACTAGGCAGAGTCCGGGAATCCGAAGATTCTCTCACACAAGGTATTTTCCTCCCGACAGGATTGACCGTGTCGATCAGAAGCCACCTTCTGATATACCAAGGATCTCCCGTAAAGGGGTTAATACAGCTCAAGCAAAACAATGAAGTTAGATAACGATGCAACAAACAAACAAGCTAGATCAGATTAGGAGGTAGGAGACAAGGAGCAAACCACATAGTACATCACGATTTTTAGGTGATTCAGATGCAACAACTGTAACCTACATCCACCCCTCACCGACCGTGAGGATTCACACACTATCTTGTAGAAGGTTACAAGATCAAGGCACACACACACACACACACTCGTGTGAGTTCAGAACTCCCACGAAGATGCACAAGCACCGAAACACAAAGAAGGGTGAAGAACAGAGTAATCACTCACCCCCACACACACACGAATCTTCATAGATCCACACACACACACAGATGTTTGAATATTACAAGAACACAAAAAAGAAAGCCCAGCAAGATTGGAATGGAAAACATAAAAAGAAAAATTCAGATTCAAGCTCCCCCTTAGTTGATGAAAATGGTTTTGGATGCAGCTTGATCTCCTCTTGACTTGGGGTTGATCTGCTCCAGATTTTGCTTGAAGATGGATGAAGATGAATAAAGCTCTTCCTTCTCGGAGCACTATTCACGGCTACAGTACCAGCTCTTGAATCTCCCCCTTGATAGCTTCCTTTTGGCCTCCCTTGATTGATTAGGGTTACAAGCCTCAAAGAGATATTTTTATAACTCTTGAATGGTCAAGAGACAAGCCAGGAACCAGATCCACAAATCATGGGAAGATTGGTGGCTTTGGGATTAAACAAATCCTTGAAGAGAGGTGTAGCACCCCGTATAAAAAATTTTTTAATAATATTTTTTAAATAAAAAAATATTAGATAAATTCTATGGGAAGCTTAAGTAAGAAGTTAGAACACGGAGCTATCATATGTAAAGAGTATTCACTTAACAAGTGGCTTCCTAGTGTAGTTGATTATGTGACTTGCCTTTTAACCCAATGACCAGGGTTCAAATCCTAGCATCCACCATTACTTTTTATGCCAGATAATTATATGTTATAGGCTAGCAAAACTTGCACCCCATAGGGCCCCTATAATTTGGCCCTATAATTTAGCTTACATACAAACCTTCGTTGGCATTTGTCCTTCTCATACATAAATAGTAGGTTTGAGCTGGACGTTTGAGCTGGCATCGCACTGAGATGCGAATTATGTAGGATCTTGTCCCCCTCCAACGCTATAATACTCCCTATACTGAGACTCCCTTCATTCTTCCGAAGACTTGTTGCAGAGAAGGGGGAGCCTCCTCTGACGTTGCAGAAGAAAGCTGCCATTTTTCTTCCATCTATACGCTGTCGTCTCAGAGAGGTAGGTGTTCTCAATTTTTAACTAAACTAGTAGCTAATCTTGGATGATTAGTCTAGGCAGTTAGTCTTAGGCTCATCTCCATGCGATATTTTGTGTTTATACAGCATGTGTTAGCCTCGTAGTTAGCATGCAATAGCTTCAATCTGGAACAATTAGCAAGTATTAGTCTCATGACCTAGATAAATAATATGTATTAGCTTTATTAACTAATATATTAACAGCATATAGCATGTTAAATGTCGACACTTCCATGACACACACTTACATATATATATATGACAGCAAGTGTTACACTTCCATGACACATCATGTGTCGACATTTCCATATTTATGTAATAGCATGTTAAATGTCGACACTTCATCAACACCTCAGATGTCGGTGTTGACACGTTAAGTGTTAAGCAACTCATGTGTCGACACAGGTGTCGACACCGGTGTTGACACCGGTGTTGACACATGTGTCGACACACAGTATATACGTGATCATATAAGCAACACATGTGTCGACACACAGTACATACGTGATCATATAAACAACTCATGTGTCGACACAGGTGTCGACACCGGTGTTGACACCGGTGTTGACACAGGTGTCGACACACAGTACATATGTGAACATATAAGCAACTCATGTGTCGACACCGGTGTTGACACCGGTGTTGACACAGGTGTCGACACACAATACGTACGTGAACATATTACCCGCAGAAGAACCTCATGTGTCGACACAGGTGTCGACACCGGTGTTGACACATGTGTCGACACACAAAACATTGTAATATTAACTGTACAACAGAGACGAAAAATGAACAGGAAGTGTCGACACTAGTGTCGACACATGCAGTGAACTTAATGAAAAACACCGTAATGAAATAAAGTATGAACAATTTATGAGCCTCCATTTTACCTCTATTAACAGTATATATATAACACCTGCATATGCAAGTGTGCATATATACACCCGACACCTTAAACAAATATATATATATATATTTGTAGAATGAAATTAATGTTTTTGTAAAAATCTAATTTTCACCACATTAGTTTATACATACTAAAAATTATCTCCAACATGTTAAAACTATTTCCAGCATTTTAAAAGTGACTTCCAATATGATAGAATTATTTTATACATGCTGAGATATAAAAATTATTTTCAGCATGTTAAAATCTATTTAAAGCTATTTTTGTGCATATAAAACTTACTTTCCTATTAAATAAAGTAATAAATTGATGCATGAAAATTACTTCCAGCATGATAACATTTCTTCCAGTATGGTAAAATTATTCCAGCATGTTATAATTATTTTTGGCATGTTATAGTTATTTTCAATGTATTAAAACTATTTTTCAGCATGATAATTCTATTTTCCTATCAAATAATTAGCAAATAAATGTAGAAAAATAAATTTTTACATAATAAAATTATGTTGTTATCAGAAAATTTCTGTAATCAGCATGGCAACCTTATATTATCATCCTATCAGTAAGTTAATTAATTTTAGCATGTTAATAATTAATTTTAGCATGTTAATAATTAATTTTCAGCATGTAAAAATTAAATCCAGCATGAAAATTTTATTTTTATCACCTTACCAGTAAAGTAACATATGAAACTCATTCTCAACATGTTAATATCATTTTTAGCAAGTTAGAACTATATTTAACATAAAAACTTATTTTCATAATTAATTTCTGATTATTATAATAAATCACCATTTTGGCTAACTCATATATGTATATCGGACAGAAGATATACATACCTATAACCTCCATTATATTGGACAGAATTCTATAATCGGATATATATATACATATACATATTGGATAAAAATAATATATATATATAACTAATATCGACATTTGTGTCAACACCAGCAAGTTAGTCTCAAACTCCTATTGTCATTAGCATGTATCAAACGTTACGGGTTTTACTCCTAGTTTGTCCCTACATAACGATACGCCTTGGATTCTATTCTATAATCCACCTTATATACATCCTACCGGGTCAATCCTTGAAATTCCATATTGGCTATAAATGAGAGTTGATGTCGACAAACACGACCAATGCTGTACATATAGGGCCCGGTCTGGTCCTGGGAGGAGCAACCGAATGTACTTGTGTCCATGGGAGTTTATTGACCACGGTGTTTGACATTGCACCGGAGTACTTGCCTGCTAGACTTTAGGCATTCCACTCATTCTCGTGATATTACTTGATTGATTGACTTGAGACCCGCAGAAGGGTAAAAGTGTTTACTTGAATGCATTATAAATAGCCAATTCCAGTTATACATGCTTGAAACTACTTTGCTTACTATTGCTAGCTTGATTAACATGTTGCTATTCCAGTTATTACTTCTCAGTTATCACTGGCCTAATGTCATTTGCTATCACTTGCTACTGATGCTTGAAATTGTACAATCTATATACTCTCACTTTCTACTCCTATCGATTTTACGATTCTTTGATATCTATCTGTCGGCATGCATAGTTTACCTACATTAAATAAATGGGTAATTCACTTAAAGCATGTTAGAACTTGAGATGTAAATCCTACTGAGCGATTCGCTCATCTAGTTATTTTCTAACCTTTTCAGGTAGTTCGGATATCAGTCAGAACTCGGAAGGGAATGAGTCTGAGTGATGAGTGTAGAAATGGAGTTATCATGTTGTCTTGTTAATTGTGGTGTAGTAATTATGTCATTTGTATCCAGTTATGTCAGATGTCAGTTGTATTAGTCTAATTTATTAGAACTGTAATAAGGGCTTGAAGCCTAGTAGTCGGACTCAAGAAATGTGTGTAATTATCATTTGGTTAGTGGTAACAATTGTCATCTCAGATTATTTGTATTAATTTCAAGTTAAATCTTAGTTATTTGCGCACCCTATTAACTATCAAAATGAAGAATTCCATCGAATAGCTAGCTCGCTTTGGTTCTATATAAAACTGTCGCGCCACGGGTAAGCTTCCGCGCTCGGGACGTGACAGCTTTCTTGGTATCAGAGCCTAGGATTTTAATTTCCTAGGTAAAAACCTGAGTCCAAAGATATAAATATCTAATAGAATTGTCTATGGATAGGTTTAGATCTTACCTGGTGAGATGGGTAAAGTCAAGGGTTAAGTTTAACAATGACAATTGACTCCATAATAACGAAACCCAATATTTATTACACCTTAATTCTTTTGTCTATGGATAGGTTTAGATCTTACCTGGTGAGATGGGTAAAGTCAAGGGTTAAGTTTAACAATGACAATTGACTCCATAATAACGAAACCCAATATTTATTACACCTTAATTCTTTTGTAGGATTATGGCCGCTGAAAGAGCACAATGGCGCGAGATGCAGCGCACTGTGCAGGGACTTACGCAGGCGCTACAGCAAGTGGCACAAGGCGGTGTTGGCGGTGCTCACCGTGGAGCTGGTGACCTTCACCGGGATTTTCGTAACATGAACCCACCAAGATTCACGGGTTTGGTGGACCCCGATGATGCCGAGAATTGGCTGAAGGAAATTGAGAGGATCTTCCGTGTAATGCAATGCACGGATACAGAGAAGGTTCTATTGGCTACGTTCCAACTAGAACGGGATGCTCGATGCTGGTGGGAATCCGTAGAAGCAACACTGCCCGACAACCATGTCACCTGGGCGGAGTTTGTTGAACACTACAACAACAAGTATTTTTCTGACCGTGTTCAAGAGAAGAAGGCCACGGAATTTGCCGCGTTAAAGTAACAGAGCCTGAAGGTGGCCGAATATGAGGCCCAATTCTCAAGACTTTCCCGTTATGCACCCCACTTGGTGTGTACGGAAAAGATGAAAGCAAGGAGATTCCTCAATGGGTTACGGCCCCAATATATTACACAACTTGCGCCAATGGACATCCAAGTCTATTCAGAAATGGTTCGGCGTGCTCAATTGTTGGAAGATGCCACTGAATTCTCTGAAAGGATTCGAGGCAGGGACAAGAAGGAACCCGTCCCTAGTATGGGAAACTTCAAACCACCATTTGGTAAGAAGCGATTCTTAAATGGAGGAGAATTTTCCAAAGAGAAGAGGTTCCAGAAAAGCAACAAGCCCTTCTCTACAATCAACAATAAGCCTTCCTCCGCCATCACACCTTCCAAGGAAATCTGCAAGTATTGTGACAAGGCTGGTCATAAGACTGAGGAATGCTGGAGGAAACTGGGAGCATGTCTCCGATGTGGGAGTCGAGAGCATCGAATCCCCGACTGCCCCTTGATGAAGGAACAAGCCAACAAAGACGAGAAACGTCTGGTAAAGAAACAAGGCCGTCTCCAAGCTCTTCAAGGGACAAAACCCATGGAAGGAGGAATCGTGGAAGGTACACTAACTGTTTGCTCTAAACCTACAAAAGTTCTATTTGATACTGGAGCAACTCATTCATTTGTTTCCAAGAGATTTACTACCTCATTTTCTAAAGAACCTGAATTGTTAGATTTAGTAATATCTACACCTCTTGGAAACAAGTCTGATATCATGCATCACTACCCAAGTTGTGAGGTTATGGTCCAAGGTAACAATCTGCCAGTCGACCTGATATGCCTTGATATGGAGTATTATGATGTCATATTAGGAGCTGACTGGTTATCCACCTACCAAGCAACGGTAGACTGCCGGCATGGCAAAATAACTTTTGCAGATTATTCCAAGTTAGTTTATATTAGCCCTCCGAATAAATCCCCTCTCACCTCAGCTCTTCGAGCTAGCAAACTTGTGAATAAAGGATGTGTGGCTTTCATAGCTTTTGTGACTGCCATGGAAGTCGAGAAGACTGAAATTGAAGACATCCGTGTAATTCGGGACTTTTCAGATGTTTTTCCTGAAGAATTACCAGGTTTACCCCCGGAGAGGGAAGTGTCGTTCACTATCGACATTATTCCTAGTGCTGGTCCTGTGTCTAAGGCACCCTATAGAATGTCTCCCGCCGAGTTGAAGGAGCTAAAAGAGCAGCTAATGGATTTACTGAAAAAGGGATTCATTAGGCCGAGTACTTCCCCCTGGGGAGCACCCGTGCTCTTTGTTAAAAAGAAGGATGGAACATTTAGCTATGCATTGATTATCGGCAGTTGAACCATCTTACAATCAAGAACAAGTACCCGCTACCGAGAATTGACGAGCTGTTCGACCAATTGTCTGGAGCTAACTATTTCTCCAAGATTGATCTTCGGTCTGGTTACCACCAATTGAGGATCAAAGAAGTAGACATATATAAAACTGCATTTCGAAGCAGGTATGGGCATTATGAATTTACTGTTATGCCTTTTGGACTAACAAATGCCCCCGCAGCTTTTATGCAGTTAATGAACAACATCTATAGGCCTTATTTAGACCAATTTATTGTGGTCTTTATCGATGATATATTGATCTATTCAAAAACTGAAGAAGATCATGAAGTGCATCTCAAGAAGGCATTACAGATATTGCGAGACAACAAGCTATATGCCAAATTCAGCAAATGCCAGTTCTGGCTTGAAGAAGTGTCCTTCTTAGGCCATGTCATATCAAAGAATGGAATTTCTGTTGACCTTGCGAAGGTCGAAGCTGTACAAAATTGGGGACGACCAACGAATGCAACGGAGATTCGAAGCTTCATGGGTCTAGCTGGTTACTACCGGCGTTTTATTAAGGACTTCTCCAAGATTGCTGTCCCTCTTACCAGATTAACTCGCAAGGAAGTGCCTTATGAATGGAGTGAAGACTGTGAGAAGAGTTTCCTAACTTTGAAGGATCTCTTGACTACTGCTCCGGTCTTATCTCTACCAATTGAAGGAGAGAAGTACGAGGTATATACCGATGCATCTGGTATCGGCCTCGGATGTGTATTGATGCAGAATGAAAGAGTCATTGCATACTCTTCCCGACAATTAAAGAAGCATGAAGAAAACTACCCTGTGCATGATTTGGAACTAGCCGCAGTGGTATTGGTTTTAAAGATCTGGAGGCACTATCTCTATGGAGAGCAATTCACCGTATACTCCGATCATAAGCCTTAAATATCTATTCTCTCAGAGGGAGCTGAACATGCGACAAAGGCGTTGGCTTGAGTATCTCAAGGATTTCGACTTCACTATACAATATCATCCTGGTAAGGGTAATTCCGTAGCAGATGCCCTTAGTCGGAAGCCGAGAGCCCTAGTAACCAACTGTATGGTTCAAGAATGGAAGCTGCTGGAAAAATTCTCTGAACTCAATATAAGCATGGATGAGAATGACAGGTGTATTACTCTATCTCTCATAAGTGTACATCCGGATTTGCTAGCTGAAATCAAGAGGTTGCAAGAAGAAGATCCTACCCTAGTGGAAATAAAAGAAAAGCTGGACGAGAAATCTGGTTTCAAGTTGGCACTCGATGGCAGATTATTATACCATGAACGGACATGTGTACGAGACAGTCCTGAGCTGAAGAAGAGGATTCTTGAAGAAGCTCACCGATCGAGGTATACGATCCACCCTAGAGCCACTAAGATGTACCAAGACATAAAAAGAACCTTTTGGTGGCCCAATATGAAAAGGGAGATAGCAGACTTCGTGTCTAGATGCTTGACATGCCAACAGGTGAAGGCGGAACATCAGAAGCCCGCTGGAAGATTGCATCCACTAGATATCCCCAAGTGGAAATGGGAAGACATCGGCATGGACTTCATCATGGGTTTGCCCAGGTCTAGGGGCGGACATGATGGAATATGGGTAATCAGCGATCGCCTTACTAAATCGGCTCATTTCTTGCCTATCAAGAGTCGATGGTCGATTGATGTTCTTGCTGCCTTATATATCAAGGAGGTTACTAGATTGCATGGAATTCCTGCGTCTATAGTATCTGATCGAGACCCACGCTTTACTTCTCATTTTTGGAAGGGTCTACAACATTCTCTGGGAACGAAACTCAACTTTAGCATTGCTTTTCATCCCCAGACAGATGGTCAGACTGAAAGAATAAATCAGGTTGTTGAAGATATGTTAAGGGCGTGTATTATAGATTTCGGCGGAAGCTGGCATGACCACTTACCCCTAGTCGAATTTGCCTACAATAACAGCTACCAAGCCAGTATCCAGATGGCACCTTTCAAGGCACTTTATGGCAGGAGTTGTCGATCTCCAATATGCTGGGATGAAGTTGATGAAAGACAACTTCTAGGCCCAGATATGGTTAGAGATTCAACTGAAAAAATACACCTTATTAGAGAGAGACTCAAGGTAGCTCAGTGCAGGCAAAAATCTTATGCTGATAACAGAAGGAGAGATTTAGAATTTCAAGTGGGTGACCATGTATTTCTTAAGGTATCTATCGGCCGAGGTATTAGAAGATTCGGTGTTAAGGGCAAGCTTACACCAAGGTTTATCGGTCCATTTAAAGTATTAGAAAGAGTGGGCGAGGTGGCTTACCACATTGCCTTACCTCCTCAACTATCGGAAGTGCACAATGTATTCCATATTTCTATGCTGAAGAAGTATGTGCACGATCCTCTCCACGTCATCGATCACACTGACTTGGTGATACAGAAGGACCTCACCTATGAGCAAAGGCCAGTAAAGATTCTCGACCAAGAAATCCGAGTTCTAAGGAGCAAGACGATCCCTATGGTAAAAATCCAATGGAATCGATGCTCGGAGCAAGAAGTAACTTGGGAGACCGAGGAATCTATGAAGAGAAGATACCCAGAACTATTTTAGTAGGCAAGTATCTTATACTTTCTACAGTATCCTTATGTAGTTGAATTTACCCTTATACAATTGAATTTAGGGACCAAATTCTTTTAAGTAGGGGAGGGTGTAGTACCCCGTATAAAAAAAAAATTTAATAATATTTTTCAAATAAAAAAATATTAGATAAATTCTATGGGAAGCTTAAGTAAGAAGTTGGAACACGGAGCTATCATATGTAAAGAGTATTCACTTAACAAGTGGCTTCCTAGTTTAGTTGGTTATGTGACTTGCCTTTCAACCCAATGAGCAGGGTTCAAATCCTAGCATCCACCATTACTTTTTATGCCAGATAATTATATGCTATAGGCTAGCAAAACTTGCACCCCACATGGCCCCTATAATTTGGCCCTATAATTTAGCTTACATACAAACCTTCGTTGGCATTTGTCCTTCTCATACATGAATAGTCGGTTTGAGCTGGACGTTTGAGCCAAACGTGGCATCGCACTGAGATGCGAATTATGTAGGATCTTGTCCCCCTCCAACGCTATAATACTCCATATACTGAGACTCCCATCATTCTTACGAAGACTTGCTGCAGAGAAGGGGGAGCCTCCTCTGACGTTGCAGAAGAAAGCTGCCCTTTTTCTTCCATCTATACGTTGTCGTCTCAGAGAGGTAGGTGTTCTCAATTTTTAACTAAACTAGTAGCTAATCTTGGATGATTAGTCTAGGCAGTTAGTCTTAGGCTCATCTCCATGCGATATTTTGTGTTTATACGGCATGTGTTAGCCTCGTAGTTAGCATGCAATAGTTTCAATCTGGAACAATTAGCAAGTATTAGTCTCATGACCTAGATAAATAATATGTATTGGCTTTATTAACTAATCTATTAACAGCATATAGCATGTTAAATGTCGACACTTCCATGACACACACTTACATATATATATGACAGCAAGTGTTACACTTCCATGACACATCATGTGTCGACATTTCCATATTTGTGTAATAGCATGTTAAATGTCGACACTTCATCAACACCTCAGATGTCGGTGTTGACACGTTAAGTGTTAAGCAACTCATGTGTCGACACAGGTGTCGACACCGGTACACCGGTGTTGACACATGTGTCGACACACAGTACATACGTGATCATATAAGCAACACATGTGTCGACACACAGTACATACGTGATCATATAAGCAACTCATGTGTCGACACAGGTGTCGACACACAGTACATATGTGAACATATAAGCAACTCATGTGTCGACACCGGTGTTGATACCGGTGTTGACACAGGTGTCGACACACAATACGTACGTGAACATATTACCCGCAGAAGAACCTCATGTGTCGACACAGGTGTCGACACCGGTGTTGACACAGGTGTCGACACACAAAACATTGTAATATTAACTGTACAACAGAGACGAAAAATGAACAGGAAGTGTCGACACTAGTGTCGACACATGCAGTGAACTTAATGAAAAACACTGTAAAGCCTCTTTACAAGTGAAATAAAGTATGAACAATTTATGAACCTCCATTTTACCTCTATTAACAGTATATATATAACACCTGCATATGCAAGTGTGCATATATACACTCGACACCTTAAATAAATATATATATATATTTGTAGAATGAAATTAATTTTTTTATAAAAATCTAATTTTCACCACATTAGTTTTTACATACTAAAAATTATCTCCAACATGTTAAAACTATTTCCAGCATTTTAAAAGTGACTTCCAATATGATAGAATTATTTTATACATACTGAGATATAAAAATTATTTTCAGCATGTTAAAATCTATTTAAAGCTATTTTTGTGCATATAAAACTTACTTTCCTATTAAATAAAGTAGTAAATTGATGCATGAAAATTACTTCCAGCATGATAACATTTCTTCCAGTATGGTAAAATTATTCTAGCATGTTCTAATTATTTTTGGCATGTTATAGTTAGTTTCAATGTATTAAAACTATTTTTCAGCATGATAATTCTATTTTCCTATCAAATAATTAGCAAATAAATGTAGAAAAATAAATTTTTGCATGATAAAATTATGTTGTTATCAGAAAATTTCTGTAATCAGCATGGCAACCTTATAGTATCATCCTATCAGTAAGTTAATTAATTTTAGCGTGTTAATAATTAATTTTAGCATGTTAATAATTAATTTTCAGCATGTAAAAATTAAATCCAGCATGAAAAATTTATTTTTATCACCTTACCAGTAAAGTAACATATGAAACTCATTCTCAACATGTTAATATCATTTTTAGCAAGTTAGAACTATATTCAACATAAAAACTTATTTTCATAATTAATTTCTGATTATTATAATAAATCACCATTTTGGCTAACTCATATATGTATATTGGACAGAAGATATACATACCTATAACCTCCATTATATTGGACAGAATTCTATAATCGGATATATATATACATATACATATTGGATAAAAATAATATATATATATATATATATATATAACTAATATCGACATTTGTGTCAACACCAGCAAGTTAGTCTCAAACTCCTATTGTCATTAGCGAGGCGGGGGCGAGGCGGAGCGACGGAGTGAGGCGGGGGCGAGGGGCCGTCGGAGAAGAGAGGGGCAAGTTAGTCTCTTTCTCCCCTCTCTTCTCCGACGGCCGACGGAGCGAGGCGGGGGCGAGGCGGAGGGGGCGCGGGCGAGGATGGATGAGGATCGACGCGGTGGAGGCGCGGTGAAGCTCGGCCGTGGGTTCGTGGAACGGCGAGACTTCAACGACATTTTCTTCGCGGATCGACGAGCTCGGGGCGCGAAATCTTCTGTGGAGGTAGGGAGATGGACCCCCAGCTCGTGCCCTTTCCTTTCCGCGAGTTTCGTAGGCTGTGGTTAGCCGAGCGGGCTAATCGGTGTGATTTGGGGGAAAATCCACGATTTTGGGGGGGGTGACCCGGATCTCTCGGTTTACGGCATTTTTAGCCGATCCAGGGGTTAGATGCATGCCTAGGGGCTTGGGGATGGATTCCCCTTTGTTTCCCCATCACCCGGGGGTGATCGGGGCGTGGATCGGATTTTTGGGTTGTTTCCCGCCGTTTTGCGCTTGGACGGGTGTGACGGTCCTTCCAGTGACTGTCATAGCCTGTGACGCCCCAAGGTGGGTGTGTCATAGGGCCCGTTTAGCATTTTGGTTGGTCTGTGGGTGTGACAGTCCCACGATAGACCGCCACGGCACTGTGACGCGTCTGGGTTGGACCGTCAGGGACGATCTGACCCTTGGCTCTTGGCCGTTGGTTTTGCCCGTTCGGGGTCAAGGCCTGTGACGCACCAAGGCTGGCACGTCACAGCCTTGTAACGCCCCTGTGTGCATGGGTGCGTCAGAGTGAACGCATACCCACCTTGTAACGCACCGAAGTTGGTCCATTACAGCCTGTGACGCACCGAGCGGGGCGCGTCACAGTTGGTGTCATCTTGTCTTGTGACGCATCAGGGCTGGCGCGTCACAGACTGTGACGCACCAGGGCTGACGCTTCAGAGACTGTGACGCACCAGGGTAGGCGCGTCACACACAACTTCACACCGAGCGTCTGACGGCCCTTTGTTGGTGCGTCAGAGTGGTTGTGACGGTCGAGGCTTGGACCGTTACAGACTGTGACGGCCCAAGCTTAGACCGTCAGGCTCTGTGTGGTGCCGAGATGAGTTTTCGTGTTCTCCGCGATCGTTTCGCGTTGTGTCGGTCCCTAGTTGACCCGGTCATGACCCAGTGGTCGACTTGCGGTCTTGTCAGTGCCCCAGACACCCGTGGGATTTTGTGTTCGTGTTTTGAGGGTGTCGGGAGGACCGTGCTACCTCGTTTAGCATGCCCGTGAGTTTGAGAGTCCGGGTGACTTCTCGCGTGTCGGACTTTTGTGTTACGCTAGACCGAGTCACCGTGTGTCAGTGTGCGTGCGGTGGGGTCTCCCCCGCATGCCGTGAGTTTTCCTGGAAGATGATTCCCAGGTAGGCCATGTGTTTGGCCTTGGACTGCGAGTCCAATTATTGGCGTGGCAGCCTGTGCATTGCCCTGGGAATCATGCTTCTGTGCTTTCCACGTGGGCCATGTGTATGGCCTTGGACTGCGAGTCCAGTTGCCATCCTGGGGCTGGAGGGTTCCCGCCTTTCCCTGAGAGTGGGATTTGGTTTGGCGACCTGTGAGCTACTTTGGGAACCGTGTTTCAGCATTTCTGCGTAGCCGAGCGTGCGGCCCGTGGACTGTGAGTCCCGTTTCTTCTCCGACTGTGGTCACCGTGTGATGGTGCTGGTACGTGGGACGGTCCTCGTACTTCGTCGGGTTTGGACGTTGTTTTCCATTGACTTGAGAGTCTACTCTCTCAGTGACCCTCCACTAGTCGTAGCCTGCTTACACGCGTGTGGTCCCACCAGGGAGTGGTGGATAGGCTACCCTTAGAGATGATTTGTGGACCGGTTTCCGTCGGGCCCCACGTCTTACAGCCAGAGTCCGGCTGAGGGGAAAATCGGTCAGAGGGCCAGACCAGGGACACGCGGTCTATGTGTACACACGTGGTTGGGGGCGGTTAGACCCACGTCGACGGGCATGACCCCAGCTAGTCACTCGTTTGTGGTTACTTGTGCGGTGTTCGTGCCTTTGGTATGAGCTACCATGTCAGGTAGTTCACCTGCGGTGCGGTGTAAGACGTCAGGGGATGCTACCGACTGTGCTTCTAGTGGGAGGTACTCCTGTCGAGTCGGGAGTGACAGACTGATGAGAATCAACGCCGAGCATGTACATTTTATTTTGCATTTATGTTTTTTAGTTTATTTTTATATACATGGGAAAGTATATACGCAATTGTAAGGCTTTGTAAGCTAATGCGGCATTCCCTTGGATTGTGTGGGTTTTTGTGGAAATGTGCAGTAGGTCCAGCTAGGGGGCCCTCAGCCCTTTCCCATTGGTCCATGTCATCCTTATGGGGCTAGTCAACCCTCCTAGGTGACATCTAGAAGTCTTGACTAGTCAATTGTCCACATGGGGGACAATGGGACCAGAAAGTCCAACTTGGAGGCCATGGTCAAGGGGGCGCCCAAACCCACTAGGATTAGTTTAATTTTATTTTTTTTGACCACTTTATGAACTCCCTAATATGTCCGTCCAAACCCCAGATCTATGGGCATTTAGTGTCTTTTTACATTTATTATATATAGCATGTGATTTCCATTTGTTTGAATTAATGAATAGAAAAAAAAGCATTGTGCAAGAAGGAAATTTGTGCCCCCCTCTCTTCATCCCTCTGGTTTCTTCATCCCCAACCCCAATTCTAGAGTGATATCCCTCCCCTATTGATCCTCTCTACCTTCTGGTTCATCTCCGATGATCGCCGCCGCCGCCATCGTCTTCGGTATTCTGTCCATCCAAGATAGAAGTATCTTCCCCGAATTTCTGCTCCCACCTCCCACCTCCTCTGGAGCTAAAATTTTCTGGGTTGGTTCCCCTCTCAAACCCCTATCTTCACAAAAACATTCAAGCTAAAATTCCTTCATTTGGTATTTTTAAAATTTCTTTCCTATTTTATTCCCAGATCTGCCAGGTTTCTATCTACAGTGACAGCAACCCTGAGTTTTCCATCTCCTGACCTTCTTTTGATTTTTACAGGAACCCCTAATTTTATTGGAGGTTATTTCAACCTTTTTCTATCTCCAAGAATTTTCGTACATTTTTGTCAGCCATTCAAGTATTTTATGAAATTCGTCCAAGTTCCAAAATCTGTTCAGTCTGCCTCAGTCCAGATCCGACCCTTTTCCAGTGTAAACTCTCTAAAAAATTCAAATCTCCATCATTTCCAGATATAAGATAGTCTTGGTTTCCTCTCTTGATTTCCTACGACTTTGTTGAAGAACACAACTTCAGATTCGGAGGTCTACCAACCGGTCAACGGCTGTTCTCAGGAAAACTATTTACTGTTCTGAGATTTCAGGTACTGTGCAACAGCAACTTGAAAAATAGTTAAGGCTCAGATCCGTGCAGATCCAGCTTCTCTCTCTAGTTCTATCTTGAAGGATTTCGAAAGAGCTTTCTAACGGTACCTCTTGATCGTCAATCCGACATCGGGATTGGTCGCAGCGAGTGATCTCGCCGGGTCACGCGCCTGAAAACAGCAAGCGCAGGTCCGTGGCCGGTTATTCCGGCGGGTGTCGATCGGAGCCGCCCGGCCTCCGACCGGCGTTCCAGCGCGCCGCCACCCCAGGGAGCGCTCCTCCAGGTGTCCCCCACTACAGCGGTGCCACCCGGTCCCTCCGGCCAGCACGTGGGCCCCACAGTCAAGAGTTCGTGTGCCGCTGAAGCATCGCAAGAAGCCGCCCGTCAACCCGGAATCGGTCCTCCCGGGCCCACTTGTGTAGCCCTTTACCTCCCTGCGTGGAGTGGGCAGTAGTTCTTTGTTGTACTTATTGTGTATTAATTATCCCGGGAGTACGAGTTTGGCCGGGTCCGTCTTCCCCACGCCGAGAGCGTGGAGGTATCGTATTCGCTCCTACACTTGGCATTTGCTTTATTTCATATATATTTGTTTATGCCGCTGCTAGATATCATGCTAGGATCGTAACCCGCTATATTTAGTGATATTACCGCTGCTGCGAAAAAGAGCGTGACCGTCCCGTGACCCGATCCGGGCACAAGAGAGAGCCGACCATCCTAGTGTAGACACGCCATTCTTGACGTCTCCTGAGAAAGTCTCATATTACTATACGACGTCCCGCGACGGCTTACGCATTTCGAATCACTTGAGCACTTCCTTTTCTTAGGTCTTCTTCTGCCTTTTTCGGCATTCGGAATCGTCCCGTCACGGCAGTCGGACGGCATCAACACCAGACGAACGCATCAGGAGGTTCCGGAACCAAGAAGGATGTCTGCCGGGCGGCCGCTGACTAGGACCCGGGTGGGTTTTAATGGGGGCGTCCAGGCCCCTGGACGCCCCCATATTTTTAATTTTATTTATTTATTTTCTCAGGGCCCAAAACTAAATAAAAAATATATATATATTAATGGAGGCGTCCAGGCCCCTGGACGCCTCCATAAAAATAAAAATAAAAAATGTGTGTAAAATGCCAGTTGGCATAAAAAACAAAAAAAAATAAAAATATATATATATTAATGGAGGCGTCCAGGGACCTGGACGCCTCCATAAAAATAATTTTAAAAAAATCAAAATGCCAGCCTTGGCACAAAAGATAAAAGAAAAAGAAAAATAATATATTTTTGGAGGCGTCCAGGCCCCTGGACGCCTCCATCAACTCTCTCACGGGCGCCGCTCACCGAACGACGGTTTGTCGTGTGTGAAAAAATCCAAATTATGGAGACTTCCAGTCAGCTGGATGCGCCCATTTCTGAATCACGAGGCACCGCTCATAAAACCACGCGTTGTGCCAAACCGCGTACGGCCGTCGTCAGTTTTCGGTGGACCTGTTTGAGGCGTCCGGAGCCCTGGACGCCTCCACAAAAGTATTCCAAAAAAATATATAAAAATAGAATAAAATATTAATTCGGCCCTGATGGAGGTGTCCATGGTCCTGGACGCCTCCACCCTCCGGAGCTCTATAAATAGAGGCCCACCCCCTCAGTTCTGGGAGAGCTTGGAAGTGATCCGATAGGCTGCCAGAGCCTAGAGGCTACGGAGTCATTTTCTAACCCGTGGGTTCTTTTATAGGTGGAGGTTCTGCCGGCTTCTCGGGTGCTCACGCTCGCGAGAGGAAGGTCGTCTTCATCCACCGCGCTTCCACGTCGTCCCCACGCTGCCGGAGCTCCGCCGGATTTCACCATCGGCACATTCAATAAGCCAATTCTTTCCTTTTCTTCGTAGTTCCTTTTGCATTCATCATCTTGCATCCCCTATCCCCCTTCATAAGGGCGCCTTTTCTTATACACTTCTTACATCCATCATCTCATTTTCTCCTACTCGAGTCCGAGAGGGGTTTAAAAGATAACACCAACCAGGTGTGTGTCTTGCCATCATTTCGTTAGTTTTATCGCAAGGATTTGAATACTACACCTCCATCTTTCTAATCCACTTGTCATTTATTTGTCGTTGTTTTGTAAGGGTAGCCGAGGAAAGCCCTCTCCGTCGGCCGGCCGAAGGGGGAGGAAGAAGCAACCCACCATCTCTCGCTCTTGAGGTAGGCGCGATCACCTTCTTATTTTTGGGGTCTTTTGGCCCCTGGCGATCACATATTGTTCTCGAGGCCGCGGCGAGTCACTTCCCCAATGGCCGTTTAAATTTCCGTTCTTATATGTTATATTCTTATCTATTCATGTTCTCGAGGCCGCGGCGAGTCACTTCCCCAATGGCCGTTTAAATTTCCGTTCTTATATTCTCTTTATATTCTGTTATATTCTGCTCATATTCTCGAGGCCGCGGCGAGTCACTTCCTCAATGGCCGTTTAAATTCACGTTCTTATACGTTATATTCTTATCTGTTTATGTTCTCGAGGCCGCGGCGAGTCACTTCCCCAATGGCCATTTAAATTCCCGCTCTTTGTATTCTCTTTATATTCTGTCATCTTATTATCTGCTCATATTCTCGAGGCCGCGACGAGTCACTTCCCTAATGGCCGTTTCAATTCTTGTTATTTAATTTCTGCACCATTCCCGTCCCCCCGAGGCCGCGGCGAGTCACTTCCCGCTATGGCCGTTTAACCCCCATATCTTGCTATATCACACTTGTCCCGCTCGCCCCGCCAGAGCAATCTCCCGTGGTGGCCCCTTCTCTCTTTTCTCTTATTTCTGTGTTGCAGCAAAATAAAAAAAAGAAGGAGCCCGCGCGCTCCGCGTCTTCTCCGCTCTTCCCCGAACCGCGTGACGTCGCTCACAGATTGGCGATCACGGTGGGACCGCTACTGCTTCCTTTCGGCTACCCTTGCAAGTTCGGCACCACCCGTGCCTCTCCACCTTCGCGCCCGCGCGCGCCCCCGTTGTGCTCACGGCAGCACCGTCAGTTTTGATTGGTTCTTTGTTTATTATATGTCTGTTATTTCTGTTGTTTTCTTACTCTATATATCTGTCAGCATTCCATTGCATACATCCATTCCTCTTTTCTATCCTTTTTTCATTTTTTTGAGGATCACCCTTTCCCGGTGAAGGAAGGACTCTCCATTTGGGAATTCCTCTCAACGGACTAGAATCTCCTATACTGGGACCTCCGTAAGTCCCCGACATCGAAGAATCTCCTCTTCGTTCACTGGGCTGGTTGTACCATTGAAGTTCTCCGGAGTTAGTCATTTCATTCGTGGTGAGAGGAGAGACCCTAGCTGACACGGCGGTGAAACAAAAACAAACTAGGGTCCCCATTTTGTGTGAACTTCGGATCTCGCTAAAAAATACAAAAAATCATCAAAATCAAAACACAAAAAAAGGACGTAAAGGCATCCACTTGTTTGATAATCTCTGCTACCTACTTGCTAGTGTATGTTTTTACGTTCTGGGAAAACTGTGAGCATGTCTCACGAGTCTTTTGAGGAGAACCACCCTAGCCGTGGTTTGTCAGCCGACCCGCAAGTCTATGCTATGGACTCGGGTCCTTCTCATGACCCCTCGCATGAGGTGCAGGTTATTGCCGGGGACACGTCCCCACCACAGGATATCTCTTCTTTACTAGGCGTCCTCGCCAACACGGAGCTTACCTCTGAACAGCTCCGGGCCTTCCAGGCCATTCTAAAGGGGAAATCTGTTTCCCCCACGCCCCAGGAATCAACTCCGGTCATCGCACCTCTCCAAGAGTCCGTGCAGGCCATTCCATCTCCCTCATTGGCGCAAGCCATCCAGTCTCCCTCGCTTCAAGGACAAGCGAGCCAACAACCACCCTCATTCCAGTTCCCGTCACAATCTCAAACTCCCGTTGTTCCCCACACACCGCTCCAGCCAGGGCCAACTGTCGGCGGTCCGATAGCTCCCTCTCATTCGGGGTTTCCCCCTCAAGTCTCTGGGAGACAGTTTCTCCCCCAGTGGCAAGTGCCACCTTCACCTCCAGAGGAGCTCGCCCAATCGCTCCTCAATAGGTTCAATCGCATGGACGAGCAGTTTCAAAATCTAAGAAGAATGGTGGACGTGAAAGCCACCCCGGAGGTTGCTTTGCCAATCCTTCCCGTCATTCATCTTCCTCCCTCCGAAATGCCCACGTACCGCAGATACAATGGTACCGGCAACCCCTTCATTCACCTCAAGGACTTCATGTATGAGTCCTCCTATTGGAAAAATGATCAAAGGTCCCTGGCATACCTCTTTCGGAGATCATTGGATGGTCCTGCGCTTGAGTGGTTCTATTCTCTGGAGCCCCGCGAGGCCGAGAATTTTGAAATAGTCCAGAGAAGGTTCTTGCAGAAATATAGGGATAGGGTCGGTCCCTCACTCTCCATTACCGACCTAGTGGCCGAAAAGATGAAACCCGACGAGGATTTTATCCGATATGCTGATAGATGGAGGTCTCTGGCAGAAAGAATAAGGGATACCCTCTCCGAGCCCGAACAGGTGAAGATGATTGTGTCTAATGCAACCCCACAGTGCAGACATGTCCTGGCCATGAATAAACTTACTACAATGGAGGAACTCTATGAAAGGGCCCGATACATCCAAACCCAGCTAAAAGACTCCCCCATCATGAACATGTTTGAGTCGTCGAAGCCCAAAGTGGTCAGAAAGACAAGCGCTGGTGTCCCGGGCGGAGCCACAGAAGGGGTCGTGACAAATGAGCAAGTCAGTGCGGTCAACAATGCCAACTATGCAGTCAACCCAAGGCCTCCACAAATGCCCCGACTTCCCCTTCAACCGGGTCCTTTCCCTCTTCGTCCTCCACCCCAAAATAATCCACCCCAGGATAATATGCCTCCATTACGCCAACCCCAGCAACAACAACCACAACCTCAGCAACAACAACCACCACTTCAGTACAACCAAGTTCCACCCCCGGGGAACTATGGTCCCCAACAGCA